>LQNS02278176.1:5749606-5765893 GCA_001587735.2 Parhyale hawaiensis | reverse complement strand
GGTGAAGCCAATACGATGACGCTGCGATCCAATTAAGTGTCACAAGAATTCACATAGCTGGCGAGATGGCGAGCGCGAACTCCAGTACGCAAATTCTGCGTTTTATGGATTTCCGCCCCTGCTCCAGTTACTGGTAAGCGTAGTAAAGTTAAATACAACTAGAGCAGATTTACGCTTTATTATTATAGGGTGTAAGAAGTCGATGTTTACCAACACGTTATAGCGGAGTTGGAGATTTAAACATAAAACATGACTAAAAGCCAGTGTAATTCTACTTATTTATATTATGATAAGCATAATTATATTATTATTTATATGGAAAAGTAACATAGTTGAATTTTTCTTACATATACTCTATCGTCATATAAGAGAAAATTCACCATTTTTTTATTTTATCTTCAAATGGGCATGCATTACTTCCAGTAATTTATACGTATTTCAATACAAAATAGATCACCGGGCATATACGTTCACGTTTTCAGAGAGCCAACCACACTTCTTAAGGAGTTATTCGATAAAATTTTGTATGACTGCCACGACTGTACAACGCGGAGGCATAATAACTTTTTTTACGAGTGCCCACTGATGGTGGCGATCTTTCTTTTAATTGGAGGCATATTTATTCGCGTGGGCCACAATAATACCAATCCAGCTTTGGATCAAATGCGCAAAGAGTTCTCACAGCAGATTGTCAAATTAAATCATTTTTTCTACCGAGATTTAATTTTTGGCCAAATTTACCTAATCTTAACCTTATTAAGGCCTCACTCATACTGTGTGCTGTTCAAATCAATGGTGTATGAATCGAACGGCTTCATTCCAAACGATTTAATATTGATAAGTTTCGCTATAGCGCTTCTGCAGCCAGTCCTTCGCAGTGACAGGAGCTAAGTCCGTACTGCCGTCCAGAGGCTTCACCAGCACGTCTTCGTCAGGTAGCACGAAGAACACGATGGACCTCCGTGGCCGCTGCTGCAGGTACTCCGTGGTAGGCACGAGCACCCGGTGTTCCTGAAGAAGAAAGAAGAACGTACTCATAATAGTCCATGAGCCAGACCAGATATCGGTACCACCTGAGGTGACTAAACATGAGTGGTACTAAAACGTTGATTGTGTGACTATAAGTACATGAGGCATGATAGCCGTTCCAAACTGGTAGCTTTGTCTGTAGTTTTCAAATGAAAAATAAAAAAAATCTGCTCAATTGTGACAGTGTGCAATCTCACCGGGCCTAGTTTTTCACTCATTTGACGAACTTGCAAAACGAAAAACCCAGAATGTTATATACCATTGGATCTCTCATTCCAAAACCGTTCATTTAGTATATAGCAATGGAGGCCCTGTCATTTTTGTCGAGGAGTTAAATACCCTCAAGTTGACTTTTTACGGCTAAGTTTATGTCCATTTGGCGTTTATTACTCGAACACTATCATATCTAGCCCAATGGTGCCTTTATATGTACAAATCAAAAGTATATTCAATTTCCCATCTAACCCAACCAAAGTTTTTGCTTGGTCTCAACACTTAACCGAATACATGAGCCCAAACCGCGAAAATTTTACCCACTTCTTTCTCTCGATCGAGGACGAAAAGTCACTTTGACATCAATTAAGTACCAAATAAAGAACTAATGACTTTTTCCATATATTCAAAAGATGTCTCATTAATAAGTCTAATTTTAGCTTTTTCTTGGCGTAAATTTAACTTTTCCGTAATTATCGACCGGTTCCCACGGCAGCTCTTTGGGTGCAAAATTATTATTTATTCGTATTTTTTACTTACTACTGGAGCCATTATGGTAGAAAATGAACTTTAAATCCTTTTAAACAGTTAATGCAAATTTCATCACCGGAACGTCCTCCTGCAAGAGTTCGTAGAAGCCCGGAGGGACGTTCCGCAATGTCACGAGCAAAATATCTTCCCCCGTTTAAGCCCATTGCAGTGCAGCCGAGAAGCAAAAATTGCCGAGAGTGGCATTTCGTCAACAAAAGCTCTGCCAGACTTGACCAAAGAGATTCCCCAGGGCAGCTGGCAGCTTTATCTGCATTTTACAAAAAATTAAAATCTGCTCAATTATGTCATTGCGCAATCTTACGCAATGTTACACTCTGACTTCCCAAGTGCCCATCGAACATCCAGAAGTCCATGAACACTTCATGCTAGGCGGCTTTTTGGTCCAGATTGGTTTGAAGAATCCCTCTGGATTCATGTGGACGAGACCATAGAATAGATAACAAGTTTACTTTGCTTTTCTACCACTCTGAAATATGTCTTTGCTATTGCACTAAGTTTACTACTCGAGTTAAAACACGTTACTGCCCGAGTGGCAAAAAATTTAAAATCTACGTCGACGTTTCCGCATCTTACTAGTGCCATTCTCAAGACTATTGAAATCTGATGTGGAAATATATAGAGATATATTTCACAAGATACAATAATTCCAAGTTATGTGTAGGTATACAAGGATCTACAATTATGTTCAGCAGAAAAATATCTGCAGACAAGGCATCGCGATGGCCGTAACAGCAGCAACAAATTTTGAGTGCATCTAGACGGCAACTTGACGGCGAGTGGGGCTGTTCCGGCGTTATTGGAACGATTCTGAGTATTGGAGTTTTAGTAGACTATAAGATTCATTGTACTTGACATAGATGAAGGGATTTTGGCATTTGATTTCTATAGCTTCGGCAAGTTTGAGGTCGATGGTTTTGGAGAAGCTGTGTAAAATACGGAAACGGTCTTTAACTATTTCACAGGGTGGAATGGCCATTTGGTTGTCATAACTAAAGTGTTTGTAGATACTACTGCTTTATGCGGGTCTCGACAGTGTTCGTTGTATGACCAATGTAAGCAGCATTACAGCTACACTCGGAACAGCTAAACTGGTAAACAACTCTGGCTCTCGAGACATCGGTTTGAGGTTGACGGGTGGAGAAACAAGATGATAATTTGAATGGTTTGAAGTAGGGGTACAAAGATACAGTCTTATGCTCATCGACAGGATTAACATGCTTTTTGATTACTTATTTCAGAGTTTTGCTGTCAGTTTTGAATGTGGAAAGGTTAGTTAGCTGCACAAAGAATGGTATTTCTTGGGATACGTTGCTTGTTGTAGGAGAAATATGCTTGGCAATGCAGTTGGATATTACTGTTTCTACAACTGCTGATGACCTTTCTAGATTTGATTCATTAATTACTTCAGCCTAATTACTTGCCTCTTGTTCGATAATTATTTATGCCACAACCTAGATTCACTATTCAAGATGACTATCTTGCCGATGTACCGTTTGTAGATTGTAACAGTGCCTCCATTGATGATTTTATGTCGTTACCTGTACCAAACAACCCTATGTCTCTTCTTTGCGCTAATATTAGAAGTATGCGTAGGAACTTTAGTCTACTGCAAGCATTTCTTTCAATAACCAATGTTGTTTTTTATATCATTGCCGTTACTGAAACCTGGCTCACTAGTGAAATAGTTGCAGCCTTTACCCTGAGTGGGTACAAAAAATATGACCAATACCGTAACAACCATGGGGGTGGTATATCTGTGTTCGTTAGAAATGCTTGAGTCGTTGATAAACTTAGCGAGCTGTCGTACACTGACGCAAATTATGAAGTACTTACCTTGAAACTAAGGAAAAAGCGGATTTGTTTTATATTATCTTGTTGTTATAGACTACCCATGTCGCCTATCGCTGTTTTTAACGATTTTCTCTCGCAATACATCCCAAGTGTCTCGAATGGTACCCCGTCCATCTTATGCGGCGATTTTAATATAAATTTGTTCAACCTCCTGGAGCTAAGGCAAGTACAAGAATTTACAGCAAATTTAACTGGATACGGCTACTTCCCGCTTATAACTTTACCAACAAGAATTTCTCCCGATAACGTGCACGCTAAATATGCTCTCCTGGACCAAATATGGTCCATAACAACCATGAGCGCCATCAAGCAGAGGAGTGTAGTGGACGTAGAGCTGACTGATCACTTGCCAGTTTATGCAATTTTTTCGATCGATCAGAGCAGCGAGGAATATTATTCTTATAGAGATTTCAATGACGCAAATAGTCTTAATTCCTTTCTTAATTCCATATCACAATATACATGGCCTGTAAAATGTAATGGGGATCCATCTCATGCATATGACTTATTCTCGAGAAAGCTGTACCAAGCCTACCATAAGGCTGAAACGAGCGATATCTCGAAGCAAAAGTGCGAGATGGATGACCCGAGATATAAAGATGCTCATTAGGAAAAAACATAAGCTTTTTAGATTGTACCGCAAAAACGTAATTTATAAACGGTCCTATACTGTATTCCGCAATGTCTTAAATGCCTTGATCAGAGCCTCAAAACGAGCGTATTATCTTCGACAAATAGGCAACTGATAATCCCAGAAAGTCTTGGAAGGTCGTTAACGACTTGCTATCTCGGAACACTCGACACATGCTTCGTGAGATGCAAATCGATGGTAGAATCATAAGTGGTGCTGAACTTGCAAATCATTTTATTGATTACTTTACTACCGTAGCTACAAATCTTGTGCAATCATAACCCCGTAATCCAGTGCAATATTATGATCTTAGCAATAGACTTGCTATCGAGTGCCATTTTACACCGGTGACGAGGGATGAAATTTTAAATATAGTTCAAGCAATGAAAACTAAGCGCTACAATCGAAATGAGATTCAACCTGAGCATTTGTTATTGATTTTACCGTTGATAAGTGATTTTGTGTGTGGTATTTTTAAAAGGTGTTTCGAGCTAGGAGTGTACCCAAATGCTTTGAAAATCGCCCCGAGTTATACCCATACATAAAGCTGGTGATATCAATACTATCTCGAATTTTAGACCAATATCAACCCTCTCAGTTTTTAACAAAATTTTCGAGAAAATAATTCATGGAAGACTGTCTCAATTTTGTGAACGTAATAAAATTATTAGCGATGCACAGTTTGGATTCAGACCGAGAAAGAACACAACTCTGGCAGTTTCTAATTTGATTTCAAATGTTTTACCCGCTTTTGTTGAAAATACTTATACCGCTTGTTTGTTTTTAGACTTGCAAAAAGTATTTGGCACCGTTGATAAGGAAATTTTACTAAGGAAACTTGATCATTATGGAATAAGGGGCTCGGCTAATAATCTTTTCAGAAGTTATCTCACGCATCGTCGACAGTTTGCTGTCATAGATGACCTAAATTCTAGAATAAGTAATATTGATATTGGGGTGCCACAGGAGTCAGTGTTGGGGCCCCTTTTGTTCAATATTTTTATCAATGACATTGCTCTTATCCCTGGTACAAATCCCATTTTATTTGCGGATGACGCCGTTTTTTATGTAAATGACCGTTCGTTGGAAGGTGTAATTTTGAAAATTGAATCACTGATTTATTATCTTACATCGTGGCTCAATGCTAATCGGCTGATACCAAATGTAAGCAAACCGAAATTGATGCTTTTAGCCGGTATGGGAACAGGGATCCACCAGTAGTCTTTTTCAACGAAACCGCATTAGAATGAGTACAGTCATTTAAATACTTAGGAGTGACAATCGACAGTGACCTGAAATTCTCTTCTCATATAACGAATCTGTGTAACAAGCTTAATAAAGCAAAAGGAGCAATATACTCCGTTGCAAAACTTCTGCCGAAACGAGCCCTGATAGCGCTATACTACAGCTTGTCCTATGTTCAAGTAATATACGGCATTGTAATGTGGGGAGGTGCAAGTGGTAATGCAATCGAATGTATCTCGACCACGTTGAATGAAACTCTGAGGATAATCTTGCGCGTCAAAAGAGATCACAATAACATACCATTAACTTCTACTAATACGATGTACCGTGAATTGAACTTGTTAAACTTCAGAGATATCTACAGGTATTTTGTTCTTCAGTTTTTGCGTGGGACCATGATAGAGGAATCTGAATTATTTTAACTCATTTTGCCCCACTTTTATCAGACAATCACTATAATACACGAAATAATAGGTTTAACTTACCCTATGTTCTCCTCGATATCCAAAAGCGTTTCACAGTATTCCAGAGTATTAAAGCGTACAACGAACTCCCAAATAGGTTTGTCGAGCCTATGTCAAATTATGTCTTTAAGCGTGATTTTAAAAAATATTGTGTAGAGCAGTATTATGATATATTGTAATGATTAGTTGCGACGTGTGAAATCTTAGCTTTTATGAGCATTGTGTGGGCTTGTTCTCCTTTTAACCTAGTGTTAGACCAGTTTGAACTGTATTCTTCTTTTGTGAACTACTAAGCCCGATTTCAAGAAATACTGTGTGGAGCAGTATTATGATTTATATTGATTAGTTGCGACTTGTGCCTTAAAAGCTTTAAGTAGGCTTGCTCTCCTTTTAACCATGTGTTAGGCTAGTTTGAATTGTATTTTCGCTCTTTGCGAACTGTGTATTTTAATTGTGAAATGAGAACAATAAAGTGTGAAATTATTATTTGCGAAGACTTGTTTCAACCGTCGGATTTCACCATCAAGTATTTGCCATGTCGAAGAATATTTAAGGGCTCTATTGACAAGAGGTCGGACTAAGGACTTTATATATGCGAGTGGGGTATAAGAATCAAAAGAGGTATAAAGGCCAAAATTGGTGGACTTAACGAATACCGAGGTTGAGATCCTGCGGTTGCTACCTAGAGCTAGATTTGCGCCCAGAAAGTGAAATTCACTTCCTCGCATCTCCTCAACGGTAAAATTAAGAACTGAATTTCTACGCAACCTATTTATAAAAAATCGGATGTGGCTCTTGGATTTGAATATGGCAAATATGTCGTCTACATACCTAACGTAAAAAAAACAGGATTTGAACACTTAGTCTGAGATAATAAGCTATTTTCAAGGTTAGCAATATAGAAGTTTGCAAAGGTTGGTCCCAAGGGTGAGCCCACAGACACGCCGTCATGCTGTAATTAACTCGTTTTTACTCGAGGATAGTGTTAAGTAAACTTAGTGCAATAGCAAAGACATATTTTAGAGTGATAGAAAAGCTAAGTAAACTTTTTGTTAAGATAAAAGCTGATATATCCATAGAAGAGATAGTAAAGAAAGACACCCAGACACCAGAGGGCACAAAAGGCTTCAGTCTGAAAGGTCAGCAGGTTCTTGAAGCAGCTTAGAACCATAGTAGGCCGACATTACTCTGACTTCAGCCATCCAGAATCGGAAGAGACGAGGCCAATGTCCAATCCCTTGTTTAACTGATGGAAACGAGTTGGTTAAACCCCTGCAACCCTCGGCAAGGAGAACTGGTCAGTTTGTCCTCTGCGACTGCAGCACCGCGAGAAGTGGCCAAAGACCTTTTCGATGCCCACTGAATAGGAAAGGAGGCAAAAGGAACTAAACTAGGGTAATTATCTAATAATATGAAGTCGACATAGCTACTAAAATTTTAACGTTTCGGGATAGATAATCCCATCATCAGAAAAAAACTAGAAGGAACCTATAACCTATGCAAAATAAAAAATAAATATTTTATTTCTAAATGAGTGAGGGGAGCATGGCTGCTGTCGGGAGGAAGTCTGAAATGCAAATGAACAGAGTTCCGTGGAGCGCCAGGATGTCAGCTGCTGTACAGTCGGCAGAAGTGAGGCTAAGTATGGACAGTGTGCAGCGGTACAGCTGAGGTCATAATATTAAGGCTAGGTCTACTTCTATGGATGTGGAGGGACTCTAATGTTGTGAGCTCGATTGGGTTGGAAAAGTCTACGATTGAGAAGTTTTTCCTGCTGATGGGATGGTTGTTTTGCTCGGCATGTAGGCGGGGGGCTGAATGTGAGGGTTTCGAAAGTGGTAAGCCGGTTCGACTGGATACACCTAACTGTTGGTCAATACGGGCTTTGAAGTGTTGTCCAGTGCTACTGATGTAAGAGGCACTGCAGGCCTGGCATTGGAAACGGTAAATAACACTGGACTGTAATGGTGTGGAAGGTTTGTCATTAAATTTGAAGTAGGACTATGGTAAATGTGTTTTTGTAAGAAAATTTGAAATTTATATGTGGGTAGGCTTCAGAGAGGAACGCTTTCAAAGAGTTTACTGAACTGACGGAGGTTTCGTTGTAGTACGGAAGCGAGTGAAAGAAGTACATATTACGGACTGAGGGTTTGTTAATGTAGGGATCGAATAGTTTGTCTAGGAACAATTTGCAGTATTGGTCCAGGAGGTGGTGCGGGTAGCCGTTGTATTTGGAAAATGTTTGGAGAAAGTCAATTTCGTTCGAAAATGCCAGGATGGACGAAGACAAATGGTACGCTCGAAATAGTAAGATTTCTATTGCATTAATTTTAACCTGATCATAGCAGTGACTGAAGAAACTGGTTCGGAGAATGCCGATGTTCTGTAAACTCCAGTGGTTTATGTGGAGTCTTGGTTGGTTACAAGAACATCTAGAAAGGCTAAAGAATTCTTTGATTGGTTTTCGGCAGTGAACTTGATGTTTGGATGTTTGCTATTCAAATATTGCAGAAATAAATCAGAATCTGTTTGATGTTTGAATCGCAAGTGGCGTACCACTTGCGAAATCCTCACATTCATCTACTGCCTACATGCCGAGCAAAACAGCTATCCCATCAGTAGGAACAACTTCTCAATCATAGACTCTTCCAACCCAATCGAGTTCACAACATTAGAGTCCCTCCACATCCATAGAAGTAGACCTAGTCTACGTACCTCTGTTCATTTGCAATCCAGACTTCCTCCCGACATCATCTATTCTCCCCTCACTGAAATAGAAACAAACTATTTTTTTTACTTTTCATAGGTTGTAGGTTCCTTATGGTTTTTTTCTTATGATGGGATCATCTATCCCGAAACATTAAAATTTTAGTAGCTATGTCGACTTCATATTATTGGAAAGGAGGCATATCAAGCTTTCAAGCAAGAGCGCCTGGAAATAGCTTACCCATCTACGTATGGAAATACCTTGCCCATCTACGTAGTTTCATGACATAATAAAGAACAAACTGCAAATATTCTCTGACATCAGAATTAAGCCACGCAGCCAAAGGCGTACCAAGGAGATACTTTTAAAAGCTGACAGAGACCTATTTGGCCAGTTAATCCTAGTTGCTGAGAAGAGAAAGCTACAGATGAATGGCGTCTTGCTTATCCCCCTGGGCCCTTTGCCATGGTCACTTGCCAATGGTGATGGGTCTCTTCGAAAGACAAGCAAGGCAGCCCAGCAATAGAGTTCGAGAAAAATGTTTCTTCAGCAGAGGTGATCCCTGATCCATCAGCAATTATCATCGATGAACTGAGCCTGGTCCAGAAAGTGAATGGGAATGACAAGATTTCGTCCCAGTTAGCAGAGTCAGTCCTTATTGATTGTCTCCAGGAAGGTGCTATGAGCCATCGCACTGATGTTTGATGTTGTCTTTGACGTTTACAAGGAGAAATCCATCAAAAGATACAGAAAGAGCCAATCGATGTGCTGCCACAGGGATCAAGTTCAGGAACATTCGATCGGGACACAATATTCAGCAGTGGAGAAAGCTACTCTGCAGTCCCTCCAACAAGGCAAGCCTCATCAAGTTCCTGATAGATGAATGGAAGTAGTCATAGCACAGAAACAAGCTCGAGGACAAGGTTCTGTATGTCATATGTAAGCAGTTGTGCTTTAAGATCACCAAAGAACAGTGGGTAGATGCTCCAGAGGTCAAGTCCTCACAGGAAGAAGCAGACACGCACGTCGTTCTCCATGCTCTTTATGCAGCAGTATCTGGATATAAGGCTGTCGTCATCACTGCTGAGGATGCAGACGTTATGGTCCTGCGCCTGTACAGTAGATATATGCAGCAATATCATATGCTCCATGTGCCAGAAATGCTGGACAAATAACAACCAGGTTCCTAGATATCACCGAACTAAGCCATGTACTGGGAGGCAGTGCGCATGTTATGCCTTGATTGGTGTGATGCCTTTACAGGCTGTGATGGCGTCAGTGCAGGTGAAGTTGGACTAAACCTATCACGGTGCTTTCCAAGAACATGGGAGCCATTGTGAAGTGTCTACAGAACTGTTCGAGAAGCTACAAGAAGTCACCTGCCGGATGTACCTGCCTTCTGCCCAGACAGCGAAAGTGAACAAGCTTCGGTGTGAAGTTTTCTGTGCCAAAGGTGGAGAAGTGGAGTCAAGTCAACTCCCTCCTTACATATGAGGGCTGCCTCTGCATGCATGCACTGCGTGCCAACATCCAAGCTGCAATCTGGAGAAGAAATCTGCAGAGCCAGCCCTTTGTTGCTAACCCAACAAATTGCAGCTGGACAATAGATGAGGACAGCAAGCTGGTTATCAATTGGATGCGTGGCTCACCTGCACCAGATGGTGTTCTCCAGCTGCTCGCCTGCAAGTGCGTGCACTCATGCAAACTCCCTCAGTGCACTTGCCTCAGCAATGGCCTCAAGTGCACGGGCATGTGCAGGTTACAAACATGCCCGAAGAGGGCTAGTGATGAAGAGCCGGTATGCACCTATCAGACTCTAAGTTAAAGTTTAGTAAGAAGGTTTGCTAAGGCAGCGATTCTAAGCCGCATCGCGCCGAAGATCAAATATTTTGTCTCAGCATTTCTGCCGGAATGTCGTGAGTGACGGCGAACTCGCATAATTGAGTTCTGTGTCTCAAATAAAGCACGTGTATCTCTAATTCTACATGGCTCGGCTGAACGCATTCACTCAACCATGCGGCACCGGAAATGAGATGAAAAACGAAAAGAGAAGTCAGAAGAACAAACTCCCGTGTGGCTGGCCCCTTTCGTGGCCCTCCGCAGCCGCAAATTTAGGAGTCTCGCGGGAAAAGATCGGCTACATCGATCGACGGCCCATCTCTCGGAACAGAAGGGAAAATGTAGAGAACCTACCTAACCTGACACACTATCCTTCTTAGCAGGAGCTGCGGCAAGCTGCAACATCCCCTGTGGAGGAGGCACTTGGGACCCTTGGATTTGTGAGGCTAAAATATATGGTGGCAAGGGAAGGGCACACCAAAATTTACCCCGGAGCGCGCTGTCAGACTCCGAGTCTGATACACATGATATGGAGTGACTTGTCATAATATTATGAACAGGCCTATGGTAGGCTACGTATTTGCAGGGCATGGATTAAAGGTTGTCACAATTACTATATGTATTTTCCATTCCTATCCCTAAATATGGCATTTCGGATTTTTTTTTTTTTTGTTCAACAGGGTATAACTATTAAAGACGTGAAAACCACTATTTAGCTGCCAGTCTGAAAGGGCTATCATACCAAAACCTAAACTAGAGATATGTAACTACCTTAAAACACCAGCCAGAATTAGTCACCTCAGGGGGTACCGACATCCCAATATTTGGGGGTGGGCTCATGGACTATAACACATAGTAAGATGAAGCCAGTTTACGTACTGACATATTCTGTGCATGTATCCAAGAAAGAGAGTAAGATTAGATTAGATAGGCGGCAGTAGACAAACCAAAAGGCCCATTCCCAAAGAGTCACCGGAACTTACGCCCCGGCCCTCTATGAGCTATTGCCATTATGTTAGTAGGATATAGAGGAGTGGAGAAAAGAGAGGAAAAAAAGGGGGAAGAATCCTTGCCAAATAGACGATCATGAATGCACGCAAGCACGATCAAGAGGAGCCGCTAATATGCGGAGCTTGGAGAAGTCAAACTGTGTAGTTGGAGCGGGAGAGAGAAGAAGGAGGATTAAGGTGGCCTGAGAAGCTTTAGCTGTGAAGAGATTGCGACTCCTGGAGAAGGAGTTCTTAGCTGTCTCTCCCAACGTATGTCAAGACGATTTTTAAACGCATTAACTGACTTCGCACAAGCAACATCGGAAGGGAGTCTATTCCAAATACTGACTATGAAATACGGAAAGAACTGCTGCCTAAAGTCGTTCTTTGAGCTTTATGCTTGAGTTTTTGACCGTTGTTTCGCAAGCGATCATTGAGGTCTCTTTCAAAGAGTTCCGTTGTAGGTACGTTGTTGAAGCCATTCAAATATTTGAATGTTTCTATTAGTTGTCCCGTGAGTCATCTTTGATCGAGAGAGATCAGACCCAGTTCCCTAAGGCGACATTCATGCAGCTTGTTTCTCAGCTGAGGTATCAATTTCGTTGCTCTGCGCTGGACTCTCTCCTTGTTATCGATATCTTTGCACAGATGTGGCGACCAGAATAATTGAACAGCAAATTCTAAGTGTGGCCGCACCAATGCCTTGTACAAGGGAACGAACATGTCCTTGGACTTGTATATAAAATTTCTGGTGGTGAATCCTAGTACTCTGCTTGCCATTTTCACACTCTTGTGTAACTTGCTGACTGTGCTGTAGTCGGTTTGTAATAGTGAATCCCAAGTCACGTTGTTGGGTGACAGCAGCCAATACGGTCCCGTTCATTTTCAATGGGGTTAAAGGGTTCACAAGCCCTATGTTCGTTTCTGAGCATTTGTCGGCATTAAAAGCTCATCTGCAACGTTGTGCTCCATTCCATGAAGTGGTGTCATGAGGTGTCATTATTTAAGACTTAACTCCGGGTAAATCTAAGCCGAAAACAAAATATCAAGAGAGCTAGATGGGAACCTGCAATGTAAACGAGCAACAGCTTCGATGATTTTGACGGTATGATTTTGAAAAAGTAAGTTGCGTGTTACCAACTCTCGTTGTAACTTCGAGACAACCTGGTTTTGCTCTTTCGACATCGCATTTTTTTAGACTGCTAGTATTAAAAGTAAAGATTTACGAGTAAAGAAATGAGAGAAGTTATGTACAGCAAGATTGAAGTGTTAATAGAGGGAGACTATCTGTCCAGTTGCTTCGAATTGCTCGAATGAGACTAAAATAATTATAGGCCTAGATCAGTCCTGCTGAATTTGCTCCTGACTTCTTCCCAGTGTCTGTTAGAGCATTTGTCGGCAAATTGCGATCTGGGCAAATTTTACTGGTCGTGTACATTAGTCTTATCGTATTAATAGAAGCCTTCACTTCCTACCGACTTAAACTTTTTGCTTCGTTCTGTTTCGGTGACTTTCGACTTACTAGTACAAAAATAATTCAATTATTCAAAGCAGCATATGTATGAGCACACCCCAACAGTATTAATAGGCCCTGGCTGATGGCCACTCACGGTAGCTGTGAAGCGACCGTTGGTCCACCGCTGCAGCATGTCCCCCACGTTCACAAGAAGGGCGCCCTCCACGGGGTCAGCAGGCACCCACTCGCCGCTGCGAGCCTTTACCTGCCGAGAGATTGAAGCAAATTGGACTAAGTTAGTCAGAGACATTGCGTAGATGTCGGACACACTATATGAGGGTGTAGCTACAACATTGTCACTATGAAAAACTGCGTTTGCAATCTCAAACACAACTGGAACAAGGTATACAAATCTTTTCTCTGACTCTTACCATAGTCCAGCAAAGTTCACACACAATTCGTCTTACCTCAAGTCCACCAAGGTCGTCCTGGGCCAGCAAGGTGATGGTACCATAGTCGGTGTGGGCACCACACCTCACGGTACCGGGGGGCCGCTCAGCAGGTACGGGAGGGTAGTACAGCGCCCGCATGAGGGTAGCGTTGCCCTCCTTCATTATACGCGAGTGTGATTTCGCAAAGAAGTCGTCCTTTAGATCTGCGCAGACAGTATTAGGCCTGAGTTGAACAAAATGAAACGTTCACATCTGTTCGAGATTATTGCTCAATAGTTCACAAAATTTAAGATACCTATATATTTATAGTCCTCTCAAAGTTGCCCTTAATAACGTATTGAGGATCATTCTCAATGTTAAGAGAGATGTCAATAACGTCCACTTTATGTCGTCGATGCTTTGTTTGCAAAGCTTTCATTTCTCAAGTTTGATGATGTTTATGAATATTTTCTACTTAAATTTATTCGCGGTGCTATGTTTACCAATCCAAATCTTTTTAAGCAATACTATAGCCATCTTCTACCGTCCCATAATCATTATACGCGAGCACAAAAACTTAATTTGCCGCCCACTAGACTTGAAGTGCAAAAAAGGTTTGTAATATTCCAAAGTGTTCGTGCTTTTAATGCTTCACGATGTGATCTAGTTTTACCCATGCGTGACTCCGTGTTTAAGGTTAAATTTAGAGATTACGTATTAAGTAGTTACGAGTAGTGCAATATTTATACAATTCTACTTAAAGAAGGTTGGCGATTTGTAAATGTATATCTCTGGTTTGTTTACTTTCATGCTGCTGTATGCTGGTTGCAGTGTTAGAACTTCTGTTAACTATCTGTAACTGACTGGTGAACATGTGATGTATGCTTTCATATGTGTATTCCGGTAGGGTTAGGTTAGTTGGGTTCACCTATCCTGTATTGTGGGGCACGGCACACCCCAGGGAGCTGATGTAGGTTACCTTCGCATTGAGCTGGGCCCTCGGGACGTCAGTCTTTTGTGCCCGCTTTACTTCCTTTCCGACTTTATACTCCCACTTGCTCATCCGTCATTCTGTTCTGCCTCTTCTCTCCCGACTTACTGTTGCCATGGACGTTGGTCCTGTATGGGAACGCCTTTGAGTGTAGGATACTCGTTTCTGGCGACATGCTGCGTGTCCCCTTGTTCTTTCCTCTGTGATATCGTTCTGCTCGGAAGCGGAGGCTGGGACTTTTTCACAGTAACTAAGTATAACTAACTTATATGTGTATTCCTGGTTTTACGCTCATGGTTATATGTTGTAAGTTTTGGCTTGTGCATTGATTGGTTATTGACCAACAATACCACAGTGACAAAAGTTGTGCTTTAAGAGCCCACATCCTGTTCTAAAGAAGTTTCCAGGAGATAGGTGTAGTACTATCATATTGAGCAATATAGTTAGTGTTGACCTGATCCACTATTTTTATATATTTTATGTTATAGCTCAGGCTCCACGTTTTCTTGATCTGATTTCAGAGTTGAGCTGCCAAGCACAATAATTATTGACGCTTCACAATGTCCAGAGCACTCACTCTATTACAAAAACTATCATCGACCAAATTATGACTGAATTCTGTCTCTTATTGCTGAGTAGAACAATGATCTTGGGTGTATTTTGATTATATCATTGACAAAATAGATTTTTTCATATGTCTTGTGTGTTACATAAGCATTGTATTAGCTTGTAGTTGAACACGTTCTCATATTTATATTTGACAATGATAATCTGTGCAAAAATATCTAATTATAAAACGTTTTGAGAACAAATAAAGGTGAAAGGTGTAAAGCTGTAAATCTATCTTTGCTTCTCGCTAAGATCGTTGGCATTTAATGATATTCATAGTAATAATAATAAAACCGACCGCCAGCGGGATAACTGGCAAACCCTGTCTTGACCACCGGCCCGTGACTCCATTGGGGCGTATGAGTCAGACACAGGGGAGTGTTTAATGTGACCCTGTTGCGAGGAAATGCGCAGCAAAAGTCGGATGAGCCTTAGAACACCGAAGGCCAACGACAACCTGCCGAAAAACTGGGGGCTAATCCAGTCAACCTCCTGTAGGTACACCGGTTGGTCAACCTGCAGTTGGAAGGTCGAGCACCCCTGATGGCTGAAAACGACCATCAAAGTCGAAGGTAGCCAACAAGAAGACCAACGGCTGATTCAAGCGGAAGAGTCAACTCATTGAATGCGTTCGACAGCTTGGGGTAGATGGAACTCCTAAGCCCTGAAAGGCAGTCCATCTTTGCTGACGCTAAGGTGCCCGCCGGTTGAGGGTTATCAGGTCCCGCCGCCTGAGAGTTATCAGGTTCCGCCGCCTGAGAGTTACCAGGTAACCATGAAAATGAGTCAAAATAAAGATACCCCTTCTAACGGCGTGAAGAGTATCTCAGTTAGACTGGGTACCTCGCTCGTCCCGTCTCTTGTGGGTGAGGCAGGAGCCGTTCGTGAACGCGGTACTCACCCGTCGGAATCGGTTAGCCAGGTTTCCGACGCTAGTGTGAATGCTACTGGAGAGGGGAGTGTGAGGGAGCAGGTTCCCCTTTCTCCGCCGGGGACGGAGGAGGCTACTGTCCTGACGCAACGCCGCACGCGCCACAAGTGGTCCAAGGAAGACCAAATTGTGCTGTGGGAGTGCTTCGTCGACAGCAAGCACGAGAGGCCAGGCTATCTCAAGCGCCTCAAGCAGCTGTGGGACGAGAGAGGATTCCCGGGCGCACTATCGTCTCTCACGACGATTTGTGTGCGCAGATCGTGTGCGCGTGAGCGGCGTTCACGTTGGTGCGCCGCGCTGCCCGCTGTATCGCTGATTAAGTTGGGTTAGGTTAGGTAATGTTAGGTAA
>LQNS02278176.1:5631223-5653208 GCA_001587735.2 Parhyale hawaiensis | reverse complement strand
TTGGCCGAAAAGAGGAAGAAGAGAGAGGAAAGGAAAAGAGCATCAGGTGGTACTACCCGAGGGAAGGAAGAGAGGAGCAGACTGCGGAAGACTGAGTACCCAGCTCTGTCACCAGCCTGTTCACCTCCTCTCAGGGATGCCGTTGGACCAAAAAGGTCTCATCCGTCTTTAGAGTGGCATTTCCTCCAACTCAGCGGCTACCCAGAGCCCCGAACCCAAAGCCAGCTCATACGAACGAAGTGGCGTCCGGTGGCCGGACATTGGGGGCGGCCTGATAACGCGCAGGCCACGCCTAAAGGCGGAAGTAACGGTACCAGGTCCTAGAATTTACGTTTTGTCCGTTTCCGCTCTTTTTAGGCCGTACTGTCGGAAAACCCGAACTAATTTCGGGTAAGTTGGATTAGATTCATACATAACTTCGGGTGGGTTAGGGGAGGGCAGGTCTGGTTTTTCTAACCACCCCTTTTTTCAATTTCGGGTACGTAACTTTTGGTTAGTGGTAATTATTGGTTAGGGAATCTCACCCTAGTTGTGTGATGGAAAAATAACCCGGGTAATTCAAAACTTCTCCTCCCACAGATCTGGTGACGATGGTGAGGCGCTCCATCCATCCTGGGCGGCCAAGAAACTCAACAGCGGCGCTATTGCTGGCTTCCAGGGCAAGAAAATTACTTTCGATTAAGAGAACCAACAATCAATAAGATGGTATTTATGTTTCTTGGTTTTAATTTCCTGTTATTTCCATGTTGTGCACCTCAGATACGCACAGTTTGTGTGTTTCAGAAATGTCTATATTTGCTGACCGTCGCCGCGTTCACGAATTTACTTTTTGTTAACGTGGCTGTTGACAGCTGTTTATTTTCAAATAAGTAGCTAGTTTATGTCTTTAGATGTTCAGGAGCCCCTAAGTTTTCCATACCCTGCGTTTTCGTAGGCTTCAGACGCTTTCAAGCCTAAATAAAAGTTTGTTCTCCCATTTGAAGCTATGCGGTGTTGTTGCCCAGTAGGACTCCTGTAGTTACTTTTGCCTCCACCGATAGGCCTTTGAAACATTTTTCATAAGTGCACCCTTTGCTTCTGTCCAACTACAAGTCACCTTACTTGTTATTTTTTCTTCGTTGCCGGGCTGCGGTTACCATGCAGTGGCCCCTCATATGACTAGCTAAATGATCGGCAGGGTTGCGGAGTCGGAGTCGGCGGTAGTTGAAGGATTTCAGGGGAGTCTGAATCCCACTTCCTCTTCCTCTTGAAGTACCAACAAAATATTTTCTGAAACTTGAGCGTGTATATATAATTAGCAGTTAGCACTTAGCCTAGAGGCTACTCAAAAAACTAATATACAATGCAGCAGTATTTAATTCATGTAATTTGATTAGCTTAATTCTTGTTCCAGGCTATGCAACAATCAGAGTGGGAAACTTCTTAAAACAAATAAGTTAGGCATTGCAAAATCAAATATATGCGTCCACAGTTAACCCCAGCCCGCCCTATAACTAGGTTTTCTGCATTATAAATATTAATCGATTGTAAATATTTTAAAATTTAATGTCCCGTATTGTGCTAACTTATAGTCCCCTAAGACCGAACAGTCGCCTGAACGGAACTGAGAGAGCAGATCCGAAAAGTCTGGAGAGGGGAGACTCATTCGCACAAAGCGGAGGGCACTGATAACCCAGAACGCTACTTGGGGGTATGCAGCTTCAGCTATTGCAACTGCTGAAGTCTGTAATGATTTCAGGGTAGTGCGGTATTGGTCGAGGGGGGGATCCCATCTGTAAGAAAGTGAGTAATATCCGCTTCAAGTTTGTTTTGAAGAGTATGGCGTATGAGCCGAGGGCCGGAAAGGCCTTGACTACACCATGGACAGGATGATATGCCCGCAGTGCATTGAGAAGATACTGCCTTGTAGTAGCCCCAGACTGTCACCAACTGGCAGTGTTTAGGTGATGCGGTTAGAGCCAGTGACTATGCGCAGAGCTGCATTCTGCACCGCCTGCAGCTTGCTCACCGCAGTTTTTGAGACATTAGGAAACCAAATCGGGGCTGCGCGAAGCATCATGCTTCTAATGACGGCCGATAGGTCAGTATTAGGGTCTCATTCTGTTGCCCCATTTTGCGAGCGCCAGCTCGGAGAGAATCCCTAAACGAGAGCAACATCTGTCACGGACATTACTCACGTGAGCGGCAAAGTTGAGGTGTGGGTCAAACACCACGCCCTAGGTTTTTGGGTTGTGCTCCAGGGTAAGGTCCGACGCACCCATCTTAATATCTGGGTCCAACCTGGATTGTTGATTGTCTGGCGTGAACAGAGTGGTTTAAGTTTTTGAGTGAGAGACAGTCAAGGCTTTCGCCCCGACTCAAGCCTCGATTGCTGTTGCATGGGCGGACAGACTCGTCGCTGCCTCGGGAACAAGAGTAGCGGAAGAGAGGTCCGTGAAATGGTCTGCGTATGAGGAAGTGACGTCGCCAATCTGGGAAAAGTCACTGACATAAGGTTGAAAAGGAGCGGCGAGCTGACTGATCCATGGGAAACGGCCGCATGCATGGGGCGGAAAGGCGACCTTTTTCTTTATTCTCGCCCACAGGCAGGATGCGCGGCGCCTCCACAAATAAGCAGAGATCCATCTGCTCAGGTTATTGGAGGCATCTTTTTGTGACCTCCGGATGATCCGCGCGTTTTTGCAACCACTTCTTGAAGGGATTCTAAAAGCAATCAGTTGTGAAAATTGATCGCACCGTGATTTCCTTTGCGGTCTGAACATGCGTGATCAAAAAGTGATTCAAGCCGTTAGAAAAGCAAAAACTCAAAATTTGCAATGAAAGTTCATGTTTTTTATATTAATTGAATAATATTATGAATGTTTGTATCATTAACGTCGAGAATTGTAGTTTCGTTTGTTTTATGCCTGTACATGTAATGCGTTAAATATTGCTAGTTCACTTATGCATTGACTTTAAAAGAAATGAAAATTTTCAAAAAAATCATTCCCCGCCATTTTCCGTGTAAATGCGGAAAAAAAATCAAATTTTTGAAAATAGACATGGCGTCTCTGGTTTGTTTACAAAATCACTGACCGTTCTTGTGCTTTTCAGTGATCACGGTGATTCTGATCACGAATGTGGCCACAAAAAACAAAACGCCTTAGCTGAAAGCGTGATCATGGCGAGCAAGTGGTGGTGGGAGACCGTGTCGAAGGCTTTCGAAAAATCTACTGTTAAAGCTATCGACCAAGTTGGTTAAACCCATGTGCAATGTTTGGACTAAGGGTAAAGGGGCCGAGGTGATCGACCGCAGAGGGCGGAACCCATATTGGAACTCTGAGACCTTCAAGGACTTCGCAAGAAGAGGGAGTAGCAAGCGTTCCAGGATCTTAACCTCTCAGCAGAGAAGGATTATTGGACGGTAAAATTTACTGTCAGGGAATGAGTTTCCTACTTTAGGAATTGAGCTAACGTTGGCGGCCTTCCAGACGCTCGGCAGGTTTGCATGCGCCAAGGAGAGTTGAAGAGAGCGGTAATGCCATAACTCACAAAGTTATGGATGGATTTTTTATTAAATTTACGTGAGTTGTTAGGAAGATGACGAAAATTAAATGACCATATTTGTATGACATCTGTTTGTTTGTCTTTGTGCTTGTAAAACAACTCAAAAATTTTTGAACGGATCTTTATAAAATTTACAGGAGATAAGAGAGCTGGTTACTTTTTCCGCAGCGACTTTGGGTCGTAATTCAGCGAGGGAAATCCCTTTCTGTAATGGGTACTATGGATAGAGAGGAGCTTCTCTTGGTTTAAGTCGTCCATTTGTTTTTTGCGGTTGGGCGCGCCGTGCGAGTCTCTCTCCAAAATTCCAATTGAAATGGTTCCATCACTTCCATGGCCTTTGACCTGTATTTATAACCCGCAAATAAATTTCAATCGGGTGGAGGCCATTTTTTAGGGACTGAGTAGTTCCGTAAAAAATAAATAAAAAAGGAATTGTTAAAAATATCAGTTAAACGAGACAAATCACCAAATTTTTGTGATGATCGGCTCGTTCATTTGTGTGTCTGACTAATGGTTGCCAAAATGTTTGTTTGTAGTGTAAATCACTAAAGTTTGTACAGATCTTCATGAAGTTTGTAACAATTGTTTGAAATATTAAAAAACACAGATAATTATCAAAGTTTGGTGATGATCGGTTTGCGTGTTTGACTAATGTTTGTATGAGCATAAGTCATGAAGTTATGGACGGATCTTGAAGAAAATTACAGAATCTTTTATTACTGTCAAGAGGCACAAATCACCAGATTTTGATATTAAGAGGAAATCATAGTTCCAAAACCAATTCGAAATTTTCGTTAACGTTGCCTTGTCTGGCGGAGGTATTCGCTCTCAGAGTGCTCTAGTTAAAAAATACAATATGCACGTTCAAAATGATAAAAAAAAACAGCAATAACTTAGTTTCCAACCCAACTGATGGAGAGATAGATACTACTTCCGGGTAACTTCCTGGAATACGATACAGAGTTTATGTGTGTGGCTGCACCTGAACCATGTCTGGAATGAAGGCGTTTTCCAAGCATTACGGTTCTTCTCTTCCAGGCTAATCTTTGTTTGAGACAATGTACCTGGAATGGGACAAAAATTAGCTATCTACGAGAACAGAACAAAGGAAGAAAGACATTGTTGAGCTTAAGGCCCATGTTTGGTGAAACAGAAGCTACCTACAGTATGTTATCTCTTACTTCGCGTCTAGAGTGTTATTAAACAATCTATCTTTTCGCTTGGAAAATTATTTGTAGCTAGTGGATGTTTTGCGGCTTGTGGGTGCTCATTGTATTAACTTCTATGTTTGCGTTTGTTATTCTGTTTTTATATGCAACAAGAGCACGCTCCAGGAAGCAAAGAGCGTAACGGGAGGACTCATGAGAAATTAGCACCAAAAAGTGACGTCACCATCGTCGAATCTATGGCTGAGCAGCCTAGGACTATTTTAACTAATTTAACCAAAAAAATTGTCTTAAATTGCAAAATTCATCTCTAGTGTATAAAAATATTCAGATAATATATACTAATTTAGCAGTTATCTATGGAAAATTGCAGTGCATGGTGGTGGAAACTTTCACAGCACTAGCGCCAAATTTGGTCCCTTTTGGTAACCTGATTTAACTTCTTTTTCTTGAAAAAAGCCTTATTTACACTTCATATTCAGTTCACAGTGCTCTTCACAGAACATATTTATTCCTTACCAACAAATAGAAGCACCATTATAGTCAATTCTGTACTTGAGAAAAACCACAGCAACAGTTAGCCTATTGCTCAAAACTTTCTGTACTTGGCGACAACATTTTACGGTATTTTGCAGCTCAAGTAGGTGGCCAGTCATGAGCGGGAGATTGAATGAAATAAATCGAAAAAATACGGTGATATGTTCTACAAAACAACTTACGAAGGCCTGAGGTCCCACACTCAAATACTTCGACTACAGCTACGTGCAGTCACGTCTTAGTTTAATTTCAGTCCTATTGAGTCCTCCCGTTGCATTCTTTCCTTCCTGACACTCTCAGACCAAAAGCCTCCGTCAAGCAAGGCAGAAGTAACGAAAAATTCAAATTGGCTCTGAAACCAAGATATTCCTTGCATCAACACCAAAATCTATTTGTGGCTATTGACAACATTAACAGCTTCTATAATTTTCTTGGAGATCCGCTCATAACTTTTTTGAGTTATGTTGCTAACAAACGTAAGTCAAACACACAAACGGACCAACCCATCATCACCAAAATTTAATCAATTATCTTTCAACATTATAAACAATGCCTGTTAATTTCATAAAGATCCATCCCCAACTTTTTAAGTTGTTGTGCTAACAAACATAAAATCAAACACGGCGACAAACGAGTGAACTAACGCAGCGTCTCAAAAATTTGATCATGTTGACCCGGCCAAGCTTCGTCTACCGACCCAACAAAAAGGGGGAGGGGGAATTAAATTGGCTTGAATATTCTTTGTCTTCTTTACTTGGATCGGTGTCCGTAAACATGGCCAGCGACTAGCGTGAGCTTGTCGGGCTCANGTGTTGGTCTAAATGTACACCACGCGTGTATGCAGTGTCGCTGCGTTTTACATTTTAATTAGAAACATTAGGAGATCTACAGATCGGCTATAACTAGTTGTTTTATTTACTGCGTTTTGTATTGGAGGAACTGCCTCCATTATCAGAACCACTGAATGTTTGTGCTGATTTTGTAATGGACAAACCGCTTCAATCATTAGTAAATAATAGACCGTCTGTTACCTCTGTGGATTGTTCCAAAAGAAATCGGGATTAAGAAGAATTTTGAAGGTCTGGTAGTGTAAAGAGCAGGAGAAGCAGTCATTGGTGAGAGTCAATTTGAGAATCCCTCGCCTTACTTCCCCTCGCCTCTCGGTGCCCAAGTGCTCCATGCTGTGTAAATCTGTTGCTTTACGTCCGAGACTGAACTCTGGCCTCGTAGGAAGCAAAAAAGCAATGCAAGAGCAGAGTTATTGTTGATATTGTTAACGTTAACTCGTTAGTACTTCTATACCATACGTGTCTCCTCACTGGCTGACTACGAAGTTTCCCTTCACGTTATCATTAAAGCATGTGATGGATGAGCGCAGCATCCAGATGGCCAAAATATGCATTACTTGCTGTCCCTCAACCGGACCTTCAAAGAAGTCTGTGTCAACGAAAACGGTCCGGGGAAGCACGCCTCTCAATAGCTTTACCCGTTAATTTGCGTTCTGTAGTGGCTTGAATTGGTGTAACGGTCTGTTGTCTCTACCGCACCACTGACAGTCGGTGCTGACCCATCAATGATATTGGTGATTAGCTCATTCGTAATTCAACGGGGAGGGAATCTATCGTTCATACATTTGGCGCAGGTTGTAGGATGCTCTCCGGCATTCGTAATTTTGAGTTTGAGCCAACGCAACTAATCCGACTGAGTAGACGTGGCCGTGGCTTCAGCGTAACGTCTATCAATATTATCGTCCAGTTAAGCTGCTCAGAATTCGGAGCGATGATTGAAAGTTCACCATTGCCACTCGCTACGGTGTGAAAATTGCAGTAGCGGCTGAGACATTCGACAGTTTTTATACAATTAAATTTCCGCAAGCTGAAGCCGTGCGCGGCTACGTAGGTACAAGGATTAGTTGAGTTGCCTCTAGTCTGCTAGCGGCAACGAAAGTTGTTCGTGGGCACAGCGGGCTTTAGTCTGCTGGACCTACTGGGTAGCTCATCAGGCCGTTGTGTACCAAGAATAGTTGGGTGAAGCTGTTCTCCAGGCGGAGTGTGCTTACCTACGGATGTTGTATAAGGTAGTTAGTCATCAATGGGACATTGGTTGCATCCATGTATTTCCCCCTAAATATATTTGGGAGACACACAAGATGTGGCTGAATCTAATCTCTTTACATCGGGCCCCGTCAGGAGCCAAATTCCTCAGCTGAGTTTGTGTTTGTCTCTATTTGCGTTGGTACAGAATTCATTGCCGGGTTTCGCTGGAGCCGTGCGTATCTATAAGTTTCAATTCAGCTGTGAATGGTTTTTGAGGGATTCTTCACAGTAGCCTGTCGTGCATCCTGTGGTTTCTTCATTATTCATTTTTGTTTACCCGTCTATGACGTGGACACCTGGGCTTGCGGTTTAAAAGTAATGGTAAATATGAGAAAAAGGATATATTCGCTGGTGTACATTTTCATGCTAGATTTGATTATAATTGACTGGTAAATGGGTATAATATATAGAGGGCATAGGTGCCATAACAGCAAGGATCCTCGGCCCGCAACACAGTGCGGGGGTGAGCAGGAGAGAGCCGAGGGTGGCAGCAGGCTGCCAGGTGTTGCCACAAGCAGTCTGTAGTTGGCACTGCCTGTGGGGTGTCCGGTCGTGTGTTGTACTCCCAGAAGGTCCTTGGCAGTTGAGTCCTTGAAGTTTCTCATATCTCCACCCAGTTAATATCGACTCAGTTGTATCCGAAAATTATACCCGATTTGTTCAACAAGTGCAACGAGAAAAGAATTAACTTTGATTCATCGACCGAACTGTCCTATCTCTTCTGTTGGCTGTTTTGGCTGTAAAATTTTACGTGTGCTCTATTTGTTCGAACGTTTGCTCAAGAGCCGTGCCTTGTGCCATCGGGGCGTCTCTGTGAGTTTGTTTAGCTAACGTTTACTATCCACGAAAAAAGTCTACGAGTGAGACTCGGTAAGTTCTTTTTGCCTTGACTTATTCTTATTCGTTTTAGCGTTGTGCCTTGTCGAGCTCTCACGAGTGCCTTGTGGTTTTTATTCATGCGTAGGCTGAAAAATCCATGGGCTGATGAAGATTTTCGGCTGGAGAATGAAGCTGTTTCAGTGAAACGATATGATGTAAAAAAAATATATGGACACAAGTGAGACGATGTTGATACTTAGATAATCTTTTTCTCTGCTGCATCATAAAGTTGCCTTGTCCACCATCGCATATCACCGATGGCGGCGAAAGGAAATTTGCATTTGGAGTGCTGAGGGAAGGAGGGGGTGGTGTAAGATGTGGAGAGGCTTACGTTGTCATGGGATACATGCATGTTGGGTACATGTTAGCAACATTGGAGGGGGCTGATCGGGTGTTTTGCTCATCACTGAGGTGGCTAAAACCTCTTGGCCCCTTTTGGCGCTGCCACTGCTAATCCGGGAATTATGTTACTTATGGTAAGGTAGCCAACACCGAACATAGCCTCAGCAATCGGGATTCCGACTGCTGACCAATTACCGTACTCATTCAACTTGATCTGCAGCTAAAGCTAACGTGTATAACTACATGTTCTTTGTTGCCAGGAATGCAAGATTTCATTATTCGCAGGGCTGCAATTGCAACCGTGTAGACAGATATTTCTAGTGTAAGATTATGCCATCCTTAGGGCCTACTTGCATTCAAGACTTAGGCGAAAAATTTCGGTTCGAGCCCACTGAAACATGATGTCATCATGAAAAAAAGTCCTGTCTTAATGTCATTAGCATGTAATTATTTCTAACTACAAAAGAGCGCTGAAAAGTAGGAAAATACATACCTACTAGCTACTCAATCACGGAGGTGTATTAAAAGTCTGTAAAATATTTGAAACTACATCCAACTGTCTTTGCCCTTAGAAGATACAAAACAAGTTAGGTGACGATGATGCCTGCGTTATTCTGATATTTTTTTGCTACCAAAATCAAATCTAATAGAATAAGCAGGGTTGCAGAATCTGAGTCGGAGTTTTGGAGTACAGAAGTAGTGGCGGCGCCAAGAGGGGGATTGAACTCCCGATAATGAGCAATGCCCACTTTAGACCCCAAATATTGCTGCCATGTAACAAACGACGTGCATGCATGTGTTCCGATGCTCCTTCTCCGCATTTTACTTATTTATTCCACCACCCCCCCCCCCTTCATTCCCCGTACCAATGCAATTTCCCGGCGCAGAAGCCGGAGTCAGAGTTGGACACTCGCTAGTTCCAAGAGTCGGAGTCAGCAAAAGTGGGCCTATTTTGGTCCAAGATGTGGAAGTCGGGCACTGGCTGGACCCAGGAGTCGGAGTTGGATTTTATCTATGCCATTCCGCAGTCCCGCTGTAACATGATACTGCCATCATTGGCCCATGCGCCCTGGTGCTTAGAACCTGCTCTTAATGTTTTACAGTATCACCGCTTGGACTTGGATCACACTATAATGTGGCTGCGGTGGTTAAACATGTAGTTAATAATGATCATGTTTTACTGTGGGGAAAAAGTACCGTTGGTGCAATGTGCATTTGCTGATTTCTAAACAAAGACTGCGCTACCTTATCGTAAATATCTGGTAGCTGTCGCACCCAGTTCACTTGAGATGATACCACTGTCGCCGATATTCGGTCATCCATTGTATCTTCTGCTGCACCGTGTGACCTAAATATCCGTATTTCTTATTCATGCTCCTAATATCGCCGTCAGTGAGCGTCGAGTGAAATAGACAATCGGATGAAATGCGGTGTTAATAACAGTGTCTTCTTATTTCCGTGAGGGATGATTTTAATTCGTATCTCTGTTTTTAGAACCACCTACTTGTTATGATTCACTATCTTGTCAAGTGTCAGTACAACAAACTACATCAGTGCGAACCGCTAAACAAAGAGGCATAGTAAAACAAACTGAAGAATAAGCACATGAGCTAAAAACATGGTCTTCTACATCTTTAAAATTTTGTAATATTGAACGCCACGTCTCTCCCAAAGACACTTTTTGACGCCATTCCCGTTACGTCTGAGTTAGTGCACAGCCTTGTCTCGCGCTCATGGAATTGATAAGTTCAATGGACACCTAAAGAAAAGAAACTTTCTGTGTGTCGTAATTCTTGCAAGGAAAAAATACTGTACGCAGGTAGAATACTGCAAGTAAAATACATACGCAGTGAACTCAGCATGAGCATTTTAGGCGGTCTAATATGACGTTTTCATACCGAAAAATCATCACTAGGTGGTATTTGAACCCTGTGTCGAATGTCCGTAGATTTTACTATTTTTATTACCCCGTAGATGAGAGAGCTGGCAGTAGACAGACAAGAAGGCCCGTTCCTGGAGAGAAGCCGAGACTAATGCTCCAGCCCTCTGTGAGCTATTGCCTTTATACCACACAAGCGGGAGAGTATATTGAATGCACCGAACTGCATTAACTTAATACATTTTCCGGACGCGCGTCTACAACGCTCACAGAGCTCAATTTCATAAGCAGAAGCTTTCCGAAACTTCGATTTCTTTTGCCTAAACTGACAGACGGTTTTGAGCGACCTCCGACCGGGATCACCGGTTAAAGTCTTGGCCCTCTAAGAAAATGCGTTGTCGCCGGCCGGCTGTTTTTGAATGTACACCAAATGTATCATCCTACAGTAAGTTATCACTAGAGCCCGGATTTATTGCTATTAAATATTGTAGTTATAGCTCCTCAAAGTTGCTCTTATTGCACCTAATAATTGCTCCTATTGCACCTAAAATTTGCTCTTATTTCACCTAAAAATTGCTCTTATTGCACCTAAAAATTGCTCTTATTGCACCTAAAATTTGCTCCTATTGCACCTAAAAATTACTCATATTGCACCTAAAAATTGCATTTATTGCACCAAAGCAATAGGAGTGGAAGGAATAGGAAACGAAGAAAAGGCAAATACGGCAAAAAATTGAAAGGACAAAAAAAAAATAAAGTCGGATAGCAAACGGGAATAGCATGCCAGTGGATCAACGGACACCTGTACCAGTTCCAAATACCAATTATCAGTAGATATACTTTGCGCTTGTGCTAATTGGCAATTCTTCCCAATGGCGAGAATGATTCTTGCAAATATCCCGCTTTACCTGTTCCCATGATGTTTTCCCGGAGCGGGAAAGGTTATCAAAATTTGATAGTCAGATTTTGCAACTCAATTATATTTTTACCCCAACAAATACATGGAACAATAACTGATAATAGAACCTATTGTCATGGCATTTGAAGTGTTGTGACACGTGACTGTGATAATAAGTGTCATGAGTTCACACGTCCCTCATCGTAACGCGTTCAATCATGAAACTGAACACGAGCTGTGCGTCAACTTTTTTTGTCTCTGTCCACACGTACAAGTGTCCTTCATTCATATGAATGACGCTGCGCGTTCAGTTATGATATCGTTTCTTTACATTTTCGCTTATATTTTGCGTCTGTTTGAAGTCACATTCGTATCCCATATTCTTATTGACTGATTTTGATAGGAACAGCATTATTGTTATAGCCTGGTAAACCGACAGAAAAAAACTCAGCACAAAGCAATCAGTTGGACTACCAAATCAAAGATGGCTTCCGTGTTCTTATAACATTTTTAGGTTTTCTAGTACTCTTCTCTTATACGGGAGTACTGTACAGTGATTCTGATGATGAAAGTGAATATAAAAAAATGTCAACTTGTCCATGATCTGTGAACGCTGCAGAAGATAAATTTAGCATTTAAAAGTTCTGTTTACAGAACTTGAACGACGCAGCGCATTAAAAAAAAAAGGAACATGCTTAATTTTTTCAGTATACCGCGTTTGCTGCTGCTGTTTCTCTCAAATCAACACGCCGCGGCCATCAGTTTGAGTAAATGCGTTACAATGAGGAACATGTGAACACGGCCTAATATATTGCATTTATAGCTCTCATTGCAGTTATTGCACTAACGCTTGAAACTGCAATAAATCCGGGCTCTAGTTATCACCAAAAGGAAGTATAATTAATATTGGCGAGCAGATCGCCTGTACTAGCGCAAAACTGCCACAAATAGTTTAATCCATTAAAGCTGTTTCATTTATATGTATCAGGTAATCAAAAAAATCCGTGTCGTTCTATAATAAACTAACAAAACACGCAAAAAGCTTTCGGGGTTACCCGATATTAGCCAGCACGTTGGATTTTGGCTTTTTTCCTTAGCTGTCCCTTTATAAAAGCGCTGACGCTTAGCGCCGGATGCAACAGCATTTGGCGCAACTCAGATTGCCGGAAATATGGAGCATGAACTCTATGCAATTTGCGCGATGGCATGTGCCCGGCTCGCTAATATTGTTCCCGTGGCCGTCAGAGCGGCTCAGTATCTGGCGACCTTGCACACACCCTCACCCTACAAACTAGGACAAAGCTTAATGTATTTTTGACAGTCAAGTATTGCTCCAGTGACGTCAGTGGTGTGACGGACGCTCTGTTTGTGGCTCATCATTGGCAGCTTGCAGTTCTGTTCTCGTGCAATATACGTAAGCTAAGCTGTGCCGTCTCCTCTGTCCTTACTTCCGTTTGTGCTCGTGTGGCAGCATCTTGGGTGGCGTTCTTGAGTTTTTTTTACATATTTTATGTTCGTCAAGGAGTGTCACTATGAATTTCGAGGAATTTAAGAACATATGAAAATATGTGCAAAAGAACAATAAAAGAAATTAAAACTTAGGAAATTATCAAATAATAAATCTAATGTTGACAGATGATAAATTTAACGTTACGGGATAATTAAAAATCCCACCATCAGAAAAACTGAAAATCTACAACCTATAAATCAAAATTTTCCTTTATTTTCCAGATGGGGGAGCATAGATGTGATCGGGGGCAGGTCTAAAGAGTGAATGAACGGAGCTGCGAGAAGGAGCCGGATGTCCGCTCCTGTACACTCTGCAGGTGTGGAGTTAGTCGAGGGTTGTGTGAAGCGGTACAGCTGAGGTCATAATGTTGAGGTTGGGTCTAGTTCTGTTGATGTAGAGGGATTCTAATGTTATGAGTTTGATTGAATTAGAAGACTCAATGACTGAGAAGTCATTCTTACTGCTGGGATGGTTGTTTTGCTCAGCATGTAGGCGGGGAGCTGAACGTGAAGGTTTTGCAAGTGGGAAACCGGTTGGGCTGGATACTCCTAACTGTTGGTCAAATGCGGGCTTTGAAATGTTGTCCAGTGCTACCGATGTACGAGGCATTGCATATTGCATCCTCTGCATTTGAAACAATGGATACTACTTGACAGAAGTTGTGGGGGGGGGGGGTTAAAATGTTTTTTTTTTTATGAAAATCTGAAGTTTATGTGTGGGTAGACTTCAGAGAGCAACGTTTTCAATCAAGAACGTTTTCTATGAAAGAACAATAAGAATAATTTTATTATATATATATATATATATATATATACAGTATATTAATTTAAAAACTTTGAACTATTAACATATGCTCCACATTGTACATTCTAAAAACATGGATTCAAAACAATAAAAGTTTTGCACATCACAGCCACAAGGTCTTCCTAAGCAACTGTTGCGTGTGAGATCAGCAAGCCCCAACTCTCCAGCGCAGTTTCATCTCCTTTCGTTATTATTATAAAAAGTGCAGGTAACAGGAACTGGTTATCACCCGCGAACGAAGTGAGAGAGGTGATAATGTTTTCGTTGAAAATTTAAGTATATATATATATATATATTTGTGTATGTAACGCACAAAGTGAATGTCCACAATGATATAAAGAGGACACCATTCGGGCTCTCATCCACAAACAGTGCAAAACTTCTTCATCATGGAGCGTCTTTCACGACTCTGTGCAGAAGCCGCAGCAAGCTCTCATCAATAATGGTTATTTCAATCGACCGTTTGACCTAGACCTTAAGCACTATCTCAACAAAGTGCAACGACCGCCACAAGACGATAACAGGAATGGAACAAAGCATGCAGTATACTACGAAAACCAAATGTCAGCCGCATACAAAACAGACGAAAGAATCCAAAAACAAATAATCAAAAATAACACCCATTGCATCACCGACCAAGACTCCCTGCAGGTACGCATCTACTACAAGAACCCCACCGTCGGCAGCACCGTGATGTACAACAACGATAATTCCCAGAAACCTTCGCTCAAACAAGCTAACGTCGTGTATGAGTATATACTTGCACCACTGGAGACTGTGCGCTCCAGAAATGCTCGTACATAGGCATGGCTACAACCACACTCTCTCGAAGGCTTACACTCCATCTTCAAGCAGGTGGACCTAAGGCTCATGTACAAAGCATCCACAACACGGCACCAACCAGAACCCATCTGGTCGCAGGCACTACCATCCTACACCGCTCCAGTGATTGCCTGAAACTGCAAATTATGGAATCGCTCTTCGTCAAAACCCGCAAATCAACCATCAATAGTCAGTGCACCGGTCCCTGTAGAAACCTCAAACTGCACGGAAAAACCGCTCGGACCTAGCTTCATCCCGCGCCACAGTTGGCCACACGCCGGGCAAGACAGCCAATCAGCATCGCGTGTTTGGCCTCCATGCCGCTCCTTGAGTTTACACATAGAGGTAACTTCCGCTCTGGAATCAGTCTCTGCCAGCTCCTCAAACCTGTTGAGCACCTCAACTGCCAGCTGCCTGAAGATGACCAGGTGATATGGTCGAAACGCGTCGTACCAGTTTGGACTAGAACCTCAACTTCGCACTGCTCATTTATCTCACTGAAGATCAAGCCGCTGTCAACATAATACGTCAACTCGAACGACTTAATAAACGCATCATTAACCATAGATATGGCGTTAATTTTGAACAAACCTGTATAAAAGAAGGGCTGCTCACAAATTACCTGATAGTTGTAAAGATATATATATATACATATTTGTCTGTCCACCATAAAAAGTGGTCGAAGGAGTTGAGCAATGTTCTCTAATTTTTGTAGGGAGTTTTGTGGGTTGACCTAGATGTGACCCATGCCAAAAAATAGACTTAGCTGGCCATAAAAATGACAGCGCTGAAGTTTCCTCCACCGGGACGTCACGAGGCATCCCATTCTTTTTTTTTCATTCCTGCCATAAGCTTGTTGGACAAAGCATCCGTATGAAAATTAGGATTAGCTGGCCATCAAAAATGACTTCGTTGAATTTGCCCCAACAGCGGTTGATGGTCTTACACCACGAGGCATTCTAGTTTTGTATTTTACTTTCTTTGGGCACTGATATAAAGATGACGCCATTATTTTTTTCATGTAAGAAAAAGAAATTGTCGTATTATTGTTTATGAACGTTCTAATTGAACTTGTGTCGTTAAATAGTTTATCATAGAGGCGCCAAACCTACGTGGAATCAACGGCCTGTTTTGATGTTTTTACCAGGTGGGTATTGCTTAATGATATAACAGCTACCTTCTACTTATTGAAATAAGGTTAGTCAGCTAGTCATAGTTGAATACTCAGCAAATAAGCGTAGAAAAATGAGTAAGGCAAAATTAAATTCCAGGTCGAGGTCGGATGGTGTTTAATAAGTTTAACCGGATTTGAATGAGAATTTGCGCATTTGAGGATCACCGCACAATATAGCGAGAGTCGAAAGGGTGTGGAGGAGACAGCTGAAAACCATCAGTAGAAGCAATAAGGAAGGAAAAATACACAGAGCGTGTCTTAGAACAGAGCCCTTAAGTAATTAAACAAATTTCGTGAAACTATATGCATGTAGCGCACAATATATGACTCTGTAGGCTAGCACATAATATATGATTCTGTCGCGTAATGTGACACATGTCAAGGAACTGGAAAGTTGAAATACACCTTCACTAATGATGCAAAATGGAAGAAAGGCAGAAATTGAGAGCAATGAATGCATGAATAGCGGACACCGTAAGCTTATGCCGGCGCAGCCCCCAACAGATAGTTACAGATAGTCTAGCTGACAAGAAATCTAGTTCTGCGACGTCGGGGTTGAGATCTGCGGCTACGGATACATCCCCTTAATTAATTTAGTATACTTACTTAACTTATCGCGATCCAGGTGGAGACGCGCGCTGTCCAATACTATACCTAAATAGGTGTGCTCAGATCCCTCCGCGACTCTCCTATGGGAAGCAAGAACTGCTGACCAGCAGGAGAGCTAATCGTACATTATCTCCACAGTGCACGTAACCGCTCGGCGCTGAACTGATAAGTCAACTTTTTTTAAGCTAATACATGGTTAAGCTTCCGTTTTCAATAAATTTAAACCTGTAAGATTCGTGGAATACTGGTGATAAATTCCACAGAAATGTGACGTATCTGCTTCTGCTGATGTAAATGTGCATGAAAATGTGCATCGTGATTGAAGAAACTGTGATGTGATGTTTATTGGTTTTATTACCTTTTCACACCTTTACGGTCCATAAAGGTACGACGTTTTCATATGTAAATTGTGATGCTCTAAACACAGTAAAATAAGAATAATCTATATAGTCTTTTACACCGGATACTGTTTTGAAACTTTTCTCGCTATTCTCTTGACCTGACCAGCTTCAGTTTCCATCTGAAGATCCGGGTTCAAATTCCATATCTTGACTGCTTGTGTGATAAAGTTGACTCGTTTCCAACGTGTTCTCCATAGGAATCTCTCCCCTGATTTTGGATCTTGTGATGGCGGCTTGCCCAACTGTTCTAATATGAAATAGTTGGGAACAAGGCAGGATATCGTACTGCTTTATCTTCCAGAGTTCAACTATTGTTGACTCGACTGCGAGTTTATTTATGGATCGAAGACCCGTTTCCTCCAATAGTCTCGCGATTGAGACTTGGTCCGCTCTTCTATGTTCGCGCATAGGCCTCATCACGTCGTTCATGATGACCTGTAGCGACTCCATTTGTCTATCCCTTGGTTCTTGGTCGCTGAACTTTATCCTTACATACAATGGTAGCCCATAGCGAATCTTGCTCATGAACAGGTCATGCACCAGAGAGGTGATGGATTACATCTGATTGTGATGGAGGAGGCGGTTCAGGATTCCCACGCGACTGTGCAGGGCAGGCTTCAAATTTTCTTCGATATAGTGTTTCCATTTTAAATCTTTCGAAATCCAAAGTCCAAGGAACCTTTCGAAACTTGATTCCTCGACCTCTTCTCCTCCAACTAACGTCGTCATTCCGCTTGTTCCTCGGCCACCCATCAACATGAACACAGTTTTACTTGGATTGGCTTTCAGTCCGTTTGCAGCGAAGTATTTCAATAAAGGATCTGTTTTATTTTCAAGAATGCAGTTGGCCGCCTCTGGTGACGCCTCAGCAATGGAGATGGGTGTGTCGTCGGCGAACATTGTCACTACTGCCTTGTTTAAGCATTTGGGACATCAGCAACATAGATTGTGTGCAGTAATGGACTTAACAACGATCCCTGTGGACTGCCTATGTTCACCTCTCTCGTGAATGATGCGGAATTGACAACCCTGACTACAGGAGTCATAGCGTGGTTATTTACTGAAGTTAAGTAGAGGATAGTTAGAAAACTGATTCTGTCACTTAACTATTGGTGTATATTGTGCATTGTTATCATAGAAATTGTTAATACTAATAATTATTGAAAGCGAGTTGTTTTACTAATGAATGAACGGTGGCACTCAAATTTTGGAGAGTTTTTTTTTTTCTGTAAAATATATACGTTTTGAATGCCGTTCTACACTGCACGGTCATGGATTTCTTTTAAGTGGCATACAATGCTGCACTTCACATCACACTGCCATCAGTGCTTTCCTTAAATATTGCCTGCCTCTCGGTGGTGAAGTGACAACGGTTCGGCATCGCTTTAGCGGAGGCCCGGGTTCGATTCCCCCGACGGCATGCTACGGATTTACAGTGCGTGGAGCACTCCAGCACCGAGAGGCCAGGCGATGCACGATGAGGGATCCTAAATTGACTCTCATCACGGACTGCTGCTCCTGCTCTTCACACTACTAGATCTTCAAAATTCTACAATTAAGGCAAAAAGAAAACCTCGATAGGTGTATCCATTGTACCCTGTATACGAGATAATAAATGATATTTGTTTGTTTTGCACTGCGCATTCATATTGTAGTTATTCTTGCGTATGGTGTGCATCACACTGTCATGCTATATGTAGTATTTACGTACTGTCTGCACTGTACTATATCAAGCAATAGTTTCTCTTGCATGCGGTCTGCACTGCACTATATTATACAATAGCTTTCCTTGCATTGAATCTACAGTGCACTCTGTTATGCAATAGCTGCCCTTACATATGGTTTGCAGAGCGCTGTGATGCACAAACTATTTAAATACCTTCTTACTTTACAATCGTACAGTAATACTCTGCCTGACTTGGCTGCACACACACATACACACGCACACGCTTACACCAACATCTGGGAATACCCATCGGTCTCCCTCCCTCCTAACAGTTGGTATTCTTAGACGAGCTCCCTGACGCGGCACACGGTAGGTACGGACCTACGTAGAGCTTCAGTGATGAGATGAAAGCTCTGCGCTGTAGTTACCTGCCTCATGCGACCTACTTCACATACCTGCGCTTGTGGGTCACAGGTGAAAATCATTAAGCAATTACGCCCAAAGCACCCATCAGGTATCTTAGTAATAGCATTCTTGCTCTGAACTGGGTTGTGGGCGTTTTTTAATAGGTCAACTTCTCTTGCAATAAGTTGCGTTGCTATAGGTTAGTTAGTTCACACAGCTCTACTAACTGAAGGTTTCCAGTTTCTAATAGTAAAACAGTCTATTTTATAAACAATTCTCGAGATGAACGAATTCATTGTCTAACTTACAAACTGCTTGTTGAACTAATGAACGTCACTTGTTCTTCCTTTATGAGATTGTTTTTGTTGTTATAGAAACTGAGGCTTAAAATAATTGTAGAAGTGCTATGGCACACAACTGAGAAGATAAGCAGAGGCTTTCTGTTATCGTATGAGGCAGCTGACCGTTAGAATAGTCATATTACTTTTTTGTCCCTCATACAGTGAGCACATTACTGTGAACGACATGACATTAAAAATTTATATTTTATTTTTTGTTTTGTCCAGTTCTACCTCTTTGATGCCTTAGTATGGTATGAAGCAAGGATTAATAATGTATAATATTAATAGCTTTGTTCTTCCGTTCGTTCGTCTGTACCATGATACCAAATTTCATTTCTTGTAATATTCACGTTGCTATGGTTGCATACCGATCCAAACATGGGAAAATCCGATCGTAAGCATAATGCGGTTCCAACGAAGCTGTTCTGAACTGCTTCATTCTAAACTGCATTTTTCAAGTGAAGGTGTGACGTTTAGAGAAATGACGTAAACTAAGAGAAAAAGTGCTTTCAGCGACATGAATCTTTTTTTTAATGGACTAAGTGTTGTATTATGCTGGCAGGCTATCGCACATCAACTGTAGAGCAGCCACGGGTCCCGCAGTAGAATTGAAAACATCAAATACACCGATGAAAAATGGAAATGTTAAAAATATGAAAGTCTAAATAATGTTATCTTCAGACGATGAGAAACAAATGATAGCGCAGGCGTGTAAATATAGAAGAAAAGCAATGGAAAAAGTACCTCCTAAAAGCAAGATTGCTATATTTGCTTATGCTTTCTTTATATCTTTATCATGATATACATGGGTAAAAATTTGGCAGAAATTTTGAAGAAAATTTTTCACCCTTGTATATCATCGGTTTCGGTTTCCCGTTTGCCGACCAAAAATTACGTCTCCCAACATTTTCCAAGTATAATGCAACATAATGAGTAATGCCGAAACCTATAGGCCTTGACTTCTTTCTGGGAATGTGCTTCTTGGTTCATATGTTATCAAATGTCTTCTCTGTTGTATTATCTGTGACAGTAGCTTACATGGTCGATTCAAGTCACTTCTTTTTCATGGGCCCATTTTAAGTAAGAATTAATTAAATATTTAAAAATTCTGACACTTTAAGATGAATCGAAAACACGGACACTCTCTGTTCCCAATACTGCCACCGTTTCGCTCACGCACCAGCTGGCTGTTGAATATTCGTTTGAGAAGCCAAAAAAGCACGTGATGGTAACCCAACGAGTCATGGGCATTGGGCAGTAGTAGCCTAGCCTTAAGGCGAAAAATATATCCCGCATATACCCTATAGCAAGAAACTACCATAATATATATAAACTGTGAATTCATATAATGTAAGTAATAGCTTGAATTATCTGTTTTATCGTAGTTGCTCCAGTTTTTACTAGTTTTTGTAGTGTAGGTACCAGATCGTCAAAAATATCGATGAAAAAACTGCGGTGATACTTCTTCGTTGATCATAACTGGGATGATGACTCGGTAATGAAGACTGCATTACAACTCCCAACGTTAATGATCAAATGAGGCGAGCGCGGCTGATGTCATATTATCTGCTAGGCAGCGAAGCATCGCTTTAAAATGAAGTACAATTTGTTCAACATTAACTACATCTTCGTATTCTGGATACAAAATATATAGATCTGTTTAAGTTTACCTAGCCGGCGAAAAAAAAAATTTTGAAGATATTTGGTTGGAGAAACAATGGACATCGCTCAGAATAGGAGACAATAATCGTTTTCTATAATTGAAGATATTGGTGCTGCGAAAAAAGTGAGTTTGAAATGTAGAATTGCGCGGAGGAAGTATAGTTGAAGAGGACGTAAGACTTCGGCAGTGGGACCAAAAAGTTTGCGTTCGCTTTTTCATGGGGGTTTTCTGTAGCAGCTTCCTGACAAGCTCAGTTCTCGTAGTCGCGTCAAGTATAAGAGACACAATTGCATAGCCTGTGCCACATCAGCCACTTACTGAAGCACGAACTGCTTGGCAGAACCTGCTGACGAAAATATTATCGTTCAGGAGCTTGGAGGAAATATATACTGGAGCAGCTCTCTGCCACCTTCACTGGTAGCAGCTGCCGTAGGAACTAGCCGAAATTCCTCACACTAATATCTCCAGTTCAGTGGTCAGCCTGCTGAGTGACTGGCTGACAACCAAGTTTGCGATGCAATTACATGGCCTTCACCTAACATTTTGTACGCATGGACTGTACCTGCAGCTAAGACAGCTGAAGAATAGCTTGAGCTTCATGCCGCCCCCAGTAGACGCACACGCTACCAGCCAGTAGCTACGGCAGTTACTGGCTTGAATGGGAATAGCGGACGCGCGCACTCCAGTATACACTGCGACACACGGTATTAGTCCAATTTGATTTTTCTGTAAGACTATTATTTACTGTTGATATAATTTGATTTTCTATTGTATGTCGCAGAGTAATCATGTACAATGTTCGTAGTCCTATTATTTGAGAAACTGCTTGATACCATTTAGAAACTTACTGTTATCTAATCCACCCTCTATTTCCTGAACCACTATGTTAGTCTCAGGTATCAAAGTTTATTTATTTATTTATTTATTGAACATTTGTGTCTCCACAGGCGGGAGGTGTTCTTGGATTATTATATTACAGCTTACTTTAAAAATTTTGTGTACATTAATTTGTTATAAATATTACAGCTATATATTCACAACCTAATCGACGTGGCTCAGTGCCATCACATACCAATTGAGTTAGTTAACTGGACTAGCTCCGCAATAAAGCTACCCAAGAATCACCCCCGCGTGAGAAACAAAATAAGATATAATTGTTTCTACTAATATTAACATTACTGCTTGTTCACTTAAAGTAAGGTAAATGGAAAATGCAGTAATTGCTTCCCGAGGAGAGATCTACACGG
>LQNS02278176.1:5591178-5603884 GCA_001587735.2 Parhyale hawaiensis | reverse complement strand
GACGATATTTTTAGATTTAGGTTTAAGGAATTTTGTATCGCCAGATATATCGCATAGAATATGTTATCTGCCCAATAAGTTTACTACTACTTTTTGATGGGCGTGTTCTCTGTACTGTTTCTGTATAATGTTTTATTTTTAGCCTCTGGCATAATGTATGAGAGAGCAATAAAGGTGTAAAGGTGTATTAACGGGGAAGCGAACCGGAAGTGGTTGGGGCCTGAGAAACTTATATACATTCTGCGATGGATTTTCCTGCTGGAAAGAGGGTCTTAATGATAAAAGTCAAAACTAGGGCAACGATGAAAAACATTGTATTATTAAATGCGAGCTTTCGATTTCTGCTTAAATCATCTTCAGGCGACGAAACTAAAACTGACCTAAAAGTTCGGACTTATAGCCATCTAAGTGGTATCATAGCTACTCAACAATTATTTCCTATCACAAAGCAAAATGTTAGTTTACAATGAATAATTCAGCAGAACTTGCTTGATCGTTCAAAGTGGGTCGTAATTTGTGAATGTAGATTGATTCTAACACACGCAAGTCAAAATTAGAGCAAGGTCGACAAAGACTTATATACTTATACTCCGAGCTGAGAAACCGGAAGTAGGCGAACCACTCGGCGGTCGGAGCTTCTGTCCATCTCGGTGCACTATACTCTACTTAGGGTCACGCTGTGTAAGCGCCCGGTCAACTTATGAGCGGACGAGCTAGTACGTCATATCGATAGGCCTATAGAAATGAGAGTAGGTACCTAGCACAGATACCCATGCATGCAAGGTACTCAACATGAACGTGCGCTTGTGTAATAGGGCCCAGGTATAAACGGACAACTGAGCAATGCTTCTCCTTACAGTTTGTGTTGTTAGGCTAATTAAGCAGGTGTATAGAAAAAAATATTTTATCCTTCTGCTGCGACATAAACGTTGCTGCTAATTTCCTACTGGATGCTAATTTTAAATCTATACCTGAAACTTGGCTAGGGCCTCGATTTTTTCTTTTTTTTAGATTTTCGTCACTGATATTCTCGCAGAAAAAGGCATTAAATAAAACCCCACTACATTGTCACGTTGGACGTTCTCCAGAAATAGCACTGATGAAATAGAAGAACTGACGCGCGATTACTTCAAAATTAGAACCTGATAGATCAAAATAGACTCCAGATTTGCTTTTACAAAGTCGAACTTAAGAAGATACAGTTGAAGGAATTGCAGCTGCAAAATTATTGTTGACTAAAGCTATTGCTCGTGTGCACTATGCACTTCGATATGCGGCTGCATACACTGCTCCATACGGCTGGGACAAACATCCCTAGCGAAATTCACGGTCGTCCCTGAAGCTGTTTAACGACTTTAGGTTCTGCGGCGGGCAAGATTTCTGTTGGGGTTTGGCTGTTAGATTGTGATTTTTTAGTAGCGACTCGTGCAGGGACTGCAAAGCTGCAGCGCGCCTCCTCACTTCTTAAAAATATACATTAGTATCGACTAGTATACACCGCCGTCAGAAATGACGGCAATGACTGTGCATCGCCAAGTTTACAATGTCAGAACTTATGATCAGGATTTTACTAAAATGTGGATGCATTGCTCTTACTGTGGCCAGGGCCTGATCTTGTTTTTAAATAATAAAAAGGAGCGTACTACACACGACCCGAAATCTCTAAACATAACATTATAGTAGTGTATTTAACTTCTTATCTGGTAATAATTTCCGCCAAGGGGGTTTTGCTTTCGTGAGTTTGTGTGTTTGACTGTCTTTTTGTTTGTCTGTCACGAAGATAACTCAAAAAGGAGGATCTTTATGAAATATACAGAGATTGTTACCGTAGGTATGTTAAGAGGAACAGATGATCAACTTATGGTGAAAATACGTTCATCCGTTTGTTTGTTTGTTCGTTTGTCTGCCTCTTTTTTTAGATGCTATAACTCAAAAAGGTATTGACGGATTCTTATCAAATTTACATGAGTTGTTAGGTATATTACGAAGTGAATTACAAAATTTTTCTGGCGATCTGTTTGTTCGTTTGTTTGTTTGTCTTTGTGTTTGATTTTATGCTTATTAGCAAAATAGCCTAAAAATTCTGGAACGAATGTGTTTGAAATCTACAGGAATTATTAGAAACATTTAACGACATAAATGATCAAAGTTTGGTGATGATCGGTGGTTTCGCTAGTACGTTTGACTGATGTTTATTACTAGAGCCCGAATTTGTAGCATTAATTTTATTCGATTATTGCTGTTACGGCCATAAATGAAAACAAAATTTGCATTATAATACAGCATTTTTGCAAAATATGCTACTCTACTAGAAACGGTATTTTGACCAAACACAAAGCCAATAGTAGTGATTATGCAATAAATGACTTTAAAACCTGCACAGTGTATATAGTGCGTGTTTTTAACATTAAATATTAAATTATTTAGCTTTTAGGAAACGCTGTATAAATAATTTAAACATAATTTGGTTTGTCATGTTTCAACTTTATCTAAATTTCCTATGAAAGAAAACGTGAGGAATTGTGCTAGTCACTGTCATTCTGGTCACGACATTACCAGTTACACAAGTGCTGGCAGTGGACGAGTGTACTGATACGACGGGAGGGCAGATTACGACAGCAATAATAGCCACACTTGAGTTAAACAAAGAATCTGACATGTTTCTGTTAAATTTCACTCAATTAGAACGCACTAATAGTAGAAAAATAACGCAGTTCATTGCATCATCTTTACCTGTTTTTTGGCCAGAATCAATTAAGTATAACAACATGTTGCTGATGAAAGACGCTGCAGCACAAACGAAGAAAACCGCTGCTTCTCTAAAACTATGCACCCTAAAATGCTGCACCTAACTTGCCTCGCACACGGCTTGTACAAAGTTACAGAAGAGGTACGGACGCACTTTCAGGACGTTGATAAACTAATGTCAAACGACCAAGTGGATGCGAACTCTTCTGAGAGAAGGCTCCTGATGTGCCCCTTCACCCACAGCCTATTGCAACGACACTAACGAGATGGGGTACATAGATAACCACAGCTTAATATTATGCTACACATTTTACTGTCGTGAAGGTAGGACAGATATGCATCAGGCAATCAGTTCATGTTATCTGTAGAAGCACTGTATTTATTAGACATAATGGCAGTGTGAATTATTTTCTATTTCATGTGAAACGCTAAATTATTTGGTAAGCTCCTAGAACAGTCCAGTGCTGGAGTTATCTAGGAACCGAGCATTTAGTCAGGTTCCTATTATAATATAGCATTCTATATACTGGAGTTTCCTATAGGGTTCAAGCCTTCAGTCTTGTCATTACTTTTATCTGAGTGGTAGTCGGGATATGACCTAACCTGACGTAACCCTGACCTGACCCTAACGTGAGGTAACGTAGTGTTACGTTAGGTTTCGTTAGTTGTTAAATATAAATAAAGTTGTTTTATTTCATGCTTATATATACTACAAAACTGAGCACTATACAGGAAGCTCACTGCTATATAAGTTGCTGTTCATGCAATTTGCGCATAGGTTGAGTGAAAAAAACGTGGTTTTCGATTAAAATCATAACTTCCTAATTTTTTTTGTAGTTACAAATGAAAGAAAACTTCTGAATTTTAGCCTAAAACATTCAGAGTTTTACGTGCTATTTTGCTAGTAATAAGAACTATTTTGGTAGGAATAAAAACTATTTTGCTATGATACCTGCAATACCGACTTTTTTAAGTGCTATTTTGACCAGACTTTTAGCGTTTATTAGATGTATAATTCAAAAAGTTATTAACGTATCTCTACGAAATATTTAAAAATTGTTAGAAAATTACGCACCTTTTATTACTGCTATTACTGTCAAAAGACATAAATGAGTAAATGATGAAATTTTGGTGATAATCACCTGACCTGTTTGTGTGTTTGACTAATGTTTGTCTGAATATTTGTCAGCAACATAACTCGAAAAGTATGAACGGATTACAGGATTACAAAATTACAGGAACTGTTATCACTGTCGAAAAGCACAAATGACCCTATTTTGACGCTGATGATATAAAAGGAAAATTATAGTTGCAGAACCAATTTGACTTCTTGGTTAACGTTGCTTTACTTGGCGGAGAATATGCTCTCAGGATGCTCTGGTCTGTATTTTTGTTTATCTGTCAGCTTTCTGTCACACTTGAAGTATCATTTCTCAATGGCTGCAATATATGGGAAGCCGAAATTTTGAAAGTGGGAGTAGAGGGAGTATCAATGTGGCCTCCCCAACGATAGCTTGATCTTGGCAAGGCTCTGGATATTTATCAGAGACAGCTGTTGACCGGTTTGAAGTTGTTGTTATAATCACTATCATTTTCACTGCTTGTCCTCTTACCGAGAGAAAACTGTACTATTCTACGGAGGGAATTGACAGAGTTCTTTTCTTTTTGATATTTGAAATGAAAATTCGAGGATCGAGCGTGCGCGTGCATTTCTAAATAGTTTGTAATTGAGCTTGAAGTGACGAATTTAGGAAAGTCCACGGATATATATAGAATGATGAGACTATTGTGCTTTTTTAATCTACGGATAAAGGAGACTTTGATCACAGTGGCAACTGTGGTTTAGTTCCTAGAAGTTCGGCTTTAATCTTGCTCTGATGGTAGAAGTGCGTTCTACGAGTATCCGTGCTACGAATGATTCTTTTATCTAGGAATATGACCACGGTAGTGAACAATGAAAAGATGTTAATGCAAAATTTCTTCGAGGTCATTCTTTAACGGTGAGCTGCACCGGCTATTGAAATGTGTATAAAAATAAATAAAAAAAATACCACTAAACAGACAAGTACACATTGGTCTTTATTGTACCATTTGCATAGCAGTTAATTACTACTAGTGGGACCCGTGGGAATTCCACGGTTAATGAATATCTTCATTTTCTATTATGTGCCATTACTAAGCTACGCTATTACTACCTTTCTTTGTTCGACCTCATCCAGATCTACTAACATAACCCCCCTCCGTCTGAACTGAAGTAGGTATGTCACGTAACCCATGGCCAACTTTGTCTGACGTATCGTAGTCCGTCTGCCCTTACTCGTATCGACTAAAATAACGCCAAGTAGGCTATATCTTACAACACAACTCTTGCAAATGATGCAAAGAAACAGCAATATATTATCAAGCAATGCTATTTGCATCTATTGGCACTTATTCCATTGTGATCATAGTGCAACCATCTCATGTGACCACACGGGATTTGGTATTTTGTCAATGGGGTTTACTTTCCCCTCGTGCGTGTACGTTTGGTTTTGCCTCTCGATTTGGAGGTACGTTCAGTTCGTAATGCTCTTCAATCTTTTCAATTCACGCTTTGTATTGAATTTCTCAAATTTGCGTTTACATCCATTTTCTCAATGGTTTTCATTTCGGTCTTTATGATATCTTATCACAAATTTTACTACGGAATCTGTTGAATTTTCTTATTATATTTTTACTTACTATTAAGTCATTCAGAACTGGCCGATTTATCAAAAGCGTTTTTTGTTAGACATTCCAGAGTAGCAGTAGTATAAGTTAGTTTTAGCCTCCCTAAATAAGTACTAAGCTTTCTAAGATAGGAAAAGGATGGAACATATAGTATGTCGATAGTCACGGGGAACCCATGCACGCAGGTGTTCCCACACAGGATCAACACGCATGGGAACAGTAAGTTGAGAAAGAAGAGGAAAAACAAACGAAAGTTATATCAGGAGAATGAAATCGGAAGGAAGCAAAGTGAACACAGAAGACAAAAGTCCCGAAGGCCTAGCTAACGGCTAAGGTAAAACACTGCAGATTGCTGTTTGATATCTTGCCGAATTCTTTTCAAGTGGAGTAACTCATAAACGAACGAAAATGAGCAGAAATACACAAGAATTTTTGCAGTGAAACTTGCGGCTATATCTTTATCAAGTTCACGAATATCTTAGAATATATGATGACCCCCATATTCATATTGAAGGAGTTTTGAAGGTCTTCTAGGTTTTGATACAAGAAAATAACAATCGACCTTTAACTGCCGATACTTTAAGGCTGAACAATGGAAGATGAGCTTGCCATCACACAGCAAATAGCTGGAGAAGAGATGCATTTCCACATCAGATATATCAGGCAGCTGATGAAGAATGAAGTACAATGAGCAACAAAAATCTGACGAATATTTAATCGGTAGCCAGGATACGACTCTTGTGTACTTTCTGAACTCTGATGCTGAATTTTCTTACATTATGCTCCCCTGAAGACTGGCAACGTTTAATGGTCCGAAAGCTTCTGGTTAAATATATGTAAATAACTCAGAAGAATTTGAGAACTATCTCCCACATTAAGAAGTTCGTAGACTGTAAACCTGCGTTCTAAAAATACCTGCAGCCCAGTGAAATTTAAAGGAACTCGTGCAACGACTGGGAAGCTGGAATTAGAAGAACTACTAAACGCAAGAAATAGCGGACATTTCAGAGAGCCAATTTCCGTTTTCGGCATCTGAGACCCGTATCATCAGAGTACATACGACGCGCAAAAATTATGACGCGCGAAAATATGAAGAGCTCATCCCTGTTGGTGGCCAGGCTAAAGTTGTACACCTCTGCTATCGATGAACAAAACCAAAACCTAGAAGGGTTAAAGAAGACAGCCATTGTTGAATTTCGTTCCAGCGAAAATCAGAGCTTCTTACAAATTAAAGTTTTCCCTATCTTATAGTGAAAAGCGTAACGTGCAGAGACAGAGACGGATAAAAGGACGGACAGACGGACGTACGGACGGATGGAGCCTCAAGCAGAATTATTATATAACTAGTGGACCCGTGCGTGAAAAGTTCATGCAATAATATATATATATTGCTTAATATAGGTCGGTGCGGTATTTTCTTTTTTTTTTTTTTTTTTTTGCTTGCTTCTTCATTATCTTCATTATCACAAGAAGTTTGTGGTGTTGTGGTGACACTTCTTAATTAATTGTACTTTCCTTACTAAAATACCTATCGAGAAAACGCTACGACGTCCTACTCAAATTATCGCAAGAGATGCGTGCTTTCTATTGAAGTTTCTACTGAGCAGTACACTTCAGTTCGTCTTCTGCACACTCCTTCCCTTCCTTAGATGACATGCAAAAAAAAAACTATATTAGTAAACACTGAAACATCACTGAATTTCATTTCTGCTGCGTATCCAAAATACACAGTGAGATAGCTTCAGCGTAACAAATTTTCGCGTCCAAGAAGTTGGAATAAATAATTGTTACGTCTACTGCACCGGGATAAATTACTTCCTCTACGCTTCGCTGATTTTCTACTAAATCTGTACATCGTACACCAAAAGAAAATATAATTTCGATGTGGAGAAAAAGTAATGACTATCAGACTCCACGGGAACGGCAAGAGAAGCTGGAAGAGCAAGAACTGGATTCATTGTTGCTAACGATTAGCAATGTTTTTTGCTCACAGTTGATATTGCTTCTAATAAATGCGAAGCTTTAGCTTTGCATCCAAGATACTCGAGGGTGGCATATAACTCGGACTCTGAGAAAACTTGTTCTGTTGAAAGAAGGATCCAAAATGGAGAAAACAATTTGCTGCCAAGAAATCATCGTGGCATTTACGCGCGTGCTGATCGCCGAAGAATATCTTACCAATTGTCTTGATTTATGTAGCCAAAAATAAGACGACCAGTGTAAACTAAGGGCAGCTGAAGTTTGAATAAAGAAAACTTCAGGACAGAGTACGCATCACGATGGAAGAGATTGTTTAGAGCAGCTGTATGCATCTGCATCGAGTGGACTTCAACGTATAGTCAAAGAAAGACCGGACCGGATGGAAATCATCAGATATACTGCTCCAGTGCCACCATCAGCAACATGAAATATTTTCTACCTATCAGTTTTCTGCAGTATGAAGAATGGCAGGAGCACCACAGTCTTCAAGCCGATGAATACACTGATGAAGCCAGGAAGCCCAGAGCTAAGTTTTGCCTATCTATTTCGTTAAGAGCGTGACACCGAACATATAAATAAATATATATATAAACACACGACGGTCATTCTTAGTATTAGATTAGATGAAACTATTTGTAGCTCATTCGTTATCCTTATCGGAAAGTATCTATAAGCTTAACTTGTGTACCCATTCTTCAGCTCAAGAAAGAATTACGCATGTCCTGGTATAAAGAACAACGCAGGACAAACTTATTTTTAGCCTCAAATCGCTGTGGTGATATATTGTATACGGTGGAGCGCCCACCGTAACTATTGTAACTATTGATTGTCGTGTTCAGTATTTACAATTCCCTGACACTCTGCAGTCATCGTACACAGTACGATCGCTTGGTTTTGCATTGAGTAAATCTGTGGTGTTTATTGGGCTTAAATGACTCAATTCGAAGACACTTCAAGTTTTCTAAATGAAGACTGCATGAATTGCTCGTAGTCTGGCGTATCGGATCGTGATAATGTGTATCCACATTTCGCTCAAATGCAGCCAATTAAAAACGTTATTTATGAGATGGCGCTAAAAAGCTTTCGACTTTTGGGAAATGGGCATATAACTTGCAACATTTTCATTTTCTGATGAACATGCATACAGTAATTTGGACAGAAGTAAACATGACACTGCTGTCATAAATATTTAAATAACAAGTGGAATAATTAATCGGATTTATTACATAGTTATATAGAAATGGTACAAATGTATGAAGCAGAGCTTAATTATCACTAGTTATATAAGAAATGATGATTGGCTAATATTACTTACAGTTATTATAATTACTAGAGGGCCCAGCCGTCAAAAATGACAGAAAAATTTTGTCAATGAGCTTTTTATTGTTCCGGTTCCCAGTCTAGATTTTGCTGTATTATAGGTCTCATCCCTGCAGGCCTGATCTTCCATTAGTGAAACGCAAGCTGTACAAATTTGAGTTTTGCGATAGCAAAATATCCCCCATGCAAGATAAGGAGTGAATATCAGCTTGGAATTGATCAATCAAGCGTTAAGCTGCACTACGAAAATAATAGTTCAGTCAAAAAAATTCACTGGAAATGCCCAAGGCTCATTGTGTTGTGGATACCAACTGATTGTTGAACCTCCAGCGTCGAAATTTGGCGATGTAAATTCAATATAAAAAGGCGTCTGCTCAGCGTGAAGATTCAACTATTACGATATCATTCAGCAATGAAAGCGGGGATCCAGAGGCTGGGGATCCAGAGCTATATTTGTCACCGGTACCCCAAGCGCTGAAATTGTATGGTATCTCAACTTTTTCAGTACATGAATTTTCTCCTATTAAACTCTTAACTGCGTGACGGAGAGACGGACCCCCATTGGAGCAAGCGACCAAGAACTGTGTTTTATCATATTGTGGATTTTTGGTACTACACTCATTCAGGCTCATTGTGTTGCCCCTGCCTGGTCATAGTAGGCGCTGCCATCGCGGTTGTACTTGGTAGAAATTTTGCAGCCAGGTCCATTACGGGTCACGCTACTAACAAGCTAGCAAATGTGTCTCCTGATCTGGAGACTGAAAGGGCATTTCCTATTCGTGACTTTGGAGCAGACCGCATACTTTAGAGCAAATTTCAGACTTGCGCTAGTTAACCTTAAAGTATTCAAAAGCAGGCGAAATATGTCATTATAGGCTGTACGTAGGCGTCCAGTAGACTTTTGCTCGAAGTTCGACCAAAGCGACTTACAATACAGGGTCCAGTAGGGCCGGAACAGCTGACGTTAGATCTCTTCAGAACAGTTTCCAAATTTATTGCTAAGCATGTTGCAGACGGAATGAAGCTTCTGCGATCCTCTCTCTATATCCTCGTTATTACGGAAATCGTCAGTAATTTGTGACCCATGTAAGAGAAACTGTTTATTATACTTATGTGAGTTCTACACAATTGTGAAGAGGGACTCAATGAGTTGGCAGATTACATTTTCTATTTTTAATGTACATTCATACGTTTTTGCAGTATTATGTTTAGTACTGTGTTTGCTAGCGTCGTTCACGCAAAATAAAGTAGTTCTGCAACCCACTGGAATGGAGAGACACGAAAACCACGACGTCATCGTGGCTGAGAGTATTACTACTTTACCATTACGGCACCTCCCCCCTGACTGCGTTCAGTCGAGTGTGAATACCGTCAATGAAAAAAATTGCCGAGAATCGGCGAGAGGGTAAGCCTCCCTACCAAACGCTAATGGTATTGCTGCTCCTCACTTCACAAAGCACTTCTGAGTTTGGAACCAATAGTTCTGCTATGTAGTGGGGTATTTGTTTCTCAAGTGCACACTTAGCGAGTAATAGTGAATACTGTTAAATGCAGAGCTGACAATAGTTAAAATAACTATTTGAAGAACAGGAATTACCGATCAACAATGAAAGGTCGTTGTCGACAGGGGACAGGCATCCTGCTCATGCCGTGGGTGCATGCGTGCCCCCAGCAGGCGTGTACACAATACGCGGCTGCTATCGGTGATCACCACACCAGGTGCTGCGACGAGCGTTAGTCACCCGGAGTTATTTTTGTGCTCAGCCAACGCTTGGCCGCGCTAGCCAACCTTGCTGTCGCGCTGCTGCAGTTGCTTTTGCTGCTGCTTTGGTGCTGACGCTGTTGCAGTTTATTGTGCAATTGCTGCAGCAGTGTTTTAAATTTTTTCTGCTGAGGCTGCACTTTCTTAAACTGTTATGGTACTATTAAACGCACGTTACATATAACTTTGCTGCTGCAGTTGTTTGTGCTTCTGCTGATCTTTCAGTTAATCAGCTGCTTTCTGGGAATGAGCCTCTTGCTCTGTCTACTGCCAGCTATCTAATTTTGGTTTTCATGCTGCTGCGTTAGTTGCAGTTGGTATTACTTTCACTGCTGCTGTAAGTTCGATAATACAACTCCAGAATCGCTGTTACGAGTAGCAGCACGTAACGTACAGGCTTCTGAAAGACTTACCGTCGCGATTTCTAAACAAGTTTAATTTTCTCAGCTCACTCTTGCCTTTAGCGTGCGGCGCCAAAGAGCAATATTGTGAGCTGTGTCGTCACGTCAGCTGTCAAGTGTGTGCTAGAAGAGAGTTCTCCTGTTAAACTAATAGCCTATGTGCTGTACTGCTTCTCCCGCTCGTCACATTACCAGATCTTCAAACTTATAGAATTAAGCCAAAGAAAACCTAGTTAGGTGTATCCACTGTATGCGAGAATATAATATGGCTTCAAGCTTTTTTGGTGTATTCTTGTTTGCAATGAAAAATACATAGCATATCAGTATTAATGACTCAGCAGATTTGTACTGAGTTATTACAATTTTTAAATTTACCTGCGGAGTTGTGATCTTTCCTAAATTTGCAGACAATATGACACTACCACACTCATCATTGTGATATGTGATATTTCGTCGCTCACCGTCAGCTACATGTGTATACGTTAGTCTCCCACTGAAATTTCTACCCCACTCTCGTGTAGTCCAAAAAGTGATGCACGTGTTAAGATACTAGGCTACTTAGTTTATCCAGTGATTCAAATTATACACGATACGTTGCAAGTATACGGCCATATATAGAATTTTAGACAATACAACACAAGACTAGATTTTGGCGGCATCTAAACATACATCGGTATAACTTGGTGCCACCAGTGAGCCATATTCAAACCGGAAATAATATTGCACGGAACTATTAATGGATCATTCACTAGATTTTAATAAATATTAACTCAGTGCCGCCCGTGCATCATTTGTAGAAGTGGATTACGAAATCATTGCACCACATATAAAAAGGCATCACATGTCCCGGTACTGTCAGTGAGCACTGTGGTATATAAACATCAGCAATTACAGCTCATTAGGAGTACATACCCTAGCAAGCAAGGCAGCTTTAACAAAAAATTTAAATTGGTCAAGATTTTCTTTTTTATCACCAAAATTTGGCCATATCTGCCTCGTGACGCTGAAACAGTTTCTGCAATTTGCTTGAAGAGCCCTCTGTAACTTTTCCAGTTATGCTCTTGCAGACACAAAAGCAAACATATAATCAAACACACGAAGGGATGAACCGATCATTACCAAAATTTGATCATTTATGTTTTCTAACAGTTACTGAAAAGTTTTTGAAGATTTCGTCAGTACCTTTTCCAGTTATGCTCTGACAAACATAGAGACAAACGAACTTACAGATCATTATAAACAATTTGGTTAGTAGCTCTTCTCAATATTCCCAACAATTCCTGTAAATTTCATGATGATCCACTCATAACCTGTTTAAGTTATGTTACCATTGAAAATAGGCTGCCAAACGAACAAACGTTCAGAAAGTCTTTACTTAAGATAGCCATCTGTTCCCCGTAACCTATACCTACCACTCCCTGTCAATTTTATGGAGACCCGTCCATAAGTTTTTGAGTTATCTTGGGGACAGATAAGCTGACAAACAAACGGACAAACTCCGACAAAAATAAAAACTTTTGTGCGGAAGCAAATATTGCAGGAATCCATTACTGCTTCTTACATAAGCATGCTCTATTATTGCTGCATGATACAATAGAAAATAGGAAGATAAACATATACTTATGGTGTCCCATTCCCACAGACCTCGGTCCAGCGTAGAGCGCACCACCAGCGTACAGGACGAAGCTAAGCCCGAGTGGCAGGGGGAGAACTGGAGGAGGAACAGCAACAGGTGGCCCCCCTCCGCTGAGGGTAAGGACGGAGGTGTGAAGCAGAGCCCCAGCTC
>LQNS02278176.1:5565948-5586916 GCA_001587735.2 Parhyale hawaiensis | reverse complement strand
GTGTCGTTCGGACGATGTAATCTACCAAGCTATTGGAATCTCACGAAATGCCGGTGAATATCTAAATAATTCTGAGTCCTCTTTTCTACAATTAAAGATGAAATTTTCGTAACATTTTTTTGAAATATATCGAGCAGATATCACATTTTTCTCAAGAACAATGCTTTTGCTCCTCATGTTGCAAGGGTAAGTCCCAAGTCTTCGGAAAATTTTTACTGCTCTTAACATTTACTTTATTGCGTGAACTGACAAAATATTTTATTTTAAACTTTCCGCCTAGTCTTCTTAGATAGCAACTCTTGGTTTGAATTCGATTATTTTCGCCTCCGCAGTAAGCGACAGCTGGGAGGAATTTCACTTCTGTGATGTTTTTTTGCAATCCCAATTTTCTTCGTTCATTATAAAGAGAGCATTCATAATATATACATCACCTTCGTTCTAATTTTACAAACACTGAAAAGAGAATATTTCATTCAAGAAGGTTGCTTCAGAATATTTATAGGCCGTAGAGCATCCGCAAGGATATCTTGTTTTCACCACGTCGGTGTGTCAGTCCGTCCGGACCCATTTACACCGACTCTATGCCAATCCATCCGAAGCTCATAACAGCCAGCGGAGATTGCGGAGTATTGATATCTTTAGTAGCGGCGTGACCGCTGTCCGGTGAGGTGGGGTGACATGTGTCCTTGCTGCAATTAACCTCATGGACTGGGCTGGAACAGTCCGTGAGAGCAGGCAAGCAAAGCTTTATTTTTTTGCATGCCACGTCCAGTCAACTCAGGTGGTACTGAGTGGGTCACGGGCTCGGAGGTCCCGACTTGTCTACGACGTTCAGTTCTTCTGCTAGTTGCAGTTATTGCTGACTACGTAATATCGACTACCCGCAGCTAGCGACATGACCGGCACTGAGTAATTGCTTCGAAACCGTTTAATCTTCATATTTAACTTCACAGATATATTTCCACCGTGCGGTATTTTTAATCAAAGCTATTTACCTTTAAAGTATTTTCGTACATCTGTCCTCCATAGATATCATTTGGTATATGTTCTAAAAATTATAATAACTATCCCCTTGAGGCTGCCTCGAATGCATGCTTTGTATCATTATTACGAAACTTACTATGCAGTGCGAACACTTGAGTTCTGTTTTCTGATTGCTCACTTTGTGGATGATTGCGCGTAGCTGCAGATTTTTTAAACAGCACATCCACAACCAACCTAGCTTCCGGGACGTCATTTAGTTAGCAACAGTATCTTGTGTGTGGCAATAGTGAATGCTTATTTTCGCCCATTATTTATGATTGATGATGACTTCATGCACTTGTTGAGTCATCACACATATTGACGTAGGCAATGCATCATTATATACCCCCCAGTGAGGAGTAACGGAAACTTTGTAATTCTATTGTATCATTTTATGTATATTTGAAATTTTGAATGGTCATTGGCTAATTCCTTCAAGCCCTTAACATTCCTATTCCATGCTCGCGTGCTTCTGTGTTTCTCCCTGTATGTGCTGATGCTTTCAGACCCGGCACTTGATTTCTGGCTATGTATACTTTAGTTTCTAATGTCTCGATGTTGTTAGGAATGTAGGCTAAGTTCAAAAGGCTTATCTCTCGCAATAATCTTAATTTTATTTAAGTTTCTATTTATACTGACATTTTGTACCAACGAACATTTGTTTTTTATAGTCATGCCAAGAGCTTCCCTCAATTGTGTCTTACAACTTCGATATTTACAATAAATTTTGATAGTTGTGATCATATCGTCTGCGCAGTGATCTACCTTCAGCTTGTTCTTATTCGGAAACTCGCCTCTACCTGTAAACTTCCAGGAATAACGTATAGCCAAATTAGTGACTGTGACAGATAAGACATATAGGGTTAGAGTGTCATGTTTACCAAAAAACCAAAACCCATCCCTGGAAAAACCAAACGTTGTGGCCCAGTCCCTTTGCGTGGTGTCATCCTGCAATGGTGCAACACCACATATGGAAAAGTTGGTGTACAAACTCAAACACTGAAATGCTTAGTCCAAACCCAAGCTTTTCTTGGAGCTCAATCTAGTTGGTAGATCGCTCTGAAGAACCATTGTAGAACCGTTGGCCGCACTGTGACGTAACTTAAGATGGAACCTATGGACACTTGCAACAGGATCTAGTCAATATTTGTATCTTGTTCGCAATATCCGTATGGTTTATGGATACATTGCCTCCAATGACAAAAACTATTTTAAAAACCTACCATGAGCACTTAGCTGGATGCATACGCGAGTGTCGTATATGCGCACTTCAAAGTCCTAATCTTGCACTAAAATGTTCAAAGAGTAAGAGAAGTTCTGTTGTTGAATTTCACCACCCTTCAACGATGTTACAGGGCACCATCTCGCAATTTACTCCAGATAATTAAAATATCCTGCATAGAGCAGTAACAGTATATAATAGAATCCTTCTACAAGCATGTGTACAGTAAGAATGAACTGACTGTCTGCTCTTTAATACCGAAAAGCCTGGTAAACTATTAGGGACTGTGTCGTCTGTAATTGTCATGACTGTAATGTAAAATGATGCTCTCTCCAGAGCGGCAGTCCAGCGATGCCCCCTGGCACCCGCACCCCTCCACATCCCGTCGCCCCCCGTACCCGGCAGCTCAGGGTACGTACCAAGCATGTTCTCAGGGCGTCTTCCTTCAATTCTCCCACTTCAATCGAAATAATCCGCTGAGGGTTAACTTATCCGGAATTAAAATTTCGGCTTTCGATTCGATACTTTGGATTGAGTTTCAGACGCTATCACAAATTAGGTTCGCTGTAAACCTATCCGGAGTTGTAAATTGGGTACTCAAACGTGCAGTCTTGTAAAGCTAAGCGAATTAGAAAATGTCGATCTTAGACTGCCGCTCAAACACGTGTTAACTCTCCCGTAGCGGCGTATATGAAGTGAAGCACTTAAAAATTTATGAAATTTGGGTGGTAAAACACAGGAGGCTGAATCATGGTTTGAAATTAGAGGAGAGACATCTTGTTTTGTGCTATATTGTCAGCTACATATGTACTAATCCAGTCTCCCATGCGTCGGTAGTTTTACTCTTTTGCAACGCCCTTGCCGTTGTATAGACCCATACAGTGCTACTGTGAGTAGTTTCTGTCATGTTTTTGAGGGATTTAGAATATCACATGAGTTTTTTAGTTCTATTGCCTAAATTTTGATACGGAGCTGGTGCTCGTTCGGTTTGCTCATCTGAGCTGAGCTCACTAGTCCGGCACCTCCGGCAGGTGCCATGGTTTCGCCCCCTTGACTCGAATTTCATGTGTTCACTTTGAATCAACTATCCATGAGTAGGGCGGACATTCAGTCATATTCCTGCGTTTACCTCCTACAATACGATTCGAAGTGGCGAAACCGACTTTCTTCTTAGAAGTTCCACATGAGTGGCACTGGCTTAGATCCACTTTGACGAGCCAGTCGAACGAGCCGCTATGCCAAGGAGGTTTAATAGAGAGGAGGGAGCCAGGAGCTTCGCCGGGTGTGGCTGCTGCCAGTCGCTGTATGCACCAATCACATATTAGTACATCAGTTTGTCTAATGCTTCCCCGCAAAACTCCTTGCTCCCTCGTCACTTCCACCAGTGAGATTCATGAACGCATCACCGCCACACTCGAAAAGTTGGAACCCAAGCTTACCTAATTTATTGCGGCAGGGCTCTCTCCTCCTCTATTAAAGCTCCTTGCGCTATGCTTTTTAAGTTATTTGACGCTCCTTTGCTTGTGCTCTTGCGTTAATTTGTTTGTGGCAGAATTTATTTTTCAACAAAAACATTTGTTACTTGGAAGTATATGACCTGCTATATATATTTTTTTGTGCAGGAAGAAAACGGAGGACTGAAAGTGCCAGAAGGCGGTCGCGGACCCCGCTCCAGGGTGAGCTGTGAGCTAGCGGTCCTCCTTGTGCACTTCTGATGAATGTCATGCCGACCACCGGTCGGTGTGACGCCAATACGCCAATTTCTCGCTCCTTTCGTTATACAAAACTTTTGCCAAATTCTTGCCACCAGCAGCTTTTGCGCAGTCTTTAGGAAAAGAAATTTTAGCCATGACCTGCTTGCGTTGTAGCTAAAATGCCATGCCTATCAGCGGTGCAAAATAAAGCAGCGATGGCAATTCCCCGCCTTTGCAACCTGACTGAAAAATCTAATTGTGTAATTAAACATAGTTTATAACTGAAAGGGCCGTAGGCTGCAGACCGTATAACCAAAACCATATGGATGAAACTAGTTGTAAAGCCTCCATAGACGGTCAGTAGGGCGAGGAAAACTATAAGTAACTACTGCCATAGAGCCGCAATTGCTCTTCCAACGTAATTGCAGCACCATTAGTGCAAATACCACAGAAGATACTGAAACTTTTTTCAGTTCGTGTCGGACGTTGTCATATACTGTACGCGCCTCGAGCCAAGGCAGTGTATATCTCCAGTATATACAGCAAATTTACAGTATATCGTCCCAACCTGTGATAGTCGAACGAGGATCGCCCTCAGTACACATAAAGGCAAGCTCACATGTTAGTCTTCTGAACGCGTAGTCGTTCAAATCAGAGCTGGGATTCGGTATTTTTTCTGTACTGCCGGTATCGGTATTCGGTAGATAAAAACGGGTCATTCGCTTCGGTATTGCGGTAGATTTCCAAAAAATCTACCGACTGATTACCTCCGCCAAGGAGATTATGTTTTGGTCGTATTTGTCTGTCTATTTGTCTGTCTGACACCAAGATAACTAAAAAAGTTATGCACCGATTTGGATAAGATTTACAGAGATTGTTAGGCATGTTAGGAAAAACAGATAATTAATTTTTGGTGAAGATCCGTCCTTCCGTTTGTTTGTTTGTTTGCCTCATTTTTCTCAATGCCATAACTCAAAAAGTTATGGACAGATTTTTATGAAATTCACTTGAGTTTTTAGGTATATAACGAAGAGTAAATGTCCAAATTTTGGTAATGATCCATTCGTTTGTTGGTTTTTTGTCACTGTTGTTAATTTTATGCTTGTTAGCACAACAAATAAAAAATAATGAATCGATCTTTATGAAATTTATAGGGGTTTGTTAGTAATGTTAAAGAACATAAATGATTAAATTTTTGCGCAGATTGCTTTGTTCGTTTGTTTGTTTGTTTGTTTGTTTGTTTTGACTCGTGTTTGTCATAACGTTTATTAGCAGCATAACTCAAAAAGTTACGAACGGATCTTCAAGAAAATTGCACAAACTGTTATTACTATCAAAAGGTACATATGATTAGATTTTGGAGTTGATTCAATAAAAATCATGGTTTTAAAGCCAATTTGAATTTTTTACTACCGTCGCCTCGCTTGGCGGAGGTATGAGCTCTCAGACTGCTCTAGTTCGGTGTTTTTTCGGTATTTGGTTCATTATTATTATTATTAAAACTTCGCACCCGGGCCTCGACGGACAGGAAGCATAACACAAATTAAACACTTTGCAACACCGAGAATCCCGAAACGCTGCTAAAGGATATCCATTAAAAACCATTTACAGCTGACTTAAACGCCTGCAGGCCAACACGACCGAAATCCGATGCCGGCAATGAGTTTCAAACCCAAAAAGACCAGGGTACAAAGCTTCGACCGAGCTGATTAGTTCGACATCCAACATCCTCCAACGTGGAAAAGAGCGCACCGACCGCAGCACGTGTAATTCTCCTAGAGACACTGAGGGCCGGAGCAGAAGAATACAACCAATGCCTCTCATTATTGTACACCATATAAAACATACAGAGTTCACCGCCCCTCTCCTGCGGGACAGGTTCACAAGATCATTATCTGCGCACAGCCTGCTGGCCGAACTAACAATTCGGTCCAACAGACGTAAGTGGCTCTCAGCAGCTGAAGCTCAGACCGGTGAACAATACTCCAACACATGCAGCAAAAAAGCATAAAAGCATCTTCGGACAACCTCACTGTCACCAAACACAGAATTCACCTTACGCAGGAGCCCAATCTTACTGGAAGCACGTGGCACCAGTCACCTAATATGAGGCTCAAAAGTAAGCTTCTCATCAAAGACAACATCAGGAATTTCCAAGGAGATAGCCTCTTGAAGCAAAGTATCATCCATCTTCAGATGTGGATGCTGCAGTACAAGTTTCCGAGACCTACTGATCATCATCGACTTGGTCCTACTGGCATTCAGCTTCATACTCCAGGCTGAAAACTACGGACTAGTGCGTGACAAAGCCCTATTCAGAGACTGGGCGACAGCATTACGCTTGCGGGGAGCAGGTATCACTGCTATCAAAATAACATCGTCGGCATAGTTGATAATCGTGCTTTCCAAGAGAACATGTCACTAGCATACAGAACGAATAACAGCGGGCCAAGCACACTACCCTGAAGGACGTCAGACACCACCGCGACTGAGGCGCTCAACACGCCGTTAACAGACCCACTCTGTGTTCGCTCAGAAACAAAATCGCGAATGATTGGCAGAACCCATCCACCCACGCCAAACGACTCAAGCTTGTATAATAGACCCCTGTGGTTGACCCTGTCGAACGGCGTCCCAGCTCTGGTTCAAATACGTTACTTTGTCTTTTTATACAATAGAAAAAAAAACACAGCTTCCTAAGTTTTCTTTCACTCCATCCTTTTTAACTTTACAAGTAACACTTATCAAGCAAACTAACTCGATTGTTAACATTTTCTTGCCTTTTTCGGCAGGTACACAGTTGTGCTTTCAATGACACTACAAAACATTCAGACAATTTGCTGAGAAAACACGTTCAACAGACTAACGTGTGAACAGGCCTTAACCCTGAAATGAAGAGATCCCGCGTTGAGGCAATGCCAGTGTAATCTAAGCTTTCCAGGTGAAGTTGTTTCATAGAACAGTGAGTCATATCTTCTGCCAATGTTCGTATGGCAAAAGTAGTGGAGCAACAATCGTATGGCTATTTTCTAATTGGGGCTTTTTAACGAAGTCCCTGCTCCGTTTCAGAAAATTGCCAAATGGGGAGGAAAATTAAAGAAGTTGGTGATGGGAAAGAAGCACGACAATTCAGAAGAGTCTGATCAGGTGCGAGGACGTTTCGTTTTCCATTACGTTTGTTGTTTTACCTCAATTCTCCATGTCAGATGTTTTTTAAATGCATCCTTTAGGCAACGTTTTACTTAAAATCCAGCATCCTTGCGTTTTTTGTCCGAAAAAATCCCCGTCGGATATGTCAAGTTCCCTCTCAACCAATCTGCATGCTTGACTGTCGGGCATGAACAGATGCCTTTGCGCCCCAGTCTGTGATGGGTGAGCCTTTTCAAATAATAAAAGTCACAATTTGCTTGTTAACGGCGTGCAACCTTCACGTCTTTCATTAAACTCAAGGAATTAACTCCGTACCACCGTTATGCACGACTGATCGACTCTTCTTTATTGTTCTTGAGTGTTACCTTGGCGTTAATTCTGGTTGTTTCTTGAAACTATCGCTTGGAATTGTCCGCTATATCCTGTATGTATCCTCAAGAGGCAATCGATATTCAGTGACTGGCTATGATGTTGATAAGCTCAAATAACGTTGAAATATGTCGCCGTCTAGACGATGCTTCTTCTTCTTCAGAAAACAGCTGCAAGGCCAATGGCAGAAAATTTTGAACTGAAACAAAACTACGAGTCGTTAGCTAGACTGATAACTTTCCAAACGAACTTCGTTCATCTATTAACCTGGTTGGTTTGTAAACTGTTCTACTAAATATACAAATGAACACTACTCGTAAATATTAGCAATATATTTTTGTCTACACACCATCGCCTATAAAGCGAAATTGGTTCAAGATGTTGCCACATTACTAAAATAGGATATTCAGAGCATAATATTTTGTGGAGTTACCGAACTCCAGTTGCACACACCAAAATATGATACTAAAAGTCTATTTTAATTTTTGCAGAGTGCTTCTCCTTACGACCTTTGGGGCACTCCAGACGAGCATCTGGTACGTACCATCTACCATTTATTTTCATGCTTAAAGAGGTAGTATCATGATTTTTAAAAACACAATGAAACTGATGCGCATGAGGAATGGATATATGAAGCTCATTTTTAGTTAGTAGCTGAAATAAAAATTTCTGCATTATGGAAATATAGATATTTGTAGATAAGAGTGACGATTTAACTCATCCGAATGAACGCACGCTTACAAAGACCAGACAGGTCACAGTCTTTGACAAAATTGTAAAGAATGTGCAAAGCAAAGGAATTGGGTATGTTATTGCAGCAGCTATGAAATTACTGTTTAAAATACCAAGACTAATTTTTAACGGACCGTTGTAGCTATAACCATCTGTTTGTTACATTTGTTTTAGTTCTGACAATAAGTTTTCTAGGTAATTTAAGACAGCTTTTTCTAAGTTAGGAGAAATAATCAATGCAGTGATATTGAACGGTATATAGTAACTTTTGGCTTTAAAATGCAAGAATATTAATGGCCTCGATATCACCCCTATAAAAAGTAGGCTGCACTGGTCTCGTTGCGGATTCTGTGCGGATGTATCATAGTTGGAGCATATAAGTGGTAATGAGATCAAGAAATTATTTTCCGATGGAAGATTATGTAAATGTCTGTACGCCATAGATATTTACAAGACATGATCTACCCCAGGCTTAATTCACCACGGCGAGCTAGCGGGCGTGACTCTAAGATCGCCTCCTAATTTTGCCTCTTTTAATTAAACTTTTCTTAGCCGGCTTAAACTAATTCTACCTACTGTAGCCTCTTCGATCTCGTGGTGCACGTAAGCACAGTAACCTGGTGACACCCAGCCTGACAGACCGACCCAGGCACTATATGAAGGCGTGCGCAGATAAGCGACGTCTACACTGACTCCGACGGCGCAAAATTGCCGGAACATCAAACTTGCCGCGACAGTTTAATACACACGCAGTAGCGAAGTGTACGAGAAAACTACTTACAATCTCAGTATTTTAGGGTAAAATCATTCCATGTGCAATAAAGAGACAAGTATCATATTTGTTTGAAAATCTTACAGTGAATTTGTACTCAGAAAGGCTGGGAACGCTGCGCATGTCTCTGTAAATAAACGGTTACGCTGATGCATTCAAACGTTAAGTAACACTACGTTTACTGCTTGAAACTCTAACTTTGAGACTAACATACTTACTACCTTCGACATCACATTTGGAATCGCAACCAATGAAAGTACGGATTTCAAGAAAATAAAGGACAGACTGAGTTGTAGTGAAATGATAATAGGGGAAACGGAATGGCAAGCTACTTTGAATGGCTGGAACTGGGCTAAAGCCCGTCTGTGTAAAGATGTCGTTAACATGGAAAAATTCCAAGGCAGAGCAACGAAATTGATACTTCAGCTGCGAAACAAGCCGTATGAATGTCGCCTAAAAGAACTGGGTCTGATCTCTCTCTCGAGCAAAGACGACTCAGGGGACAACTACAGTAATAGAAACATTCAAGTATTTGAATGGCTTCAACGACGTACATGCAACGGGACTCTTTGAAAGAGACCTCAGTGATCGCTTGCAAAGCAACGGTCAAAAATTCAAGCATAAAGCTCGAAGAACGACCTTAATTTAGCAGTTCTTTTCGTATTTCATAGTCAGCATTTGGGATAGACTCCCTCCCGACGTTGTTAGTGCGGAGTCAGTCAACGCGTTTAAAAATAGTCTTGACATACTTACATTGGGAGAAACATCATCCACAGCTAAGAATTCCTCCTCCAGGAGTCACAAACTCTTAACGGTCAAAGCTTCAAGGCCACCTCAATCAGTCTTCTTCTCTCTCCCTCTCCAACTACACTTTTTGACATCTTTAAGCTCCGCATATCAGCGGCTCTTGATCGTGCTTGCGTGCATTCATGATCGTCTCTTTGGCGGAGATTCTTCCCCCCTTTTTTTCTTCTCTTTTCTCCAGTCCACTATATCCTTATCCTACTAACATAATGGCAATAGCTCATAGAGGGCCGGGGCGTAAGTTCCGGTGTCTCTTTGGGACTAGACCTATTGGTTCGTCTACTTCCGCCTATCTAATCTAATCTAATGCAGACGAGAAGCAAAAATTACGGAGAACGACATTTTGCTTACAAATGCTCAACCACACTTGTTGGCAAAAGGACTCGGCGAAAAAGTTGCCTGAATATTAGCTAACAACAGTGACAGACTTTCCCGCGACCGAATAGTCCATTTATTTATTAATTAATTTATTTGTTGATCATATCTTTCTCCACGGGTGGAAGGTGTTCTTGGATTACTCTACTACAGCTAACATGAAAAATTTCGTGGACATTCATTTCTTAATAATGTAACAGATATGAATCTACAACCTAATCAACAAGGCTCAGTGTCATCCAGGCATGAATTGGCTCATGGCAAGAAATTCACGGTCGACGGCTGATATTCTATGTTTGTGCTGCAGAAACAAAATTGTCATTTTTTTTTTTCATTTGCTGTCGTTTCTTTTTGCAGTCTGCAGAGTCCCGTATCCGCAGCAGCCCATCTTCCGCCACTGCGTCACCAAGAGCGGTAAGAAGAAACAACCACATTAAAACGAATTTAAAAGTTTCGGGGCACGTTATTATCTTGTTGAGTCATAACACAGTGTCTGGCACCTTTGAGAACATACTTTAACATAAGGTTAGGGCAGTAAAAATAAACATTTTTTTACTAAATAAAGATGTGGTCTAAAATGTTTCGTTAAAAAAAGTTCCTAAGACTTTAATTTTGAGAAATATTGAACTGATATTGATTGGTAAGGAGTAGTAAGGAACTGAAATGTGTACGCTAGGCAAACAATTTTATTATAAACACAAGAAGCAGGAGATCAATTACAAAAGCTGTTCAAAATGGTGCCTATCTACTGCGATGTAAGCGGTTAAACGCCGATGCAATGATTGCCGAATATGTTCAAAAACTTCAGGAGTTTCACCAATTCTTGCCGATGCTTCAGTAATTTAACAAATGAGGTCTTCTTCGGACTGAACCGGGGTATCGTACACCAAGCTCTTAACATATCCCCATAGGTAAAAATCCAAGGGCGTCAAATCAGGAAACCTTGGCGGCCATGCAACGGGGCCTCCACGTCCAATCCAGCGATTTGGGTATCGGGGATTCAATAACTGCCTAATATCAAGCACGAAGTGTGGAAGAGCACCGTCGTGTTATCGTTGACACATGTTCTTGCGCTGAACTACTCAAGAATGTAAACAAACCCATCTTATTCTTCGCTGTTTTGTAAAACTCAGAACAGTGGATAAAAATTTTAAGTCTAAATAAATTTTTAACGAAGCATTTTTGACCACATCTTTATTTAGTAGACACTATTTATTTCATTGGTCCTAACCTTATGTTGAAGTTTGTTCCCAAAAGTGCCGGACACCCTGTATTTTGTAATTTGAAATCTATTTCCTAAATGTCGAGGAAGAAATATTATTTGAGCCTAAACATAAAGTTTGTTGAGGAATTTTTTGAGCAGGAACACGACTTTCAACTAATTTTCATGCAGTCGTTTAGGCCTAACTTTTGCTTATACGTAGGAACAGCACTTGTGTGTTTTATACATTATAATTTAATTGGAAAGTAGTTGAAATACATTCTTGCACGCCTACTATTGCTGTGCCTACTCTTTAATAGGGCATTACTTTTTATCGGATGCTGGACAAACGCTGAAGCTCCTCGTCACTATATTAACAAAACTAGAAACTCTTGTGGCGTAAGACCATCACCCTCGAAAGGGATGTAGGCTGGGGGAGGGCTGAAAGTTATGAGTCAGCAGTTTGATGATAACTCAATTCATTCTACCAGTTTTATGGCGTAAAGACATACAGATATATATTTATGCGGTATATATAATATATAGTCACGAAACGGAAACATTGTCAACACTCATGTCGTTCGCGAGTGATAAGAAGCATTCATGCATTTCTGTATTTTCTCACCATTCGTAACGTGCGTTAGTAGCGTATTGTTGCGTGCATTGTCATTGTCCTACCTTTGACATTCCAGTGTTGATTTTGTTTGTTACTCAGAGACGAAGGTGGCCTCCCACGGAGTCAGGAAACAGTAGCAGTCTCAGTGACCTCCGCCAGAGGGATGGCTCTCCAGCCGGCGACTCCGAGGTGAGGAAATGGGCGCCCCTGCCACCGCGGCCGCGATCTCGCCCTCGTCCTCCGTCCGACGAGCCTGGTATAAACGCTCCCAGTCGCTCTACTCCCGACAGGGGAGAGAAAATTATATCCGTTGAGCTGCAGAATGATTCTCGACCTGTGGCTGACGGGATTGGCGAACCTCTCCCCGAATATCTTCCAACATCTACGATTAGTGGCGAGACACCTGAACCGTCCTCTCGGGCTTCTCAACCGAATAAAGTCGAACCCGAATTCGGGCCACCCATTCCGGAAAACTTAGAATTGACAAATGATAATAAAATTGGTGAGCCCCTGCCAGAGTTTCTTGAACCGCTACCGGAAGCTCTTCCTCAAAATTCAACGGAACCATCTTTGCTAAAGGCCAACGAACAACCTATTGCAGATACAGTTCCCAAGCAGAACGAGCCTGTGCCAAACATATTTTTCAAGGACTTACAGGGCAGCAAGGAAAATGTAGCTGAGGTCAGAAGCGATGTCCGTTTTGGTTGATTTCTTCCGACCTTGTTTGGTTGCAGTGCCTCCCTGGTCCCATTTGAAATTTTGGAATCCTCGGGCATGACTATTCCTTCAGCTTCTGGAGAGTGGAATGCTCCTTTTTCCGGCTTGAGTTGAAATTCATGAACCCTAGAGTTCTTTGGAACTTTCTATGCGAATTCTACCTCCTCCTGCCATAGATTTTGAAATGCCTCCCCATGAACATCCCTCTGTAGATATACCAATACATGCTGCATTTTCCGCATTGCACAGTGAATTTTCCAATACCATTCACGGTAGCGCATCTTTATTTTGCTATATTTTATTATTATTTCTTTTCTCTAAATTAACTTTCCTTTTCTATTCTAAATCTACGTTTGACACGCATTATCATTCATTGTCCTTTCCTCTTTCTCATTTGTTATTGTATACCGAATGATAGATGGTGATAGCAGATCATTCTATTACTTTTTTCGCATGTGAACCATTTGTCATTATTTTAAAGTGTAATTATTGTGCTTTATTTTATCTCCTTTGGATCCCAATTTCACATTATAAAAATGTTTAATTTTGAATTTTCTTTGTTTTCTGTGTTTTTTGTTCACCGGTTCTGTATTCAGCTTCTTTGAGTGAAGTTTATAAATTTTACTCCATGGAAGTAATTGCCCTTCCTTTTTCAATGTTATGCAGCATTTGTTGTTCTTTCTTTCTATGTGTTAATTGCTTTATAGTTACTCATTGTATATTAAATAAGCTAATCTAGTTGTACACTTATCGAGATAGTCTTCGGTTTACTGAGCACCAGTCATCTTCCCTCTTACGCTCGTTGATTCTTGATGTGTAGAAGTTTATTATGAACACATAGCTACTGCATTTATTGCTAAGACCTTGTTGTTATATCGAGCTACGATCATGTTCTGGTAGCTGTCGCTATCTGCCAATTATTCAGGTAATTTTTTGTATGGTCCTGACATTGCAGTTTGAAGCGAGGGTAGAAGTTACCAATAAATAGCAGTAGTGATTGTTATTAGCATAGCACTAGAAAATTAAATCTGGCGGTCTTCTGACCGAAAATATTTTCTTTTAGAGCCTGTGATGCTTTTGTTGTACTGCCCTAAGAATGGTTACTGTTGTTCCTTGGTATCTAGTTGAATTCATTATTGTTTAGACGTTGTCCCATCAGCTGCGTTTTTTACATATATATTCGTATGTATCCTAGTAATGGTGTCAAATTTGTCGTGTGCATCTTTTCTTTCTCATAGAATAGGGCCTTTTTAGTATCTTCCGATAGCTTTAAATATTCGAAAATATCCCGCGGCCGCTATAGATAAAATCCTAAAAACGGCCTGCCTATTTTCCGACCTCTCTTTATCTTATTGTTTTCCCAATCTTGCCTTGACTTGACGATGGTACAGAGTTCACGGCGTTATTTCCCCTTCTGTAGATTCATAGTTTTTCCTTACTTCCTCTGGTAGCCCAAAACCTCAAACGATCCTGCGGACGCCGCAGTGTCGACGTCTCCTGAAGTTGCGGATGAATGGAAGCACCTCCTCGGCGATGCCCTTAGCGCAGATATCTTGGGCGACGCCACCGAACCCTCTGGAGACCCAACAATGGATATGAGCCAGAATGCGTTCTACCAAGGGGAGGTAGCACCGGAACTCTGCCAAGGAGGAGCCGTGAGTTACGTGCCGTCCTCAAAGCAAGAATTTCTGAAGAAACAACAAGAAGAAGATAAAAATTATATCCTCTCTGCGTTAGACGAAGAAGAAGCGCGACTGAGTGGCGGCAAAGAAGACGCCGAGAAGCAAGCTAAGGCCGATGCTACAGATTCCAAAAAGAAATCGCAACCTAAAGTAAGTTGGCGTCGGCCGCAACTTTCGACGCGCTCAATGAAAACCAATGCTGATCCTTCATCCGAAAGTTGCAACAAGACCTTTAAGTTTTTCTGTACACAAGGGTGGACTGTAACGTTCAATGTCTCTTGAAATGCGGTGCATTTTTGTTTTTGTTTTTGCGTTATCTACCTAGCCCTTTCACATTTTTGTCCTATTTACATGATATACTTCAGGATATCTACTTGATGGAGCTACATTGTTTTTCAAAAGTCATTATCGAACTCAGTTCCCCTTGAACTTTCCAATCCACCAAGAATATCATGAAGCTTTGTAACCGTTACGGTTTGCTTTAATACCTGCAGTTATTCTTAAATCTTATAATAGTTCAATAAACTAGTTAGAATTTTCTTAATGATAGTGAGTTAACCTAGTTGAAGCCGTAGATGAAAACTCTGTTATGTTATAGTTCTGCTTGATGTAGCGCTTCGCATGTGCGTCAACATCCTCTGTACATACCTACGTATAGTTCCAACCTCTTAGTACTTACGTATCTTGACTTCGTTAAACTAGTCACTAGCTAAACGCTTCTGCGACACTCGCTGATAAGTTTGTCTATCTTTTCAGGCATCTGACGATGAAGAAGACAGCAGGGTAAGTGGACTTCATGAAGAACTTAGACAGAACTTAAAGAATGTCAACGAAAATTATCTTAAATGGAATTCAGTAATTTATTCCCATATTTCTCAGTAGAAAGAATATTAGCCATTTTTCGAAAACTGAACTTTCGAGTCAAATTTTAATACGCAGTTTATTTCTTCATTGAAATCTAATTAAAGTTCGGCAATAGTTCGTGTGATGGACGCAGAAAAATGCCTTCTGCATGGTAAACCTGAAGTCGTGAAACTGTATCGTTCCATCAATTGAGTAAATAATTCATGACTTGTGTGCAGAACAGTTTAACAAGCTTCACAATAGAGTTAATCGCAGATATTTATTTTTCGGTTTCGATACACACTCTTCTCGATATTCCTTGGGTGAAATAAAGTAATATATATGTTGTGCGCGTTTGGTGGATTTGCGCGATCGATCGATCGCGCTGCGCGTTTGGTGGATCGTTCAAATTTTAAAATGAAAAACAAAAAACCAGTCCTTGCCTCCCCTAACCTACCCGATATTAAACCCGAATATAGTCCAACTTACCCGAAATTACGGCCTAATGCCTACAACATCCACCAAACGCGCAGCGCGATCGATCGATCGCGCAAATCCACCAAACGCGCACATCATATATACAGTAAATAAATCACGTTCCTATTGTCTACTGTGACGGGCTTCACATGGATTATAGTCCAAAGAACATGTACTCTCAACTCACAACTGGAGTGTGTTATTGTGTCCCTCTATACAGCAGCCTTTTAATTCACTCCAAATCTGAAGAAATGTTCGAGGATTCCCAAGTGAGAACTGCAATGAANGCGCGTTTGGTGGATTTGCGCGATCGATCGATCGCGCAAATCCACCAAACGCGCACATCATATATACAGTAAATAAATCACGTTCCTATTGTCTACTGTGACGGGCTTCACATGGATTATAGTCCAAAGAACATGTGCTCTCAACTCACAACTGGAGTGTGTTATTGTGTCCCTCTATACAGCAGCCTTTTAATTCACTCCAAATCTGAAGAAATGTTCGAGGATTCCCAAGTGAGAACTGCAATGAAAATTGGCGTGACGGCTGAACATTTTTTGTAACTTTTTTAGCAGACACACAGATGTGTTTATAGAGGCTCAAATAAAACATTCGGGCAATTAACCGATAAAACTCGTTCTTTTGACTACCGCGTGAGTTTAATTTTTTGTTTAGTTTTAGTAAGAAATTAGCATCATCTCCACAATGGATGATTGCACGCACTGGATGGTACGGAATTTGCTATAGAAACAAATAGTGTTCTTTCTACCTACGCATGGTGACACTGATACCCTAGCATTCAAGTTTCATCATAAGCCAAAGCAACAGACTAAAATAATAATCCCTGTTGTTGTTTTTAAGATAGATGTTACTAATTTAAATTTAGTAATTTCATGCAACCTGTTTCAGCCTTGGAGTCCAGGGCCGCCTATATTCAAGAAAGACCTGGAGCGTCACCGGCAGGAGGTGCGTAGAATTGTTCTGTTGTTGGGGTCGATGATGATCCCCTTAACCTAAGAACCCGAGATGCGATCTGATACCTCATGGTCCATGTTTTGTAATTTGCTTAACTTGCAATTGAAGACTTCGTGTTATCGTATATAGGCTAGCAAGGCTTACTGCCCTGTTTTCCATTACTGAAATGTCTTTGGTTCATTTTCTTAGAAGATATATCTTTTCTTCCTTTAATTATTTATCTAAACAAATATGAAATTCGGTAGAGCATATTTCGCTACGCAATTGAGCCGTGCAAAAAACAGTTTTGAGTATAATGATGGTGAATGCAAGACTTCTGGCATGTTTGACTGTTAAGTTTAATTGCTGCTGTAATGTTTTTGTGCCTCATCTTTGTACGCTAAAAAACATAATAAAAGACCGTGTACGGTAATCAGTTCAGCAGCTGAACACACTCTTGAGTAGACTCTTATTAAATTGGTATAATGCATAAGGAGCCTCAATCGATGGCACATGATTAAATAAAAGCAGGTCAATGGTGTCGTAAATACTCTTCAGGTTAAATAAATTCATTGTTTTCAGTAATGAAAATGCTCTAAAGAGGCCTTTGATGAATGCTCTTCCGACATCAAAGTGTAATGTAATATTTTTCTGGATGAGCGTAGCTAGATGAAATTCTCGTTTTTTTTTTTCTATGCACTTTGTTGCTGGCACACGCAAGAAAACTTGCAGTGAAGTACTTTATATTAGAGTTGCCAAGTACAGTTAGAGGTACTTAGGCTTCGCATAGGCGGTGCGGTGTTTAGATTTTGACCACTAAGATGCCTCCTGATGATCAGTCAATGCTACTACATTATTTACCAGTCTATGTACTTTCCAGCACACCGTTGCTCTGATGCAACATTAACTAGACTACTAACATCACATTAGTGAAGAGATAGTGTCTGTCTAGTGTGAGGTAGAGTATACTGTATAACTTTTTTTAGCATAGCAGTGGTTAATTCAGCTTGCGATTTGACGCCACGCTCAGCTCTACTACAGCTTTTAGAGGCGTACTAAATTATAACCAACAATTTTTAAAATTTTGAATGACTTGCTTATTAACCCTAATCTTGTTATCTACCGCTGTACTATCATTGGTATGCCATGAGTTAGTTCCGTCATGTTTATCACAAATTCTCGTCTCTTGACTTGCAGGCCGTCGATGCCGAAGAAGATGAGGAGAAATCGGTAAGTTTGGCCCGTACTATCACTCACACGTTGGTGAAAGCCTTCACTTACGTGTGAAAACGTCCCGGGTGGTCCTTTTTATTACTGTACGTAGTTAACACATTCATCAAGAAATAATACTACGCTACACATTCCATTGACTTGATCTATTTAGCTTGTTGAGCAGGTACTCAGTCAATACCGGCTGGCGACATCCTTTAGACTCATACCAGAGTGCGTTACTTTTTATCTTTGGTAATCAAAGCCCAGAAGTTTTTATGTACATATCATCACTGTATGTTTCAACTAATTTTTCAGGTTTTTCGAGACAAGCTCTATTGCGAATAATTGTCTTGATGAACATTTTTTATGTGAGATAATGGAACTTCGTTGCAGCTGCTCAGCCATCACGAGTCTGTCACCAAGAACTGGCGAGCTCAATAACTTATTTTCTATTTTTCGTTGCAAAACAGTATTGGAAATTACTGTTATTTTTTCTACAGGTTCCATTCCCCTGCTTTCTAGCTGTGCATGTCGACATCTGACCTTATACAGGAAAACCTGTTATGCCATTACTGTTGATGGTGTTTCATTTTCTTGTTAATGAATCGATATTGACTTTGTCCGCACTATGGTGTATGGTATGCCCTTGCCATCGGATTTAATGTGACTTTGTCTTACTTCTTTTATTTGTTATGAGTGGTTGACCACTAACCAGTTCTAGTTCCTTTTTCCGTTCCTAACATTCTTCTGTCTGTTCAAGGAGTAATATCGCATATGCCTCCTCATAATTACTGATTGTTGTTATTATCTGAAATACATATTTAACCATGAAAAATAGCAGTGCTGCACCACATGAGGAAGTTCTTGCAATTTTTTATGAAAAACTATAATGACCTCATGAAATTAGTCAAGATTTTGTCCAGTAGCAACATAAGCAGTCCACTGATACCCGATGCCGTGTCCAGAAGCCCACAGTTCGCAAGTCTATCTTGAAGAAGACTCCAACTGGGACCATAATCCACGATGATGTGGACGGCGCCTGCGCCGCCGACGAAGACCGAACAGAAAACGCCCACGACGGTCCTCGAAAACGACCCAAAGAAGTGACTTACGACGCGGCCGTTGACACCAAGCCGATCAAACCTAAACACAAGCCGTCAGACTCCGGCCCTCTTGCCAAGAAAGATTCCAAGCCTGCGCAAGAGAAAACGAAGCCTGTGCAAGAAAAGAAAGCCACTGAAGAAAAGCCTAAAGAAGAGACTAAACCCAAGGAAAAAGTTGAGGTTAAAGCAGAAGCCAAATCGCAACCTCCTCCCCCACCTCCCCCTCCTAAATCTGGACCACCCCCTCCCCCTCCGCCACCAGGCCCCAAGGTAAGGTCGACCCGTCGTCGGCCCACTGCAGCGCTTCTTTCGGTTGCGTAATTGTTTTTGTACATAATTGGAAACGTAATTTTTCTTTAGCAGAGTGGTGTGTGACTCTACTGCCCTTTTGTTCCTCCGGTAATTTTTTTTAACAAGCAAATTTATTTCAGGTTGTTGTTCATGGTTGTGTGGCTGTTGAAAACATTTTCATGCTTAAATTTTCCTGTTACAGAGAGATTTGTGACGCTCCTTGGCTTCCGCTGTAACTTTATCTTAGCAACTAACAAAGAAATTTATTTATTTATTCCTTTACAGTTCTGTCAGCTATGGATTGAACTCTCGATTGTACGCGCATTAAGTTACGATTATTTGACCTTGGCTTGAGAAATGTGTTAGCTTTCTTTTTTTCTTCTTCTTCTTTTGAAAACGGTTGGTAGATATCATATGTCTAATACTAACGCTGGTAATAAGTCATGCAGTAATATATACATAACTGAATATTGCTGTACAGAGGTGATATATTGTACGTACAATAAGCGTCCTGAAGGGAAAGAAGTGATAGAGCGACGCTTAGAGTCAGTTTTGCTTTAGTTACGGCTTCAGCAGATTTAGAAAGACTTACTTCCTAATTTTTCCTTATGTTTACATCCATACAAAGTCCAGGCAATGTCATACACTGACTTTACACCAGCGTAAATCCGGCTGGCGGTTTTTTTTTTTTGTTTTGTTTTCTTCTTTTTTTCGGTGCCGTCACTTGAGACCGAGAGATGAGCCAGTAGCGAGAATCGAATACTTCACTGTAAACTCATTTTTATTTGACCCCTGGGATGCATCATATAACCTTCTACTTAGAATGCTAGACCTAATTTCAGTTAGAAAATAGAGGCGATTATCCCACATTATTCGATAACTCTTCAATAGACGTCGAATAAATGCCTGTGATTTCCCGATAGCAATCTGCTATAAAAATACTTCCATAGCAGCAGCATATCGCCGAAACTCTAATGGGAAATTGTTACAAAATTGTTACAAACTTTGCGGCCTCAGAGACACTTTTCGGTGGGGATGGTTGTGAAGTGGCACCTCTAGTTAATTTATAGTATTTATTTTTCTGAAACGTTCTCATCCTAGAGTGTATCCGTTCTAATGGCCAACTTTTTTCCATAAACTGTCTTCAAGTTTTTTTCGGAACTGAATTTGAATCTTTTCTAATTTTAGTTAGCGTACATTCCGAACATGGATTAATTTTTCAACTCAGTGGTCTCTGCAGTACAGAATCTGTCGCCGTTACCAGCGTGCATTGCTTTCGGGCATTGCTGTTTTCTTCTTGATGTTATTTTGCTAGTGTTTCTCACAAGATATATTTTACTTCAAACTGATTATTTTTTTGCGAACGTACATACAATTTTTATTCCTTGTTTTCAATATAGTACTTTAGCCTACCTGCTGTATAGGATGTCACAGCGATGTACTTTTTTGTTGAATCAATAAGGGATCCAAGTAGCTTAGAATTTTTTTTATCGATTATTACCAACTTTTGCTGTTACTAGATGGATACGATGCAACGCTCCTATCAGTTACCAACTTTTGCTGTTACTAGGTGGATACGATGCAACGCTCCTATCAGTTACCAACTTTTGCTGTTACTAGATGGATACGATGCAACGCTCCTATCAGTTACCAACTTTTGCTGTTACTAGATGGATACGATACAACGCTCCTATCAGTTACCAACTTTTGCTGTTACTAGATGGATAC
>LQNS02278176.1:5552975-5565597 GCA_001587735.2 Parhyale hawaiensis | reverse complement strand
TACCAACTTTTGCTGTTACTAGATGGATACGATGCAACGCTCCTATCAGTTACCAACTTTTGCTGTTACTAGATGGATACGATGCAACGCTCCTATCAGTTACCAACTTTTGCTGTTACTAGATGGATACGATGCAACGCTCCTATCAATTTTTCAAAAAACGCGTTTCATTTGTGGCTGCCTTACAGGCGGGCGTGTTGCGACGAGAGCATTAGGACGTACGAGGTTTCATCATTTGGATCGATATAATCTAATCGATTAGCTTTAACTTGTCTGGAAGTTCAATCCTGAGCGTTGGATTCACTGACTTGAGTTTGGGGCCGTCATCAGCATAATTGATTGGTATTTAGAGCTTGAAATTCGATCTAGAGTGAGGAATTGAATATTCAAGATTGAAGCACAGGACAAGATGAACGACTGATGAGAGTTTCTCAGAGAAGCATCAGGATGCACGTAGGTGTTTCACAGAGAAGGACCAGGATGTACGTAGGTGTTTCACAGAGAAGGACCAGGATGCACGTAGGTGTTTCACTGAGAAGGACCTGGATGCACGTAGGTGTTACACAGAGAAGGACCAGGATGCACGTAGGTGTTTCATGGCGTAGTTTGGTGTGTCATCGCAGTAGACAGAAACACATATTTCAGTCAGGAAAACACATTTCTGCAAAAAACAAAGTCAACAAAAGCTTTGTAGTTTGTTACACGTGAGGAGCGAGACGCGGTTACGTACTAACACGCAGGTCGCTATGTTTTTTTTTTAATGTCGTCTCTTCAGGTGTATCGATTATACCTGTTTTTGATGCATCTTGGTACATCATCGGCTTTGTCACAAAACTGGAGTACCTAAGTGTATCAATTCGTGAAAAGTGCATCATAAGACCCTACGTGCATCTTCAAGATGCACTTTATCTTTATAATGTACTTGCGTGTTTCAGTTTTGGGACAAAACATGCATGTAATTTTGATGCATCTGAGTGCATCAAAATTTTTCTCAGTGCAGTGTGATCCTCAGCTGGTACATGCAAGTCGTACTGGCTTCCGGTCCACGGCTGATATTCTATATCTACTGTTTTCGCTCTATTCATGCGTGTACATGTTCTTCTCATTTTGCCAGGGTTGAAAAAAATATGCATTTTGGTTTAAACCAAAAGCCATGGTTTTATTGTTAAAAAAATATGGTTTTTTGGTGTATTTGGTTTTCTTAATACATATTTTCTTGTTCTGGGAATTTTATCCCACATTTAAAGGGTTTTCTGCTTTGTAAACATGTAGTTAGCTAATCATCAACAATCTTAGTCGCTTCATTTCGACTTCCTATCGTAGAAGAATGACTTAACCCTTTGCCTCCTGAAATTCAGACAACATGTTTTTTTCACTTTTTTTTGTTAAATTTATGAAAAATAGGTTAGTTAAAAACATATTTGAGAAAAAAATTAGTTTTACTTGCAAAAACAGTATTTTTTGCATCGGCTACTACAGATGCCGTCAGTGTCTTTGGTAATTTACATGATGCATAGCTTTTGTATTGGGAAAAATAGAGAGTGGCATCTGATGATGCCGTCAGGAGGCAAAGGGTTAAAGAAAAGGGGTTAAGAAAAAACAATCAGCAGAGTACCTGTATTGGTTATGGCTACATTTAATATCCAAACTGCAGAAAAGCTATGATTCTACATTATTGCAATGTAAAATCCTTTGAAAAACTTGAAAACACTTCAAATTACAAATGCAACTTGACTGAATTAGCTAGCTACTAGCTAATCAAAAACAGAGTAATTAACTGGAAAAAGTGAAATAGCTATACAATCCTTTGAAAACCCTTATACGCTTCAAAATAAAAAGAAACTCGATAGAAATGGCTAGCTACTAGCTAATTAAACATAGAGTATTGAACTACAGAAAATGAAATGGCTATATAGCTACATCCTTCTCATGACCTCACTAGTTATCTAATAGAAACTTTAACTACTACTTCTAATTTTCAGTTGCTGCAGGCATACCAGAATATAATTGGAAATGCATCTCTGAAGTGAAATAACACAAAATTCAATAGGTTTTTAATAACCATAAGTAATAGTTGACCCTAACTGTCCTAACAGTCAAACGGAATTCTAAATAGAAACACATTAACTCATCCTTTCAGTTATGTAACTGAAATTCAATAATTTATAAAACTAAAACTGTTTATTTTACAATATTTATCAATACTAACCATACAAATCGAATGAAAACCAAATAAACAAAAAAAAACATGTTTTTTTATTTGGTGTAAACCATGGTTTTTTTATTTCATTTAAACCATTTGGTTCAAACCAGCCAGCCCTGCGTTTTGCTGTATCTTTTATCTCAATTCTTGAAGCTATTTGCCTTATTTCTTAATGTTATTTGCAAGATTATCTTCATTTTCAGCTTATGGGAACGTTCAACTGCTTCTTTATTCCATTTACCTTACTTCGATGTACATTGGCTTGCCGATATTTCGATTTTTACTCTAATTTGTATTCCATTGCTATTGTTAAGAGCTAACTGGTACTCTCTGTATTTTGTAAAATGGTTCTTAACATCGCGCTGATGCCGAATTTCTCTAGCTGTAGCTAATTCATTAGAGCCTAATTTAACTAATTGCTTCCATCAGTTCACTGGCGCTTAATATTCTATTCCCGCCTTATTTTGCTTTCTAATGTCTGTTTAAATATTACTTGGTCTCCTAGGAATACACGTCTTGTACGACAATACCGTTGCGCTACAGTCTCCATCTTATTTCATAGTTATTCATTATAAAGATCACTAGTGTAGAATTATTCTGTATGCATAATAATTATAATTTGCTCCTAACTGCTGACAGAGACTTATTTGCTACGCTTATTCTAATCAACCCATCGTGCTCGTTTTTTCTAGCTGCTGCACTCGAATTGTTTATGCTTATTTTGTATATAATTTCTTATCCCCACTCTGGTGCCGTACATCGCCTAACATCTTACCGCTACCGCTGCTAACCTCACCAACAGCAAGACACGTCCTGGTGGGACCCGAACGACTCTGACCAAGACGGATACGAGGTACCAGCACAGCTTCTAAAGCTTCCAAGTGTCGTAGTTTAGACCTCTCCTGAGCCTGAATTTTAAAGTAACAATTCCCGTTTCTGTTGGATGCCTTGCTCTAATAAATTCCTTCTGTGAAACGTTTCTTTTCGCCATGTTTAATATTAAAAACTGGATATGAGCATTAATTTTACAGTTCACTTTTCAAACTTTTTCCGTCTTCTTAAAAATCAAAAGGAGTGAAGACGGGCATTAAAGTGAATTATAATTGGCATGAGCATTTCTAATTATTATACTAGTTCACTACCCCGACAGTCTTGGCCTAAAGACAGGCTAATTTGACATGTACAAAGAAATAATTAATGAGATTTGCGTGAGTGTGTTGTTGCATTTGTTCAAAAAAGTTCAGAGTTTTTAATTGACATTTCAACAATTTGCTCATTCGCTTCTCATAATAAATTCATCATTACGTTGGTAATGCTGACTCACTGTAAGCTTAAGTTCATTCTGTATAAAAATTTAGCTCATGCAAATTTGCATTACGAAGTTGTCAATAAGGTATGAAATTATCCAAGAATTTAAATGCTGTTCCTGCGTTACCTCTTACGACATTTTTGCTTATTCGTCGAAGCTGTTGATGATATAGCTACAGGATATCATCGATAAGAGGCGTTTGTCATTTGCAACGCGATACATTGCTTCGTTTCGCTGCCACAGCATATTGTCCTCTAGCACCTCGTGGAAAGTAAAATTTGTTTATTCGGACATAGAATAAATTCTTTAGCCTTGCATAGCATTTAGCTGTGTACCATCTCTTATTGAATGCACCCCAACTCATCACGCTGTCAAACTCAACGTATCTGTTGATGCTCCCTTTCATGCACATCATTATTGCTTGTCCATCGTGTGTTTTTTTTTTTTAAGTAGTGGATTCGATGTCGCAAAATCGTAGGTAGGCTCTGTCCCCTGTCTGGGAAGGGCCGCTTGGTCCCTCCGCTGTCGACTGTCTTACCTAGAGCAAGCTAATCAGATATGGTTCAAGTGCAACCTTGCAAACTTAAGCTAACAACCTTATTCTTACTAGCTCTTCTAGGAATGAGTTGTGGATTAATTCTACTATGTAGTAAGTGCATGAGCATCTCCTCCAGCAGAACATTAATTTGTGTGGACGATATTTAGGTTCAAATAATTATTTTATTATTTTTTAACGATAAACTCAACCACCCGAGCCAACATAACCCCGTGTGAATTAGGCTTCCAAGTTTAGCAGCTGAAGCACTTAACCGTTATACACCTGGGTATCGTAGGCTTATATATGTGGCGCGTCTAATGCAATAGCGAGCGGAGGTCGCCGAAGGGGCGGTGGCCCAGCAGCATCCGAATGTGGGGGTGGATTAGTTGGAGAGAGAGACAGCTTCATAACTTTGGTTAACCCTTTACCGGACTACTAACAAGCGCTCTCATAGTATTTACACTAAGGAATTAGCATACATCATCAATTGCGTGGTGCAGGATTAATGCGTCTACATCATCGTAATGGCTTAGAGCGAATTTTGCTTCATTTCTGGGAATCGGTCTCTACTCTAAATATCGTCTTTCTTTTGTGCCGACACACTGAAAAAATTCTCATTACCTCCTTATATTTCTCATTAAGGGCCTTGTACTTGAGCCTATGAGGCGTACAGTTAAAAACTTGGACTCGCATATCACCAGACCTGTACCCGCCACTGAGGAGCAGGATGTATGTAAGATTAAAATTTGTAACACTTGAGACTAAGCTTTTCTCGTTCCGTGCAGTCGGATGGCAGCGTACCACAAGCTCCACCTCCGCCCCCCGGCAGCGTGCCTCCAGCTCCACCCAAACCCTTCGGCACCAAAGTGGACCCGTCCAGAGCTATGCCGAAGATCAGGAAAGGACACCTGGATCACATCAAAAAGGCCGTCCGCACAACTCGCCCGGACTGGCGTGAGCTCATGAAGAATCTCGAGGTCTGTGTCGCTTGCGGAGGTGGCGTCATATTAGCTTGCTGGGATCTTTTTCGTATCTTTCACTGCCGTATCTGATCCCAGTTACCTTCTTTTTTCTCTTTCTTTAAATGATTTGCAAGCCAGTGACCAAAACCCAACTGAACCCAACCTGACCTAAAGTAAGGTGTCATCGACTGGCTTGGCGAAGTCGAGTTAGCTAAGCCCGCTATGAATATGCTTTTCTTTTTCGGAACTTCGTATAAGAGTGTTGGCTTCTCCTCAGTGAATGCAGTTCGTAGAATAAACTTCGAACCGATTACCCTTGAGATAGTCCGAAAACTCAAACCTGTTCTGTAAAATCTAGTTTTCGGCTGTCTCATGTGTAATCAGGTTGTTGCCAAAATGCAACACATGAGATATCATTAAACTTTGTGAAGCAAATGCAGCTGCATCAAGGTCCGGATACTTGGCTTAGCTCAGCAGCTCTATACAGGGTGAATCGATGACACCTTAAGAGAACCCAACCCAATCCCAACCCGATATAATTTGTTCCAAGTAGATCGATTTTAAGTTTGAGCTGCAAGGGTCATAACGAAAGACCCCATAGCAAAGAAGGATCTTACTGTTATCATCAAACGTTCACTAGCTATATTCTGAAAATAGTCTTACGCCTATTGTCTTTCGCAGGTTTGTTTTATAAGGGATTTCTTTCTAAGATGGATGTGTAACAATAAATCGTATACATTAACGGCAAATTGCTCTTATTACTATGTGAATGACATCATTCAGTATACGATTGTAAAATGAGGAGCATGTGCGTAATACAGTTCTGAAATTCAACCGTGGAGCTATACACCTGAACACTATTGTAATCTATGGAAGCGTAAATAGAAAGTGAACTCCGATAAGCAGCTGTTGAAAACCACTTCAGTTCAGGCCGTCCAGCGCAGCATGTGCGACGCACTCGTAGTTCTCAACTATTAAAGCTGCTAGTTTTGTGAGCCCATTATCGTCCACATATACATCAGTAATGATTGTGCTATTTGAGATATGGTCTCACTTCTCGATGGGCCGAAATAAGCCAAACAACTATATATAGTGCAACTCTGTAGAACTGTATAAGTCTCATTAAGTGATGATTGTGAGTGGTAGACGTTCTTGTAGCCAGTCGTGTGCGCACGGAGTTAATGGAGTCTGCTGTTAAGCATTCCCAGTTGCATAGATACGGAATCTTTCAGGCTTAAAAGTCATCCCGCTATATAACATTGCTGTATTAATACACAGTTTGTTGGTTGCTTCGTTGATCTCTCCGTCCCGATCTTGAAATAAGGTTGGAGAAAATTTATCTTTTGGAAAGTAAGGGGACTGCAGCAGGTGTTTTTAAAAGTTGGGGTGCCTCAAGTGCGAAAGCACTTTTGGCCATACTAAGTTTGATGCACTGCGCAAGTACATATTTAACGTTTAAGGGTTTTCTTTTTGCTGTGAGTTCATTAATCGATTGAGTTTACATCTGCAGTATAATCCATACCGCGTATTTTGCTTATTTAGTTGAATTTCATTACTGCAGTTGAAACATTACGATGTGCGAAGGCCAAATATCTCCACTCATTATTGGCGTCAAATTTTGATCCTGAAGTTGCCAATGTTGGAATCTACAATGTGATGCAGAGCGTTTCCGGTAGATTCTTCTAGTTGAACTGTGTTTTCATAGTGCTGATTCACGCTCATATACTTAAAGTTCGGAATTTTGCTAGTAAGAAGGCAATTTTGTTGCCTCGAATTTGTGTTAGCATTGTATACAACAAAATCCGCACTACAAACTAAAACAATCTAAAGGTTCATCACAAATCCATTGCCGTCATTCCTGACGACCAGGTACTCCTAGTCTGTTATCAGTTACTGTACCCACTTCTTATCTCCAATTACATGACTGCACCACCAACAGTTACGAACGTCAGTTTTATGTACCGAATAGTAATGTCAATCAAACTAAATGAATTAACTTTACTATGCCTTTGATCTTCTTCAGTAGTGGAAGAAATCTAGTTACAGGTGCTCCCCAGCCCTTCTGTGTAACGCCGCTGTTTCATTAGAGCGTCATTGTCGGTGCCACTCCTTCGCGTAATTAAATTTTATTATGAACGTAAATACGGTTAATATAAAGAATACTTACTACTCTACTTGCATGATGAGCACTGACAAGTGTAGTAACTTGCGTATGCGCTATGCTGCAGGAAGGTGTGAAGCTCAAGCACGTGACTGAAGTCAACGACAGATCCCAGCCTATCCTGCCAGGGTCTCGAGGCAAGAACGGCAAGGTAAGTCAGTATAAATTAAGAAATCAAATATCTGGTGGCAGTGCCACACTCCAGTCAACAGACGAGTTTACCACTTTTGACCACCGAATCGACGTCTAAATACCTGCAAACTCACGCTGTTGCGCATGCAGAATGTCAGGGACGGAGCATACTGCATTTTTAAGCGTGATTTGTGAATCACATGCGCAGAATTCTGTAAACAAACTGCCAGTTGTGCTATTTAGGTCCTGAGCTCGCTCTTGTAGTCGCAGCGGCTGATTGTTCCATGGATATTTTGCCATAGACTTCGACTTAACGTAATAGTAAACGGAATGGGTGTCATTTATCATGTTGTTCTACATTTATATTTATTTTTCATCATGATGTTGAACTTGTAACCATGATAACTTTATACTCTAGCTATTCTAGCCTGAACTCAAAGTCCTTTGACAATCGGACCATTCTCACTTGTGAATGAGGAAGTAAGTTTGGCGTAGAACATTCCACGCATTATCTAGTGTTTCCTCAGCTGATGACTGTCGTGTGCGCTCGCCTTTAGATAACGTCGTTCTTATACCCTATATTGGGCTCAACAATCTAATATCAAGGCCACCAGCAGAGCACTGCTATAGAATATTGTCCCAAAAAATAGTGGATCGTATGAATGGAGCGTCCGTATGATCAGCAAGTAAAAATCGACTATATGAGAAGAATCAGCAATCATTTAATGGCAGACTGTTCGTCCCACTTTACGGTCGATAAAGAAAATATTACCAAAAAATATCGCACGAACCAGTCATTGTTGTTGCCAAATTTCATTGCCGAATAATTTTGGAGAAATGAAGAAAAATCATCCGTAATATTTTCTAGATCTATTTCTTTTTTGGCTGGTCTGTACTTGAGTCAAGATATTGACAGTGTGTATTGTTGTTATTTGCAGTTCGTATACGACAGCGAAAAGCCGACGGTGGTGAATGAGCTGCTGCACGAGATTCAGCGCGGCGTCAAGCTGCGCCGGGTCCGCACTGACGACAGAAGCAAGCCAGACTTCAATAAACTTGGTCAGTTGTTCTGCTAACTTGAGCTATAAATGCGTGCTGCAGTTGCTGCGTGTACACAGCGAGGCTTACCCTAACGCGCCTAAACTAGAGGCGCTGTTAATTCGTGCACTGAGATCGAGGTAATCCAACTTGCTGGGCTTAAACTCTCCAGTCACTGAGAGAAGCATTACTTTTCGTAGAAATAGAACTAGGATTGCAAGGCACTTGATAATGTTGACTCTCAAAGTCTCCAATATGGGTATCCGTGGGAAAGTCCTCCGTGGATCGAAACATTCCTGACAGACTGACCAACATTGTAATTATAAATTAAATAATAGAGTGTCCAACGACAGTCGGTATTTAGCGGAATCCCACAAGATACTGTGTTTGGTCCAGTACTCTTCCTTATCATGATCAGTGACATGGAGCACCAATACTTTTGGTTCACTCGTATATTATTTATGGCATTTCATTTCTTTCACAACATATTTTGTTCGCTGTGCTTATGGCGCTCGACGATCTTAATAAGGCCAGACAGATACGTATTTAGGATACGCTGCTGGAGAATGGAGCGGGTAGTGTTGGACAATCGGCTCTAAGATATTCTTCCAAGCGTATGTGCGATTTCTAATGAAGGAAATACAATGACGCCTTGAGAACAGAAGGTTAGGTTGCTTAAGAAACTGGCCGAGTCTGTTTGTTGTATATCTATCGCGTCAGAGAGAGCAGGAAAATCATGGGTTACTGAGCAATAGCCATGGGTCCTGAAGCTATCTTAAGTCAAACGAAAGTAGGCGAAAACAACATTTAACTGTGAATTTTTCACGGGTCCCGCTAGTATGCAATAAACTAGTAAAAAGCTGAGCTAACTGTTGAGTTAATTCACAAGTCACAGCAACCGCATTAACGCACAGATACACCGAATTGTAGCCAACGTTCCTTCTGTCGCTCTATCCCAATTTCTTGCCTATCACCTGGCAAACTTTAACTGCATTTTCCACTGCCCGGTGGGCTACAAGCGGTGCAAAATTGCGTGTCAGAGCAGGAGAAATTTACCGTTACATTTTTAAAGAAAAGTTAAACGTTTTAGCATTTTAATGACTCCATAAATTGGCCTTAGGAAAAATAAAACTTTTTATGCAATCAGTTTTGCTGATCGAATTTGAAAGTGTCTTCTTCAGTATGCTACTTGATATTTAATTCATATTAAGTCTCTCTTCTACGACTGATAATTTTGCTTGCGTTTTCAAATGTCCATAAGGAAAATGCAACATGAACAGCAAATGAAATATCTTATCAGCAGACAACGAACTAAAGTCAGATGATGACACTGTGAACTACGCTGAGCCCTCAGCTCGGAACAGACGTTGCCTCCGTAGCACAGAGTTCGGACACACACCACAGTCACCTTGCCGATAAGAGCGTCGCCTTCAGGAGCTTGGACTTATCTCTCTCGAATAAAGTTGACTAATGGTGCAATTTGTAGAAGCGTTCAAGTGCTTGAATGACTGTAATGACATCCCTGTAACGAGACTCTTCGACAAAGACGTTCATGATCACCTCCGAAACAAAGGACAAAACTTAACCATCGATATCAAAGAGCTAAGTAAAGTCAGCAGTTTTTCCCGAACTTCATGGCCAACATTTGGAATAGACTATCCTTAGAATTTTTTCGAGCAGACGCAGTCAACACATTCAAGAAAGCATTTCGATTAGGTAAAACACTAGGAGCAGCACCCTCCACTACTTCAAACCCCTCCTTCATTGAAAGACTGATCAACTCCTGACACCAAACTTCTTTAGACGAAGTTTTGCTCCATTATCTTTTTCTTCCTATATGACGTAACGTCTCAAAACCTCCACCGTTCTGCTGCAGCTAATCATAATTGCTTAGTCACCCGGCCCCTTAGGTGAAGTTTTCTCTAAGACTTAGGACCAATATGACGTCATGCAATGTGATGAGTTACAAAGTGGAGAGTATTTAGGCTACAACTTCTACATATCAAACGAGAGCCCAAGAAGCAATATCTTCACTTTTCTGTCGAGCTGCCCGATAAATACTAACGAAAGATTTCGTTGAAACGCCAAGCTATATCTAGGGAGGCAGAAACTAACACACTGGCAGGTAATCTATCGTAATGATTTATGAAAGCGATCGATAAAATTTTGTTCATTCTCTTTTCCAACAGGCCTGAAGAAGTTCCGTCGTCAGATGACCATCGAAGAGAAAAAGAAAACCAAGCCGGAGGACCCTGAGACGCTGCCTTCATCTTCCGACGATGAAGAGGACATCGACAAGATGCGCGATGATCTCGAGGCTACTAAGACTCAACTTGCGGATGAAATCAAGAAAAGTCAGAAGCTCGAGCGTGAAAAGAAGGTACTCAAGATCGACATCGAAGCTTTACATGCAGAGGTAAGAAAGCTAAAGCGACAGCTAAAGGAAGTTGGTATAGAAGACAAGCCGATGGTGAACGGAGAAGAGGGAATCATGCCGAAGCTCACCAAGTCAATGAGTAAACTTAGAATGAGTGAAAAGGAAGACTTGGATTTCGGAGAGCTTGACACAATTGAGTCTGAAATTAAGGAGCTGAACGGACAAATTGAATCTCAGAGAATGAGAGCCGATGCTTTTGAAAATAAAGTATTTGAATTAGAACAGAAATTGAAAGTATCTGACTCAACTGCTGACGAATGGGAAGGTAGAGCCATTTTCTTTGAAAAGAAATTCAAGGCTCTACAGCGTGAACAAGCCATCGAACTACCTGATATCGGTATTGTCGGAACACAGACCGATCCTGTGGACTGCATAGTGCCAGTAACGAAAGACCATTCTGCGCACGCCCTGGATGGCTTCGGAGCTTCTGCGCGAAAGTCAGGATCCAGAAGAAGCTTTGCCTCGCAAATCAATCGCATGGAGAGCTTCCAAGAAGAAAGCGAAGACGAAACTTCGTCATCATCATTTGATGAGTCAGAAGAAGAATACGAAGAGGAAGAAGAAGAAGAAGAGGATCGAACCATAGCTGATGATGAAGATGACACACTGAACGATGAAGAAAAAGCAGAGAGGAAAGCTCAACACGAAGCCAAGCGATTAGAAAAAGACAGAGAATTCTGGGCCAACAAACTGGAGCACATGAAAGCTAAAGAAGCTAATGTTGTAAAAGAACGAAATAATCTTCGGGAACGGATCAAAAAGTTCTACAAGGACATGTACCAGGAAAGAGTGGACTACCTTAAATCCAAGAACGAGCTGGATGAGCTGGTGAAGCAACTTAAAGATCCCGATGAGCTAGCCGCTGAGCAAGAGAACGAGGAAGATGATGAAGAAGAGGAAGAAGAAGAAGAGCCCCACGATGATGAACCAGGATGGTGGTTCGACAAACCGAACCTCAAGCCAAAGAAACTAAAAAAGAGAAAAGTGAGGAGGCTTAATGCAGATGGAGAAGAAACTGACGAAGAGGAGGAGGAAGAAGAAGAGGAGGACTTAGAAGACTTGACTCAACTTGAAGAACCTGAGTGGTCTGATTCTGAAGGTGAAGAAAGCGACCCTGATGACGAAAACGATGCGATGCAAGTTAGAATCAACTTTTTGCAATCTCGAACCAGAAAACACGAGGACAACATGAACGCAATCAGGAAAGATAATTATGTTCTGAAGACGCAAGTCGAGCAGTGCAAAGAGAAATTCAGCGCAGAGAAACTCCGGCGACGCAGATTAGAAGAAGAGCTCAACATGCTGGTCTCAGACATGCAGTGATTGTGTTTTGTTTTCGTTAACAGCAGAATTTACGTTCTGAGCAAGCTATGTAAAGTACCTACTTCATTCTTTGACCTTTTAACGTCCCAATTAAACAACAATTTTCGTAGAAAAAGCACTAATTAAAACGTGACTAAATGATCCCAATGGGCGTTAAAGGGCTGATTCGATCAAGGGTGCTCCAATTGGACTAGTCATGCCTTTCCATTGAAGCGACAGTGTTGTTCGCACGAGAAACGGAAGCCATAGTTGCATACTGCAGGGCTATTGCTACATATGTATGTATAAAGACTAATAAAGTAAATTGTATTCTGTCTCAGAGGTGTTGTACTTTCTTTATTTACGCACTTTAACCCTTTCGCTACAGATATTGCGCTCTTGCACGAGTACATTGATATAAATAAAAGAGCCAAGGTTACGGAAGCGAACATAGTTAGGTTTAAAATCTACTAAAACTTTATAAACGTTTCGGGATCTACATGTCCCATCATCAGTATCTGAAATGATAAGTAAAGAATA
>LQNS02278176.1:5500417-5513293 GCA_001587735.2 Parhyale hawaiensis | reverse complement strand
GCCGTGAAAGAGGCCGACCACTCGAGTGTCTCCTACTATGCTTTGCGCCTTGTTTCCTGCCCGTAGTAGCGCACGTAGGCCACGCGACAAATTATGTGGTATTTAAATACTACAGACTCATCTCTGTTGGAACGCTTGAGTTGCGGCTACGGAGGTTAAACAAAGTTTATAACTAACTAATCGAGTTGTAGGTGCTAACCACAAACGAATTACGGTTGAGACGGTCGAACACTTGATCTTGCGAAGCAGGATCCGTTTCCTTTCTTGAAACGTAAAAAATTGCCGGCATCAGCATTTGGTTGTATTGGCCTGCAAGCGTTTAAGTCGGCTGTTAATGTTTTTTTTCTGGGTTTCCTTTAGCAGCGTTTTGGGCTTCCCGGTGTTGCAAGATGCTTCATTTGGGTTGTATTACCTGTCCGTGGGAGCTCAAGCGTGAAGTTTTAATAATAGTAATAATAACAGCGTTGATTTGTTATAGCGAGGCTAAAACAACATATTTACTCACTCATTAATTACCGTGCACGGCACGGTATGGTGCATGGTGCAGGCGGGACCAAGACGAAAACTTCATCAACGAAATGAGCCTCATCATGTCTACTTTCCAATCTAAGAGGACTCTATTACTTCCCAATTACAAATCTGATTCCGTAAGAACAGCACGATATGAAAAGTTATAAGTAGTTACGGTTGTTGTTGACGAGTCAATGTCAGTAATGACTCCATTGCACGGAACTTAAGTCTTTGATGTTCGGGACTGCAGCTTCAGCGCTCCTGGCGTTGAAAATCCACTACGATGGCAATGACTCAGCTAGCAGTAGGGATGATTTCGAAGGGGGAGAAGTGATTGCGGTCGCAGCTTTATGAGCCTTTCGTCGTTTGATACCGTAGCTCCGATAGTCTGTGGTTGACTGCACCAGTTCACTCTTCCCGAGTCCTAGAGGGCATTTATTTGTGGCACGAACCAGTGCATGTACATTTTCTCAGTTAGAACTGTGGTAAAATTGACTTTGCCTTTGATTTAATGGACATTTTCACCCAGGGAGCTACAGGAAATGGTGTGGCGGGTGGCGGGGGTGTTGCAGCAGTGTGGCGTCTCTGCAGGCGACCGTGTGGCGCTGTACCTGCCTGTGTCGCCTGTGGCTGTAGCCACGATGCTCGCCTGCGCCAGGATTGGCGCCGTGCATTCTGTCGTCTTCGCAGGATTCTCAGCTCAGGCCCTCGCCTCCAGAATACAGGATGGTGAGTGAAAAAATTAACTTATTTAACTTAGGATGTTCTGGGCGCCGGATGCACAAACGCCTTGTAAAGTTACGGTAACGTAAACTGTACAGTTCCTTGAAGAAGTACCGATATCGAGACTCAGATTTTGTCGCTTTCAATTGTACTGATCTTCACAAAGTTATGATCAAGGGGGCTGGAAACCACCAACCTATGCATACCTGAACATGAGACAGACTTGGATGTTAAATCGTGGAGTAAAAATGTAAAACGTCAGCAGTTACGTGGCTGCACGCGTTCCTGCAGCTGTACAGTTACGGTGCTTGTAACTTTACAAGGCGTTTGAGCATTGGACCCCTGGCTTGCTACAGGGGTTGTTTTTTCTTACTCAGGTTGTTTCAACATCTAGCTCATGACGCTCTTAGATCGCTTGCAGCCGTACAACTCCTCTGGGGCTAGTTTGCCTATATTTATAGCACGAACCAGTGCGCAGGGGTTTCCCAGTAAGAGGTACGATTAAGCTAACTTTATCTCTATGAGCATTGACGCTTTAATGTTCCAATAACAACAGAAAATGCAGTTACAATAGCGCTATTTGATATGTGAACAAACGATAGGACTGGGCGTCAAGGGGCCAGCTCAGGCAAAATCTCAGCACCGCCTCAGAAATGAATGTGTTTTTATATTTTACTTTTTATAGAAGCACCTGGTGGGAAATAACTCGAGTCTGTCCAAACCAATAGAACACGCTAAAGGGCATACTCCATCACCCTGACAGACATGGAGAAACGCAACCGAAAGCAGACACACACACACACACACTCTGTTCTCACTATAGCCATGCTTCTGCTCACACTACATCGAGCTCTGTCTTGTGTGTTGATTCTTCTTACTGGCACATGTGTATATCTGTGCTACATATCAAAGTCAGTTCTTATCCTCAATGCGTCTCTGCAGCCGGGGCGACGGTGCTGGTGACAGCGGACAGCTCCACCAGGGGCGGGAGGCCGATCCCCCTGCAGGACACGGCCAGGAAGGCGGTCGCCCTGTGTGGTGGTGGCGTCCGCAGCGTCCTCGTCGCCCCTCACTCGGGCCAGGCCCTGCAGCTCGCGGACAACGAGGTCGATTTGGAAAAGGTAAACGAATAAGCGGGGCGGATTTGCTATGAGAGTTGTAAGCTTGTTACAATCAATCATGGTGGATAACAACTGAAATTTTGATAACAGCTTTTGCACTTGTGTACCTACTGTACCTTGCAGGTAACTGTATTTGTGCTGTTACTGTGCCTGTGCAGTTGCTGTGTCTGTGCAGTTGCTGTGCCTATGCAGTTGCTGTGCCTGTGCAGTTGCTGTGCCTGTGCAGTTGCTGTGCCTGTGCAGTTGCTGTGTCTGTGCAGTTGCTGTGCCTGTGCAGTTGCTGTGCCTGTGCAGTTGCTGTGCCTGTGCAGTTGCTGCGCCTGTGCAGTTGCTGTGCCTGTGCAGTTGCTGTGCCTGTGCAGTTGCTGTGCCTGTGCAGTTGCTGTGCCTGTGCAATTACTGTGCACAGCACGTCCCTTCTCTTCTGCTCTCGTAAGGCACTCCTGTGCAGTGCAGTGTCGGTAGGGGACCATGATTAACGATTTTTCTGTGCTTACCGACGAAAGACGTCTGTGCAATAGCTACTCTTCAGCTTATGCTGGCAGTGGCAGAGCGGGTAGGAGCGTAGTCTCGCTCGCTCGTTGTCTCTAGGTCAGATGTTCTGTTTCCAAAGAGGAATGCGACGTATTCCAACTCAGAATTGCCGCATCACGACACGTCATTCCTAATCCACTGCAAGAGCAACTGTAACAGGGGAGGTTGTAGATGGCGTAAGAGTCTTCCGTCTCTGACGTTATAACTCTAATAATCTATTGTTGAGTACAGCCGTGCACTGCACTGAGCCCCAGTAGATAGCTCTCTGAAGTACAGACCAGTACATGTGGGTTTCCTAGTCACGTTATGCGGTCAAAGTGATTTTATTTCTGCTTGACTCTCTTCACACAAACTGTCGAACTCCCTCCTGACAGGCCATGTCAAGCATCACAACCCCAGTGCCCCCCACTGTACAGGGGGCTGAGGACCCCCTGTTCCTGCTCTACACGTCAGGCAGCACCGGCAAACCCAAGGGACTCCTACACACTACTGCAGGTTATCTGCTCTATGCCGCCCTCACCCACCGGGTAAGTTCTGTATTTGCACGATCAATTGTCAATTATCAGTTGAAAGGAACTATGATGAATACACATTGGATAAAAGAACTCTTACTCCTGACATGTTCAATATGAATGGTTCATTATTTCCCATGGAAAATGTCAAAGCATTTTGTTTGTATACAGTATTGTCTTCGTAAACAGCTACTATTTACATGCTTAAGTACCAAGTCTGCAGGTTGTAACGTTTTGTTTTGTCTCGACGGGTTGTGGGGGAAAACTATTGAATTTGAAAAAAACAATGGATAATCTTAAGTATTAGCCGGTCTTCAACTATTTTCATCCGACAGACATTTTTCCAGTCAATACAGACTTATACAGTCAATATCCACAACGATATGGTACGGACGTCAGGCGAGACTGGCCCTTGTTAAGCGCTGGGTTTCTTATTCAAGGCTAGCATTGGTTTGGCTGATCTACCATTATCTCAAGGCTCCGTACGTCTCTTCATTCACTCGACGTATCTTTTTCGAGTATGATATTGACCATGACTTCGCACTGTTTTTGCCGACGAGTTTTTCAACCCTTAGTGTTCTTGACTCATTTGTGGAAATGTCATGCAGTCAAGAATGGCTCCTAACCAGCTCATAACCACGCTCAAAGAGAAAACAATACCGTAAAATAACTTGGAGAATGTGTTCTGTTGCACAGCTCGTGTTCGACTACAGCCCTGGTGACATATTCGGTTGCGTGGCAGACATCGGTTGGATCACCGGGCACAGCTACGTCGTGTACGGGCCCCTCGCCAACGGCGCCACCACCGTCCTCTTCGAAAGCACGCCTGTCTATCCCGACGCTGGTAAGAATTTCCTTACGTTCTCTAAAGCGCAATGCTAAACTTCGGTGCGTAGGCAACCATAGGCTAGCCATAGAACTAAACCTGTGTAGGTAGATTTACTGACAGACCTTTTGTGGAATACAGCTAGCAGATCTAGTTACTTATTTTGAAGTATAATTGACGTTTTCCTTTGTATAGGCTTTGAAGGAAGGATTGCAGCCGGTGTTGATAGAAAAAATTTCGTCTGCGCCTCATCTAATATAACTCTGATATTGAATGACCAATAGGAAACTAGAAGAACTTAAAACTGTGGCCATTGCTTAACCCTTACCTTTGTAAAGCAATGTCAATTACCTTCGGAACAGCACTCGCCTCAAAGTTGACGCAATATTCTATTAAGAGTTCAGTATGTATAATCTACAATAATTTAGAAATCGTTACAGTACATACGTGTGATGGAGAGCCAGGAGAAGCCAGACTAAAGACGCGAGTTCGTCAAAATATCTACCAGCTGCTCAAGCATTTCAATATTTCTCCTATTGATGGCATTTAACTATAAGCTGCCGTAAATAAACATTCGAGACATGTTTATATCGTGTCAGCCTGCTTCCTTCTACTCGTATCGCTCCTACTTTTTTGGACTTGCTATTCACTTACTCGTGTTCGTTGCTTGCGATATCACTTGCTCCCTCCCAATATGCTACCAGTAATTTCGATTTTTCTCCCTTGCAACATCGTACCAATCAATCGTGCGTGGGAAAGCTTCTCGAACAGACTAACGTATAACGTTTATCCTTAGGCCGGCACTGGGATCGCAGAGCGACTGGGCATCACACAATAGTTACCTACTGTTACCTGTTGCTCATTCCTCTTACCTGTTGCTCATTCCTCTTACCTGTTGCTCATTCCTCTGACCTACTACCTTCTGCTTTAAGGCCGCTACTGGGAGATGGTCCTGGGATGGGGTGCGAGTTGCTCAGTACCTATTACGCATTATTCATTACCTATCACCTCAACCCATAGGCCGGTACTGGGAGGTGGTACAGCGACTGGGTATCACGCAGTTCTACGGCGCCCCCACCGCCGTGCGGCTGCTGCTGCGGTTCGGCGACGACTTCGTACACCGGTATGACAGGTCGTCTCTGCGGGTGCTGGGGTCGGTAGGGGAGCCCATCAACTCGGAGGCCTGGCGGTGGTACAACGATGTGGTGGGGGAGGGCCGCTGTACGGTCGTGGACACCTGGTGGCAGAGCGGTGAGTCACGGTCTATAGCACTCGGTGATCGAAATAATCTAATCTGCTTAACTGCAATTAACTTTTGTCACAGCAAGTAGCCATTTGTTTTCGATTTGCCATTTTAGATTGCGTCTTAGGTGGTAATTGCAAACCAACCACGCTTTGAGACGACCTCAAACTCATTCCTTCCCATCCAGCAAACTACCATTAAGTGCCTTTTAACGATAATACTACCCTGCTTGGTTGTCACCGTTATCCATTAACGCATTGTCTATTTTTCTGGACATTGGACGTTATTAATATCTGTATACCCCTAAGGGAACATAAGATAGGCCAAGGGTCATAGGGTTAGAATGGGCCCTAGGTCATAGGGTTAGGTAGCTAAGTTCGCCTATCCTATGTTATGGGGGCAGCGTCCCTCAGGCGACGGTGTAGATTACCTAGGTACCTTAGCCTTTAGCTAAGTCCTCGGGACGTCTGTCTTTCGTGTGTAGTTTGCTTCCTTCCGTTTCTATTCTCCTTCTGCTGTTCATTTGTTCTTTTTCCATGCGTCTTGGTCCTGTGTGCGAACACCCTCGTGCATGGGTTCTACGTGTCGATCAACATACTATATGTCCCTTCTTTCCTTCTTGTGTGATATCGCCTTTGTCGTGGGAACTGAGGCTGAAAATACAGTACTCAGTACAATTATTGGCATTAGCTATGTTCTTACGAGATATGAAGTTTTGTTTTGCTAATGGCTTATATTCCGGGTCATTGTGCAGAGACGGGCGGCATCATGATCAGCCCACGACCCTCGGCTCCTGGTGCTGAAGTGAAGGAAGCGCATCCCATGCGGCCCATGCTGGGCATCCGCCCCGTCCTGGCCGATGCGCAGGTACACTTAGCCTAATATATCTCAAGTAATAATTTCTCGTTGCATTAGCATTGTCTGCAACGTCCTTCACGTCAGACGATGGTTAGCTTATCCTGAGCACATATTAACTGAACAAGACTACAATATTTGAACTTGGTACATATTAGTACGCGATGTTCGTATCACACATGATTTTCATGGCCCTTTATTAAATCCCTTCCTGTAGAATATGGTAGTCGTTAGACAAAAGCGGACGAGATATGGGGGCACTTGATGAATCTTATTAAAAAAGACCCTCTCTAGCCTGCAAAAACTGTTTTGTATAATAAACCGTAGTTTAAACTGTGTTGAACTAAATATTCCTGGAGGTGAATGTGAAACCACTGGTGAATACCACAATACTGTTTTTTTCATATACTTTTTCTTTAAACTACCCGAAGTGATTAAATAAATATGGAAAATACAGCTGATTCTATCGTGAAATGAATGCATATGCGTAAAAAAATTATCCAATTCTGAACGAAGAGCAATCGCAACAAGCACTAGCAGAGAAAGTCCAAAGCGCATAAGCTAAAACAGAGTGCATTCAAATATAATGCAACAGCACTCGCATTCGGAATTGAAAGAAATACTGTAGATAAAATTTGGTATTCTCGTAGGTATACGATCAAATAACCTGTATTTTATTTCACACAAACTTACCTTTTCGAAATTGAAACTTGTGCGCTTCAAGTATTTCTCGAACAGCTTCTGTAGTCGTATACACCAACTATTTCCAACCATTAGGAGTTCTAATTTTGTTTCCCTCCAGTTCTAGGTGGTCAATCATTAGTCAACCGGTACATGTAAGTCTCGTCTTGTGTTAATTTCATGAAGAGCCGCAGCCGTTGGGGCACTCATAGACTACCTCATAATCTTAGCTAAGCCTTCGGAACTTTTTGCTTACGTGCCCACTTTCATTTTTTGTTTCTGTCTGCATCGTTGCTCGTAACTGCGCGGCCTTCTGTGTATGGACTCCAGTTTTCCTTGGCACACTACGTGTCCCTTCCGGTTCCGTTTCCCTGGAAACACTACGTGTCCCTTCCGGTTCCGTTTCCCTGGAAACACCGCATCAGGCGAGGGAGGCACAAACTGACTGATTTACGTATGTTTGCAGGGCAAGCCAGTGTACGATGCAGGTGCCACAGGCGCCCTCTGTATAGGCTCCATATGGCCAGGCATCGCTCGTACCATCTACGGAGACCATCAGCGCTACGTCGACACTTACTTCGCCCCTTACCAAGGCCTCTACTTCTCTGGGGACGGCGCTCTCAGGTGAGAATTGGATTACTTCGGTAATCTCATATATTTCTCTGAAGATGTCACGGTAACTAATTTTGTAAAAAAAGGATATAATAAAAATTTAACAATTACAAAAATATATATTCTTATTTCCTGGAAGATTGGACGTCTTGGACCATCGTTGTTGAATGAATTAGCAGACATCATCAAGATCTTGGGTCAATAAAACTAAGATTTTGATGATGTCTGCTAATTCATTCAACAAAAATATATATTTTTATGCCCCTCAGGGGCAAAGGTTGGGCCATGTACCGCAACAGTATTTGACTCTTAGGTCTGACGCTGACGGCCAAAAGTCGGCAACGGAAAATGGGATTTTCAATCCAAGATGCCCAAACATATTTCTTGCGGAGAAGGTATCTTGGATACGGCGGGGACGCACTTGGGCGCATGCCTGCATGACCGTGTCTGGAACATGTTCATAATAGCTCTGGAGAAAATCTCATTTTTCCCATTTTGGCCGCCAGGGTCAGAGGCCACTTTTGGACCTAAGAGTCAAGTACTGTTGCGGTCTATGGTTCGGCAATAGTGTAAGGTTAGTTAGGTTCGCCCTTCCTATGTTATGGTGAGCAGCAATCAAAGGTTGGCCTTTGGGACGTCTCTCCTTTGCACCCACTTTCGTTCCTTCCGCTTTCATGCTCCTAATGAAGTCACTTTCTTCTGTTCTTCCTCTTATTTCCCGACTTGCTATTGCCGGACGCGTCGATGCTATGTGAGAACACTCTGATGCATTGGTTCCACGTTTCTGTCGACATGCTGGATATCCTTTCTTTCACTTTGAGATCGCCTTTGTTGCGGGAACAGAAACTTCAACTACTCAATATAATAACAATAATACTTAACACTGTCCTGTATGAGCCTTGCGGGATACCTTACACTTCGTGGAGTTCAACTTCTAATCAACTAATGAAGCTCTGCTTATTACTGTGCAGGGACGACGCAGGGTACTACCACATCACGGGTCGTATGGATGACGTCATCAATGTCACCGGACACAGACTTGGCACAGCAGAAGTGGAGGATGTAATGGTAAGAAAACCAAAGAGTGCAATGCCGCCTACCAGTAGTTCTATGATGGGTCGAGCTCCAAATAACCTGATGCTAGTCCCGTTTTGGTGTGAACGCTTGTTCTTATACGTATTACAGTTGAATTCATGGCAAATATATGCTGTATGTGCATATATCAAGCACTTAATGAATAGGGAGTGCTTACCCTGAATAAAATATACTTCCTATGTTAGTAATCATATTGCTCTTTTATGACAGAATATGAATATTATCCAACATAATTATATTTTAGTACTCGTCGTATGATTACAGTACAGAAAACTCTCAGCAATATAAATTATTTCGTATACTGGAATTTTTATTTTTTATTTTTTCATAGTCCGTACCTGATATATCTTCATCTGTAGTTTAACTTAAAGGGCACTACCATTACCATACCTTTCATCACCGCACATTCTTTTATTGAACAGACAGAGCACCCTGAGGTATCGGAGACGGCCGTGGTGGGCTGCCCTCACCCCATCAAGGGCGAGACAATTTTCGCTTTCTTGGTCCTCAAAGAAAACTCAACGAGCACGAGGGAAGAAATCGAAGTTCAGCTCAAAAAAAGCGTTAAGGAAAACATCGCTGGCTACGCGGTGCCGGAGTTCCTGCTTGTGAGTATTCCGAACAAATAACCATGCAGTATTTACAGAAAATATATACGTATATCACAAAACATCCCTCTTTCAGGGAGAGCAATGTATCTATAAATAGCTAAGCGAAACTTTAATAAGATTTTGTATTGTATCCAAAGAATTAGTCCCGAAACAAAGGTGACTCTGCGGCTAGTTAGTCTACAAACTCAAGGGTCCCGAGTGCCTTCTCTGCAGTGGATGTAGCATCTGGCCGCAGATCCTGCTGAGAAGGTTAGTTTTGTGGAGTTAGGTAGGTAGGTAGGTTCTCTATATTTCCTTTCTGTCCCGCGAGGTGGGCTGCCGATCGAGGTGACCGACTTTTTCTGCGGGGCTCTTACCTTGCCCTACCTCGACCAACCCATTTCATTAACTGTCCTGCTATATGAATTGCAAAATTCGGTACTGAAAAGATGGTCAACTTCCTTATGAGCGTTGTTTAAGAAAAATCACCTTTGTTTGCGGCGCCGGGGTGATTGTTTCGAGCACTTATTATAATATGGGTATCTTCAACTAGTTTGGCTCTGGTATAGAGTATTTGGAGAAGGACAAGATTGCTCAACGCTCCCATACCTTTGGGCTGCAAAACCATCCGTCACTGGGCTTAGATGGGCCATGGGAGTATATTAGTAGTATATTAGTTAAAATTCGCCCCTATCTTATGGGGTCTGGCGCCTCCCAAGGAGCCTGTGGGTTACTTTGGCCTTAGCTAAGCATTCGGGACTCCAATACTTCGTGCCTACTTCGCTTCCTTTCATTTTCATACTTTTTCTGATGATGCTTTGTTTGGCTCTTTTTTCTTTTTCATCTTTCCCAACTTGCTGCTCCCATGCGTGCTGATCTTGTGACAGACCGGCCTCGTGTACGCGTTCCTTTTTCTATAGGCACCTTATATGTCCCTTATTGCAAAGAAAAAAGTAGATAATTTATTTTCTCGTATGGATGCAGTCCCTCACAAATTCGGGGCACAGCAACCTGAGGTATTCATCCTTATAAGAAACATTCTTAATGCTGACACATGGGGCAAGTTTTCCCATTCCTTGGGCAACAAGATCATCTGGTTTGGTTAGATTCATTTTCGTGAAATCAATCGATGGCGCTTGTGTACACCAATACAAATAGCTCTTTGACCTCCCCAAGGTGGCGCCTGCGCTGCCCAAGACGCGCTCTGGCAAGATCATGCGGCGGCTCCTGCGGCAGATCGCCAAAGGCGACCACGAGAATCTTGGCGACACTTCGACCCTCGCTGACCCCACCGCTGTCGACACCATCCTCAAACTTTACGGTCAACTGGAATCTAAACCCAACCAGTGAACTTTGTTGTGTTCCACCTCGTCTTCCTTTCAGATTGAGGGTCCTCTTCTTTTGTAGCTGACTCAAATTAAGCAACTTCCTAGGACCTTACTGGTGCCTTATACAGTACGTTTTTAGCTGTCGCTTATGCCAGTCGGAAATATATTCTTTTAAAAATCTATCATTTAAACCTGGGGTTCAACCTCATTATGTAATGACAAATGTTTTTACGAGCGAAAAAGTCTATTCCAAAATTTCCTGCGTTATTTGAAATATTTTCTGATTTTTTAAACTTTATATTGAGCCTAATGAATTCATTTATGTTGTACATTATGTTTATGTAAATTTCCTTTCACTGAAAAACGGTTTCATACTCTTTTATGGTCTTCCATATTCAATGTATAAATAAAATTTCGATTTATTGACATAATTATCTTGCAGCTTACTTTAACTGCTCAAAATATACTGTATATGCAATAGATATGTGATCTTTAGAATTTAAGTACAGGAACTATATATTTTAATCCACATTTTTAAACTAAAATGCTGCTGCGTTTATCTCCTGTTTCGTCCAGGTTCGAAGAACAGCATGTTAGGTATTGATACCTGGAAATTTTGGCGCAAGCGAAAGTTTTTGTGTTTTACTGAAAGGGACAATCAGCCGGCAGAGGCGGGTCCAGGTAGCGATATATAGGACAACTTAAAGCAAAGCATAATAAACTGTATTATTTATAACGTGTGGAATACAACTTGCCACCACCCACTCCGTCCCCTTCCGTCCCCCAAGAACCTAACTTTTGCCCCCATAAAATTCTGGACCAGGTCCACCTTTTTCAGCCGGCAAACCAGTAGGCTCGTGAAACGAAGTTTACCATTTGTAAGTAGCTACAAACATTGTCTGTGCATTATAAACTGCACTTTGGCGACCAACTTATGCACACTACATAGACATAGTGTCGTAAAACTACAAAGCTAGTTATCTTCACGTGGTTCAATATACAGTACTTTCTTGATATTGGACAACGCCGAGTCTGTCCAGAATTTGCCTTATAGCTATTCATGTAACCACTGTAGAGAAATAATTAGCTTCATTGTTGACTAGTATTAGGTAAACATGTTTATTTTCTTAATACTGAGGTCATGGTTCATATATATGTGTAATAGTGTATCTTTAATGCTGTGGTAGAATTTTCTGATATCGCGGATTATTCCACTAACGAAAATTTGGCGTTCTGGTAGCACAGGAAAATTCGTTATTCAAGTAAATATTTCAGAACTCGGAATCAAATATAGCGTTTAAAACATGCGAGAGTGAGACCGCGACAGCGGAATCGATGTAAATTAAAAAAAAAATAATATTGGCGATTGTGGACTCTCATTCCACTGTCGAATTTCAAAAAACTTTCAATTAAATTAATTCCGTGCATGTGCTCGAAAGTCCCTTTTTGCCTTTAATTTTTGCTTCCGCGTTCCAATATTTTAACTTGAAAAGTTATTTTTTCCTGGACTACCGCAACTCAAAATTTTTAACTTCAGAATAGTGAGCGATTGCGAAATAAAAACCCTGGCATTGCTTAGATAGCTAGTGAATCATCGGTCTCATTTGTAAAGGATGTCATAGGTTATTTATGTGTGTTTGTTAAATGTATTGGGTCCTTATGGGCAACACTGCTTCGAAGTTATTTCTAACCACTGTATCTGAATGCACCGTTTGTAAGAAATTACCAAGAGTACTCTCACATGTGCTGTTAAGTCATAAATACACCTATTGGGACTATCGTTGACATGTCAGTCAACTTTACGGAGCTAGTTTTATTCTTTACCTAGAAAGTCCGGTATCGCTGTACCTAGAGATTAGATTAGATAGGCGGCAGTTGACGAACCAATAGGCCCATTCCCAAAGAGACACCGGAACATACACCCCGGCACTCTATGAGCTATTGCCATTATGTTAGTAGGATATAGAGGACAGGAGAAAAGAGAGAGAAAAAAGGGGGGGGGGGTGAAGAGTCCCTGCCCAAGAAACGATCTTGAATGCACGCAAGCACGTTCAAGAGCCGCTGACATGCGGAGCTTAGAGACATCACACTGTGTAGTTGGAGCGGGAGAGAGAATGAGATGGATTAAGGTTGCCTCGGAAGCTTTGGCCGTTGAGTGTTTGCTACTCCCGGAGGAGGAGTTCTTAGTTGCGGAGGATGTCTCTCCCAATATACGTCAAGACGATTTTTAAACGCGTTGACTGACT
>LQNS02278176.1:5437601-5452777 GCA_001587735.2 Parhyale hawaiensis | reverse complement strand
AAGACGCGCTCTGGCAAGATCATGCGGCGGCTCCTGCGGCAGATCGCCAAAGGCGACCACGAGAATCTTGGCGACACTTCGACCCTCGCTGACCCCACCGCTGTCGACACCATCCTCAAACTTTACGGTCAACTGGAATCTAAGCCCAACCAGTGAACTTTGTTGTGTTCCACCTCGTCTTCCTTTCAGATTGAGGGTCCTCTTCTTTTGTAGCTGATTCAAATTAAGCAACTTCTTAGGACCTTGCCGGTGCCTTATACAGTACGTTTTTAGCTGTCGCATATGCCGGTCGGAAATATATTCTTTTAAAAATGTATCATTTGAACATGGGGTTCAACCTCATTATGTAACGAAAAATGTTTTTACGTGCGAAAAAGTCCGTTCCAGAATTTCCTGCGTTATTTGAAATATTTTCTGATTTTTTAAACTTTATATTGAGCCTAATGAATTCATTTATGTTGTACATTATGTTTATGTAAATTTCCTTTCACTGAAAAACAGTTTCATACTCTTTTATAGTCTTCCATATTCAATGTATAAATTAAATGTCGATTTATTGACATAATTATCTTGCAGCTTACTTTAACTGCTCAAAATATACTGTATATGCAATATATATGTGATCTTTAGAATTTAAGTACAGGAACTATATATTTTAAAACACATTTTTAATCTAAAATGCTGCTGTGTTTGTCTCCTGTTTCGTCCAGGTTCGAAGAACAGCATGTTTGGTATTGATACCTGGAAATTTTGGCGCAAGCGAAAGTTTTTGTGCTTTACTGAAAGGGACAATCAGCCGGCAGAGGCGGGTCCAGGTAGCGATATATAGGACAACTTAAAGCAAAGCATAATAAACTGTATTATTTGTAACGCGTGGAACACAACTTGCCCCCACCCACTCCGTCCCCTTCCGTCCCCCAAGAACCTAATTTTTGCCCCCATAAAATTCTGGACTAGGTCCATTTTTCTCTGTCGGCAAACCAGAATGCAAGTTTCTCTGTAGAGCAAGCGAGCTTACTGAGGCCGCTACTTCTACGTACTTCTAACAACCATGAGGCATTTTTAAATACTAAATAGTTGATACATCAGGAACGATACTAAGCAGAAAAAAGTTCAAGTTTTAATCGTTTACAGGTATAGCGTGTAGAGAGAGGACTTTCAAGCCATGTAATTCGTACGAGATTTCGAAATTTTATGTGGTTGCTGTATAAGGATAATTAAAATTAAATAACAATCCATGTTTGACTTATAAGTGTGACACATGGTACAAGGTGCACCGAAAGGTTAACATGCTGAGATTAGCGTGGGGCTCCTATGCTCGTGAGAGCCTTCGGCAAGTGCCAGGTGGGCCCACACAGATATATGGCCCTCACCATGGTTCAAGTGCGTTAGCAGTTAAGTAACCACTATTGTTTGACTATTTTTTCACGTCTCTGCTCAAGTTGCTGCAACACGTCATCTGGGGCCGACACGCGCGGCTGCCCAAGGCTGGTTTCATCGTTTTTATCCCTTATTGAACCAAGGCCCTACCTCATGGAGAAGAGTTGTAGCGCTGTCGTAAATGCAGTATGCTCGTGAAATGTAGTTTGCCATTTGTAAGTAGCTACAAATATTGTCTGTGCATTATAAACTGCACTTTGGCGACCAACTTGTGCACACTACATAGACATAGTGTCGTAAAACCACAAAGCTAGTTATATTCACATGGTTCGACATACTTTTTTGAAATTTGACTACGCAGAGCCTGTCCAGAATTTGCTTATAGCTATTCATGTAACCACTGTAGAGAAATGATTAGCTTTATTGTTGACTAGTATTAGGTAAACATGTTTATTTTCTTAATACTGAGGACATGGTTCATATATATGTGTAATTGTGTATCTTTGATGCAGTGGTGGAATTTTCTGCGATCGCGGATTATTCCTCTAACGAAAATTTGGTGTTTCGGTAGCACGGGAAAATTCGTTATTCTAGTAAACATTGTAGAACCCGGAATCAATACAAGAGTTTGAAAAATGCGAGATTGAGATCAGGAGAGCGGAATCAATGAAAATTAAAAATATAGATATTGGCGATGGTGGACTCTCATTCTGCTGTTGTTGAATTTTCAATAACTTTGAATTAAATTAATTCCGTGCATGTGCACGCAAGCTCCCTTTTTGCCTTTTATTTTTGCTCTCACGTTCCAAAATTTTAACTTGAACTCATTTTTTCCTGAACTACCGCATCTCCCAATTTTTGACCGCAGAATAGTAGGCGATAGCAAAATAAAAATCCCATCACTGCCTAGATAGCTAGCGAATCTACGGTCTCATTTGTAAAGGATGTCATAGGTTATTTATGTGTGTTTGTTAAATTTGTTGGGGCCTTATGGGTAACACTGCCTCGAAGTTATTTCTAACCAGTCTATCTGAACGCACCGTTTGTAAGAAATTACCAAGAGTACTCTCACTTGTGCCGTTAGCTGTCATAAATACACCTATTGGGACAATCGTCTACATGTCAGTCAACTTTACGGAGGTAGTTCGATTCTTTACCTAGAAAGTCCGGTATCGCTCTACCTAGAAAAAATGGAAGAATGATGCTTATTTTTTGAGAGTGTCAATAGTGGGTCATCGATTGAGAGTGTTACCCTGAGATACGCTAATGTCTTTAACTTTAGTTTTGTAACTTCAGTAGTGAGCGTTGGCTTCGCTACTTTAGATTAATTTTCAGGCTTGAATCTTAAACCGATTATGCTTGAGACCGTTTCAGCCGCAATCGGTTAGCGACTAACGCTTGAAACTTGATCTGAAGTGGCACATCGATTGCTGGGGATTTAAGTTTCGAAGAAGTTACTACTAAGCGAATTAGATTACCTCGAACTAAGATAACCAATTGTTCACGCTCTTAGGTCTGTGCCGTGACGAGGCACACGCGCCTGCAGCGCGTCAGCTGCCGAAATGACATCCAGGCTATACTGGGCCCCTCCTGCTTCACAGACACGACACTTCACACTTCATTGTGTGTTAGTGCGGCGGGTATCGGGTGTGTTGTTTTGTCCACACTCTATATTTTTTTCATTTTAAAGGATATTTTTGTAAAAAAAAAATAGTAGCGATAATTAGCCTTGGGTTGCATTATTTTCTAATTACTGAAAGAACTGACAAGCCACCCGGGCAATTGAAATGTCCAGCCAGCTTCTGTTAAACGCCGACAAAGCGAAAGCTTGTTTAACAATGCTGCATTTGTGCCTATTATCTGTGTTGCTTCTGTGGGATATTTTGACAGATTTTCTGTTATTATTATTATTCCGCTAGACTGACGGATTCCTTAGACTGGTCAGTAAAATAAAAAACCGTATTCCTCTGAAATTTAGGGATCCACCTTAAAATATCTGAAAAGTTCTAATATATTTGCGAGACTTTTTCTTTTAGTATTTTTGCTGNGAAGCCGTTCAAATACTTGAATGTTTCTATTAGTTGCCCCCTGAGACGTCTTTGCTCTAGAGAGATCAGACCAAGTTCTTTTAGGCGACATTCATACGACTTATTTCGCAGCTGAGGTATAGGAAATAATGGAAGAACGATGTTTAATTTTTTTGGGAGTGTCTTTAGTGTGTCATCGATCGAGAGAGTTACACTGTGAGATACGCTAATTTCTTTGACTTTAGTTTTACAACTTCAGTAGTGAGCGTTGGCTTTGCTACTTTAGATTGATTTTCAGGCTTGAATCATAAACCGATTACGCTTGAGGCCGTTTCAGCCGCAGTCGGTTAGCGACTAACGCTTGAAACTTGATCTGAAATGGCAAATCGAACGCTCAAGACTTAAGTTTCGGAGAAGTTAATGCTAAGCGAATTAGATTATCTCAAACCAAGATAACCAATCGTTCACGCTCTTAGGTCTGTGCCGTGACTAGGCACAAGCGCCTGCAGCGAGTCAGCAGCCGAAATGACATCCACGTTATACTAGGCCCCTCCTGCGTCACAGACACGACACTTTATACTTCATTTTGTGTTAGTGCGGCGAATCGGGTACATTGTTTTGTCCACAATCTATATATGTTATTTTTTTTCATTTTTAAAGGATATATTTGTAAAAAAAATAGTAGCGATAAATAGCCTTGGGTTGCATTATTTTCTAATTAGTGAAAGAACTGACAAGCCACCCGGGCATTTCCAATATCCAGCCAGCTTCTGTTAAACGCGGACAATGCGAAAGCTGGCTTAACAAAGCTGCATTTGTGACTATTATCTGTGTTGCTTCTGCGGGATATTTTGACAGATTTTCTGTTATTATTATTCCGCTGGACTGACGGATTCCTTAGACTGGTCAGTAAAATAAAAAACCGTATTCCTCTGAAATTTAGGGATCCACCTTAAAATATCTGAAAAGTTCTAATATATTTGCGAGACTTTTTCTTTTAGTATTTTTGCTGCCACCATTTCTTCCCTTAAGTGTGTGGCATACTTTTTATATTGTATGCATAGCTGACATACTGCGCCTGATGAATAGTTCATAATAATGAAACTATTGTAGTCTACCCATACAGAATGATTGGTCGGCCTAAAGCTACACTAATAATGCAACTTCTGGGACAGCCAAATATTTCTTCATGATCGGATAAATATGTCTCTTTGTAGCCATGCATGTACACACAGAAAAATGGTTGTTTGCTACTAAGCAAAATTAGTTAACTGTAAACTACCGTGTCGTTTGAATTTGCGTCAATGCTCATTTTCGTTTGTGATGAACAGCAGTGTCTTTTACGATTAATCACTATCGCTTTGTACCTAAAATATTACGTCGTTAGTGATAAGAAAACAGGTGTTTTTTTTTTATCGTAAAGAACATACTTTTCTGCGTGTATGGGCCCAACAGTCAATTATACCTCAGGTACATGTGTGTCTACGTCGTACATATTACAATAGTTTGCATAGCCAGCGCAGCTTTGTGTTCTGATCGAGAATTTTTCTTGTTTCTAGAAGACTACCACAACAGTGTATGGTGGGGTTGCAGGATAGACCGCAGGGGTTAGTAATAATTCCGGTGGCAGGTTCGTCCATATTCTGTTGCAGAACAGAAAGTCCTGCCCCGGGGCACCCAATAGGATACTTTTGCATCATTGCAGTTGTCTTACCTTTATATCCAATTGACCTTGTGTGCTTCCTTTCCGATGCGGGCCATTTCCCTGCCACAATATATTTGGGCATCACGCACCCAAGGGTCCCGAGTGCCTTCTCCGCAGGGGATGTAGCATCTGGCTGTAGTTCCCGCTGAGAAGGCTAGTTTTGTACAGTTAGGTAAGTTCTCTATATTTCCTTTCTGTTCCGCGAGGTGGGCCGCCGATCGAGGTGACCGACTTTTTCTGCGGGGCTCTTACCTCGCCCGTGCGGAGGGCCACAGAAGGGACCGTCCGCACGGGCGCTTCTTTCTCCTGTCTTCTTCTCTTTTCGTCTATCTCTTGCCACCTGAGTACAACGTTGTGGTTCCGGCTGTAAGCCGAGTACATCATCTTAGATCGCTATTGATTGTCTAAGTTTCAGAAATAGCGGGACAATACCAATATAATAATAATAATAATGCTTCCTTTCCTCAATAGCGTCAATATATACTTTTAGTTCCTGTTACCTATTTCTTTAAGTAAGACTTGCTGTCTGTGTTCTTCACTTACTATTCTCGCATATTGCAAATCGCTTCTTTTTCCTCTCTCGCTGTAACTGATCCGTGCAGAGGAAATTAAAAAATTTACAAGATTTTTCACTGTGAGCATCTTATTTTTTTAAAATGCATATTTAGTTTGCTACAATAAAAAAATGTAATTTTTTAAAACAAAGTTACCCGTTTTTTTACTGCGAACTTTGGGATTAGGTAAAAGTGTATTAGTTAACGAACTCATTACGCTCATTAACAGTAGACTGCAGCGGGCCGGTCTCCCCTACAAGCGCATTATGCATTACGATATCAACTTTATTCATGTTAAGGTCACTTTAAAGCTCACAGAGGTAAAGGCATCTTTGTCGTTATAATATACAGTACCTTCTGGTAAAGCTGTTCGTTGTATATAGTGAGCTACCATAGGTGTCATCGCTTAGAACATTACCATCGAGCTAAGCTAATCTCATTGTCTTTAACTTGGCCAAGACTTCAGTCATAAACGCTGGTTTCAATATTGTAGATCGAATTTCAGGTCCTCATTTCAAACAGATTACTATTCAACCCCTAAATTGAGCAGGGTTGAGTTTGAGGCCGGCACACGGGTTACGATCTTTTTGGGGTTAAGGTTTAAAGCTCGATCCGAAATAGTGACACAAATGTTCATGACTGAACTTCCAGATAACTTGAAGCTATTGAAATTAAATGATCTCACCAGTGAATCTGTCCCGCTATTATATGTGTGCCTCGCAGAATATAGAACAGCAGGGTATAGGGTCGTTTTGCCTTACAGCGGTGTTTTCCAGAATACAAAGCGGTAACGTTGTATATTTAGGAAATGTTCAGTGGACGCCGAAACTATTCCCTTCAGGCTTGAGTTTTCCGAAAAAAGTTTTGGCTTTGCAACTTTGAATCGTGCTGCTGCAAGTGTTGGAAGCCGCCCGGTGACAATGAGCGGGCTGAAAACTGTTATGCGGAGTAAGATCGAGATTCTGGAAGTCTGCAAGGCAACCGAGTAGGGGCCAACGCTTCTGAAGCTCGATTCAGCAGGCCGAAGCAATTGCCTGAAGTTTCGGACAAGTCGAGCCTAAAGGCTTAATTTCGGCGCCCAATCGAACGGGCCCTTAGTAAACCATCTTACGAATGACTTAAACGAAGTACACAAATTAAAATTAGTTCCTCTAAAGGTTCTTATTAAGAAGAGAATGGCAAGGGTAAAAACTCTCAGAGAAAGCATGACTGATATTTTAAAAGAATCTGAAGTTCGCAACTATAAAATTGAACGTTTCAGCCTTCAAGGCNATTTTACATCTTGATGAAAATGCTAACTCTTCCAGAGAGGTAATCCATTTACTGGTCTAGAAGCTGGGCTTACTAGCTACATAAACTGCTTTTTAATACAAAAGTGGTATTTTCCTCTCTCGCTGTAACTGATCCGTGCAGAGGACATTAAAAAATTTACAAGATTTTTCACTGTGAGCATCTTATTTTTTTAAAATGCATATTAAGTTTGCTACAATAAAAAAATAAGTCATTTTTTAAAACAAAGTTACCCGTTTTTTACTGAGAACTTTGGGATTAGGTAAAAGTGTATTAGTTAACGAACTCATTATACTCCGTAACAGTAGACGGCAGCGGCCCGGTCTCCCCTACAAGCGCTTTTTGCCCTACGATATCAACCTTACTTCATGTTAAGGTCACTTTATAGCTCACAGAGGTAAAGGCAACGTAGCCGTTGTAATATACCGCACCTTCTGGTAAAGCTGTTCGTTGTATTTAGTAAGCTACCATAGGTGTCATCGCTTAGAACATTTCCATCGAGCTAAGCTAATCTCATTGTCTTTAACTTGGCCAAGACTTCAGTCATAAACGCTGGTTTCAATATTGTAAATCGAATTTCAGGTCCTCATCTCAAACAGATTACTATTCAACCCCCTAAATTGAGCAGGGTTGAGTTTGAGGCCGGCTCACGGGTTACGATCTTTTTGGGGTAAAGGTTTAAAACTCGATCCAACATAGCGACACAAATGTTCATGACTGAACTTCCAGATAACTTGAAGCTATTGAAATTAAATGATCTCACCAGTGAATCTGTCCCGCTATTAAATATGTGCCTCGCAGAATATAGAACAGCAGGGTATAGGGTCGTTTTGCCTTACAGCGGTGTTTTCCAGAATACAAAGCGGTAACGTTGTATATATAGGAAATGTTCAGTGGACGCCGAAACTATTCCCTTCAGGCTTGAGTTTTCCGAAAAAAGTTTTGGCTTTGCAACTTTGAATCGTGCTGCTGCAAGTGTTCGAAGCCACCCGGTGACAATGAGCGGGCTGAAAACTGTTATGCGGAGTAAGATCGAGATTCTGGAAGTCTGCAAGGCAACCGAGTAGGGGCCAACGCTTCTGAAGCTCGATTCAGCAGGCCGAAGTTTCGGACAAGTCGAGCCTAAAGGCTTAATTTCGGCGCCCAATCGAACGTGCCCTTAGTAAACCATTTTACGAAATGACTTAAACGAAGGATTTGTAATAATATTTAAAATGACCTATACGAAGGATTTGTAATATATATATTCCCTAAAATATAATATATATAATTTGATTACGGTGGGCTATATAAAAAACTTTAACGGCGGGGAGTAGGAATTAATTCCTCACCCACCCCAGAACCACAGCTTTCTTGTGGCATGGTGCAGTCACAGCCGTGTCTGGGCTGTTCTATAGCCCGAAAAAAACATTTACCGTGATTTCTTATGAAATAAACCAGATGACTTTGTATTGGAACGTTGGTAATTATCGCGACACGACCTTGAGCAGTGGGTGTTGTAGCACTCACCGGTCACCCTGGGGTTACAGAATATGACACTCGTCTGAAAGCTCAGGTTACGCTGCCATTAGTGTTGTATGCACAAGAGTTCATAACACGCCTCTGGCCTCCTGTACTGCCGAGTTCTAGTCCGCTGATAGTTACGCCCAACAACAGTGAAACATTCCAAGAAATAATTTTATTCTCAATTTTGGTGCTTTAGTTGAACATAATGTTTAGATCATGAAACACTTTAGGTGTTTAGGCTAAGTTTTTGTGCTAAAGAAAAAATGAATATGATGCGTAGCTGTTGTATCATTTACCTGATGATAGTGCCTCATGCTTCGTCGTATGATGGCATGCATATAACATAGGCCTAAGACCCACCTGTATTTCTATAAAAGACCCTTGAAGTACAACCATCAGGGGAGGTGGGGTGGGGCGGAGCCCCTCTAAAATCTTAATCCGGATTTAATTTTAATGAGCGCAATGCAAATCAATTGTGCCTCAAACAGGATTCAAAAAATAGATTGACGACAGTAAATTGCGTTTATGCCGGTTAGTAGTTAATCACACCTCCCATTGCCATACCAATTGAACACACTCGGCATCTGAATCCAGATTACGATAAAAAGTGACGACCGAAGATATCTTGTATCTCGAGAGGTGCAGTGACAAGTACCAGTGCAGCCCGAAGTGATTACGATCTGTGAAATATGATGTAAAACTGTAGCTTTGGAAGAAAAACTGAAAATACCAATTGACACGAAACTACTCTTTAAACTCTAACTAAAGGTACTAACCCCGAGATGTCCGCTCATTTTTATTTATCAAATTTTATGATGATCTTTGACACGTAAATCTTTTAATATAACTTTTTTTTTGCAGAATTATGCGATCCCGTTCAACATGTAGTTCTCTCAGTTCCTCGTCCGACTACGTTGTGTCACTGTATACCAGGAAGCAAAGAAAGCAACGGGAGGACTCAATAGGACTAAAATGAAGCTTAGCCGTGACCGCACGTAGCAGAATTACATCACATCGACGAATCGAAGTATTTGAGTGTCGGACCCCAGGCATTCGCATGTTATTTTCTTAAATATATCGCCATATTTTTTAGATTTATTTCATTCAATCTCCCGCTTATGACTGACCAGCTACTTGAGCTGCAAAATACCGTAGAATGTTGTCGCAAAGTACAGAAAGTTCGAGCAATAGGCTAATGTTACTGATGTTACTGTGGCTTCTCTCGCGTACAGAATTGGCTATAATGGTGCTTATACGTGTTGATAAGGAATAATATGATCTGTGAAGAGCACTGTGAACTGAATATAAAGTGTAAATAAGGTTTCAATCAAGAAAAAAAGTTAAATCAGGTCGCCAAAGGGGACAAAATTCGGCGCTAGTGCTGTGAAAGTTTCGACAAGCATGCACTTGTAATTTTCTATAGATAATTGCTAAATTAATATATACTATACTTATACTCTAGAGATGAGTTTCGCTATTGAAGACTATTTTTCTCGCTAAATTAGTTAAAAAAACTCCTAGGCTGCTCAGCCATAGATTCGTCGATGATGATGTCATTTTTGGTGCGAATTTTTCGTAAGTCCTCCCGTTACGCTCTCTGCTTCCTGTTTTATACCGACCAAAAGTAACAAGCTTCCTATTTTCATATTTACTGAAAGAGAACCTTACCAGTGCCATGCTGGCTCATCAATTATGAAGCAAGATGACTTATTACATTTTAGTAATTATTTTTTAATAAACGAACAACTGTTTTTATGAGGGCTCAATAAGACATTCAAATTATATACAAAGAAAACTTTCATGTAACTATCACGTAAATTCGCTTATACCAAGAGAGACTGAATGTGCTTTAAAATGTTAACCTAAGAGCAATCTTACAGTCTGGCGTGATCGAGCTCTAGGCTAGGTGGCAGACATTACTGGTCAGTAGATGCTATTGTGAAAGCTTTGCAAGAAAACACTCTTTCTACATCTATATGGTTATACTTTTAAAGTTTTCTATGGTATAGTGTGCGCAACGTGGCTGCGACAGCAACAATAATGTCAAACGAAGAAAGTTCCGCACCTCTGGAGCTGGTGCTGTTAGAGCTGGAGCAACTCAAGGTTATGAGGGTGAGTAAGCGACATTGAGTACTATGTGACCATCCTTCTCTTACTTCTGTATATATATGTGTGTAAATGTTTCATCGAAATGAACATGACTTCGAAGTTTATAGAGCTTTACAGCTTCTTTTTAAACCTTTGCGGAACTTCGATCTTAGTTCTGTAACTTCGTGCAAATATGTAGGATAATTAAAGACAGCCATTTCAAAAAATTAAGGTGGGTGTCATTTAGATTAGTTTGTCACGGCACAACGTTTCAAACTGAACTAGCCTGGGTCAAGGATTGTGACCCTCACAGGTTAACCCAAGGGGCAGAGCCAAGCTGTTATGCATGCTGGGAAATGGGCTCGTGACATCATAAAAACTTAGTACGTTTATCAGTAACTAGGCAGTAGCTACTTTGCGTTGTTTCTTCATTCTTTCATTTAGGCCTCCAGAGTGTCCTATAATCTTCATAGTAGCACAAAAACATGTATCAAGGTATCTACAATTTTTTTTAGCTCTCTAAAGGATAAAATTGTATTATTATTTAGGTTGTTTTTCCGTAACAGGCACGCACCCGGTCGGAGAGTTTCGGTAAAATGTTTGCCTAAGCTGTGCCGTCGTGCACGCGTCCTCAACATACTCGCCTCTCTTACTGGTAAAAACTACAGTACCATTGGAAAAATAATGAATTTAACATTTGCCAGTTTCAACAACATCATTCTGGAAGACAGTTTAGGTAGGCTATGGGGAATACGGTTTGGTAATTTTTTTGCAATTTAGTTAACACGAGTCGGCGCTACCTTACTGAGTTCTGTATAGGCTGCTGCTGTAACGCGCGCACCGTAAAGCAGCTGAAGTTTTTTTTCTTAATTTACCGAGGAATTGTACGTCTTCTGCCTATTACATATAAAATTTTGCTTTGATATTACTTCGCTGGAAGGAAAGTAATTTATTTCTCCTTTGATGTTTCTATTACCAATCTTGTTAAGAATTTCTGCTATTTCGGCGTTCAATCGCTCGCATCTGAGCCAATTTTCGTTACAGCCAGTTGAAACTAGAGAAGATAGCATATCATTGGTAGCACTGGCGGATCTAGCCCCTTNTGATTGGTAGAAGACGAAAATGAATAAAAAAATTGCGGTTTTCTCTCATATAAATCCATCATTAGAATGCCATACTACTCTCGATAAAACTCACTTGATTTATTGCATTTCAAAGACGAGAAACTTGGCTCTTAAAGTGCTTCTGATACATGCGGGCATTTGTCGGTTGAATTCATCAGCTGTTTTACATGCCTTTTAACCAACGTTCTCTCAAAATTTTAACCTTCAGAGAGCTAAAATAGTTTGTAGATGCGTTGATACATATTTTTTTGCAACTATGATGATTGTAGGACATGTAGGACACTCTGGAGGCCCAAATGAATTCATGAAGAAACAATACAAAATAGCTACTGATAAACGTATTAGGTTTTTATGACGTCATCGCTTCGTACGTCCGTCGCGCGCTCGACAGTGCGCTAACCTGTTCTCGTTAATCATCCTTGAGCCCGGGTAAATCATAGTCATGCAAGGACTGTGTCATATTAATCATATCAACGCGTTCTATCATCCATTTGTCCTAAAGTTTTGTCGTTGTCAACACAACTTTGTGTACACTAGAAACAGTAATTTAAATATTGCTAATCTAATCAGTTTCCTGTCCAAGAGTCACTAGGCAAGTAACGGATATCTCTTCAAATTTGGAGTTACTTAAAACTGGGAAAACTGTGCACTATTCTGTTACCTCTACAGTACAGTAACGCATTCGGATAAGTTGATGAGCGAATTAACGTGTTTACATAAATGACGCGTGAACTCGCTCCAGTAAGTGCATCGAAGAATAATATACGGTGGGAGTTCAAGAGTGTGGTTGATTTCTTAACTGCCATATCTACATAGATTATTGAACCAACAGAGTCCATGGACAAAAGATTAATTTAATATGAAATCCAAGCATGGAAATTACGCTGACAAATAACGTATACGTCACTTCTGTCCACTTTGCTATCATGCATTTCGCTTGTTTTGTTTTCCTTACGTTTACTCATAAGCAGTACGTGTTGAAAGGAATATATAATGTTTTATTAACTTACAGCTAACAAATAATGCGTGACACATTAGAAAACGAAGCGTAACACATAAATAGCATAACGCATAAATTGATGTCACTTTTGAGTGCTACGTCAATCGTCTAGAAAATTTATAGGAATATTACCCTTAGTAGTTGATAATAATACACTTGGTAGAAACGTTCCTTGCACTAAAACTCCCATCGAAACCGTATTTTATACTGATATTTTTAACTGGATTACTCTGAGAGCGAATGCCTCCGCCAACGTTAACAAAAAATTCACATTAATTTTGAAACAATTATTTCTTTTTCATCAGCACCAAACTCCGGTCGTTTGTGCATTTTGACAGAAATAACAGCTTTTGTAACTCTCTTGGAGATCCGATCATGACTTTTCAAGCTATGATGCTGACAATCATTCGGACAAAATTTAATCAAACCTACAAAACAGACCAACTGATCATCTCCAAAATTTTACATTCCTGTATGTCAACATTTCTAATAATTTCTGTTAACTTTATGAACATTCGTTCATAACTTTTTGAGTTATTTTACTAACACACATAAAATCAAACGCAGAGATCAACAAACAGACGAACCAACAGTTCATCACAAAAAAAATTGCTCATCTGCTCTTCGTGACATACCTAAAAATTCCTGTAAATTTTCTAAAAATCCGTTCATAACTTTTTGAGGTATGGTACTTAGAATAAGAGGCAGACAAACAAACAGTTGAACGGATCTTCACCAAAAGTTAATAATCTGTCGGTGCTAATATGCCTAATAATTGCTGTAAATTTCGTAAGGATCTGTCCATAACTTTTGAGTTATCTTGGTGACAGACGGACACACCAATAGGCTGACAAATTCAACAAAAACATAGCCTCCTTGGCGGAGGTAATAAACAAACTTCATGTAAAGCGTGACACGCTGTTTATATTCCTATACAAAGAAAACATTAGGCCCAGGATTCAATATGTCAACTGAGTGTAGAAATAATTAGAGGGTTCTCGACACGTAACCAAACCAAAAACGTGACATCACAGTGGACTTAGTCAGTGTGATAATGATGTGGTGGTAATTGATATCTCACCAGTGCTAGATGATGATACCCGCATCATTGCATCTTCTGGTATTGGTGTAGCTTTTGTCACGCGTCCCTAAGCTCGGATGTGCGGTAAGAGAGCCGTCAGATAACGTCCGACCTCTTAGAGGGAATAGGACGGGCTACAGGCCAAAAGGTTAGTTCTAATCAGGATCACCCATCTATGTTGTGGGAGCAGCGACCCCAGGAGAATCCTGTAGGTTACCTCACCCTTAGGTAGGGCTTTGGAACGTCTTTCCAGAGTGCTCAATTTGCTTCCTTCCATTTTCATACTCCTACTGATGATGCTTTGTTCTGTTCTTCCTCTCCCCTCTGGGGCATGGTATGGGCCATAGGCCATACGGTCAGGTTAGTTGGGTACGCCTATCCTATGTTATGGGGAGCAGCGCCGCTAGGGATTCAAGTAGGTTATCTCGACCATTAGCTAGGAATTCGGGGCGTCTATCGTGCTCACTTTACTTCCTTCCGATTTTATACTCCTACTAATCTTGCTTTGTACTGTTCCTCTTCTTTCCCGATTTATGGTTCCCATGTGAGTTGATCCTTTGTGGGAACACCTGCGTGCATGTGTTCCACCTTTCTATCTTCATACTATTTATCCTCGTTCTTTTACTGTTAAATCGCTTTTGCTGTGGAGACGGAGGTGTAAGTTCTTCAACAAAATAATAATATTCGAAAGTAGCCAGGTACGGAGGTACAAATTAACTTAAGTTTCAGCTGTACTGGAATTTTAACCTTCCAGACTTTGCACTCCTTCCGTCAATGTAACTGCTGCTAGAACTACCGTGTGCAAATTTAATTTTTTTTTTTCAACCTTTCATCAAGTACAGTCTCTAGGCAGCCAATGGCATGGCAGGTTACAGGCCTCAGTGGAAGGGGCGGAGGGTGATGGTTTGTGATGGTGTTGCACTAAGATGCGTACCTTGAAAAAACTTTGTAAATTCACAATTTATGCGCCATTAAGTTTGTTCTTATAAATAATAGGCCTCAATTAAGGTGCGTGATGTACTTGAACTTCATTTACATGTGACCAGCGTGTGAAAATTGCTCGCGTATTAGCAGTTTATATTGAGTCTCTGTATTTTATGTACATGTTACAGGGAGTAAATGTCACGAAGCATTGCACGCAATGCCTAACCAATAAGTGAATTGAATCACTCATACATTATATAGATAAGTTTGTTTTCAGCTATGTTAGACTAGTCTAGGTTCTATTAGTTCAATAGAGAATAATGTTAGAGATGCGTGCATAACTATTAAAGTTTACAGCGTTTTGCTTTCTTATGTATTACATGGGTTATGTTCTCAGTTCTGTATTCTCTAACTTGACATAACTCAGCCTAGCTGTACCTAATCTTACCTAGGCTAACGCAATCCCCGACGAACCCTAATTACCATGGCATAACCTA
>LQNS02278176.1:5411357-5433725 GCA_001587735.2 Parhyale hawaiensis | reverse complement strand
GGCTATACCAGCTTAAGGTTAGTCCGTAGACAGCTGGCTCTTCCTATATTTTGCCTGAAGTATGAACGAATGTGTGCTACAGACTTATTTTCTTATGTGTATAAAAAAATATGATACAGTCATGAGCATATTTATTGGCACGGGGCAATGAAACTCTCATATTGTTCTGAAAACACTTCACCACCTTCTCGGTGGTGAAGTGACTACCGATCGGCATCGTACCAACGGAGGCCCGGGTTCAATTCCCCGGACGGCACGCTACGGATTTACACTGCGTGGAGCACTCCAGCATCGAGAAGGCCAAGCGAAGCACGGCGAGGGATCCCAAATTGACTCTCGTCACGGACTGCTTCTCCTGCTCTTCACACTACCGTTCTTCAAAATTCTAGAATTAGGGCTAAGAGAAAACCTCGATAGGTGTATCCACTGTACCCTGTATATGAGATAATAAATGATGTTTGTTTGTTTGGTTTTTGCAGGAGGTTGCAATGAAAGTCAATCAGGTACATAGAATCAAGTACGGGAAAACTACTGACTGATCGTAGTTCTTCTTTCTTGATTATTGAGTTTTTGTCTCATACTTTGCAGGCGCTCATCAACGTCTCTCTTAAAAGTCCTGTTGTGGGAACGCGCTGGTGTTTCATGTGTTTTTTCTCACTCGATACAGTTTTTGCGGTGGCTCCGATGGCTGTCTGTAACATGTTGATAAGTAAATTATCGATGTAAACACCGTAGACTTTATTTTAAGTTACCTAGAATCAAATCTTCTCGGTAACCTTCCCCACAATTTTGCTTCAGACATAGACATGCCTGGTAAATCCTACCCTCCTTTTACGTAGGGTTTTGGTACTCGTACAATTTCAGCATCAAAAATAATTTATTACCTCTGCGTCTCGAGTAGTTGCCAGTGATTATATGCACTGTGGAGATAATTCGCTGCTGGCTCTCTCTTTGGTCGCTAACTTCGGCTCCACAGAAGACACCCAGCATCGTGACTCCACACACGTGAGCTAATGTGCGGAACGTCACCTTGATTTATTGCGAAGACCAACAAGGTAGGTAGCGTCAAATGATTTTTTTTTGCAATAGATGTAGTTTGTGTATAAGCCCTTATTAATATTTTTGAACGGAATTCTACATTTATCAGTCGTCACGCAAAAACCTAAAGCCAAGATTCCTAAACTGGGCGATGCAACCCAGACAGGGCGGGGCGATAAGGAGCGACATGTGCGGTCACGGCTTAGCGACGCACGACTTTGGCGCCGTTTAGCCATGAGCGGACAATACCCATCTTGAAGGTCTTCGGACCAGGCCCAGGTGGTGTGCTGTACCCACCCTGTATGAGTGTTTGTGCAGGGTCGTCTTTGTTATGGTCTCCGATCGGCCCGTAGCTTGTGAATAATAAACAATCTAAGATGTGCGTATACGTGTGGAGACCTGAGGAACCCTCCTGCAGGTCAGAGGGTTGGTAAACCTGAAAAATATGGTAAGCTCAGACTGATGTCAGTGAACTGCAACTGTGTCACTGCAGAAAAAAGCACGGGAGGCAACTGCAGCGAAACGGAAGGAGGAGGAGCGTCGGAAGCAGCTGGCGGAGGCGCTGCAGCAGATGTCAGTCCTGCAACGTTCGGCTGCCGACACGTCGCTGCAGCTGCTCAGGTACGTGCTGCTCCTTTCGGGTGGGGGCTGCAACTACGAGCGCGTAGATTTGCTGCACGTCAGTGCCACATCAATTCAGTGGCGGAACCGAGGAGGTGGGGCCTGAGCCAAGGCCACCTAGAAATCAGAAGTCTAGGTGGCGTTGCCTGAGCCCCCTAATTTCACTATCATGTCGCTAAAATACGCGTTACGCATAGATTATGAAGCCCCTCCACCTTTTTTTCCAACCATCGCCAGCCCTCCCATGCAAATTTTCTGACGTTGTCACTCGACATTGTTTTATTTACATTAGTTTTATTCATGCAAACTTGAAGAAGCTCAGCCAAATAAAATGAAAAAGTGATAAAAAAATTACCTTGTAAAGTCTTATATTTTGCTGCAAGAGTTTTTTCTCTAAATATGATTAGAGTGTATATGCATAGGTCCTTCGAGTCATTTCTCATTTTCCACGTTAATACTTGTAGCATAAGGCCTGCATTGAACCTGCAGCATTTTGGCATGATACATATTATTTTATCACAGAGGTCTCCATTAAGTGAGGTTTTCAGTTACTTATGCTATATAGTGATACTACGTATAATACGAGCTCGCTACAGGAGCGAATTCAGACGAAGACGAAATAAGGGGCACACGGAAGTATGTACCATATAACAAAACTGAAAATGTAATTTAACATACGTCAGGTAATTTGTTTCATTTACTTATGCTCACTTTTACAGTTTACTATTGGGTTGGAAAGTAAGTTCTCGTAGTTTCTCTTAACATTTTGTAATGTATTGTATTTTTCAACTATCGAATCTATTTTGTTATATTCCAAAACATTTGCCGACTCTTTTTCTTGTTTTTAAGTACTCTAAGTTAATTTTTGTGCATTTCAACCAGGCAAAATGGAATGGCAAACGAAGAAAAATGTGCATCTTCGACAGCTCCTTGTTTGTGCTTCCAACCAAGGTTCTAAAGCTAAAAAAGCTACTCTCAATATTTGCGTTGTGTATGGAGAGGTGACATAGCTGAAGGCCCGCTCGATATTATGTAGTATGACAAGTTTAAAAATAGAAATATTGACCTCAAAGACTCATCTCGTCTTAGTCGTCTAGTTGAGATCGATGAGGAACGATTAAATCATCTTTTGCACAAAAATCCTCGTCAGGCGACAAGGGAACTAACAGAAAATAGAATGTTCCCACACTGCTGTAATGAACAACCTTCATTCGGTGGGAAAGGTTCAAAAGTATTTATCATGGGTTCCGCATGCTTTTAAGTGACAGTACCAACAATCAACGAGTCACAAAACGCTGTTTTGTGTATGGGACTGGGAAGGGATTATGAATTAGAACTTGCTTCAACGAAATGAAACCATGTATGCGTACTCTATATTCAACTATCGGAACGACTAAATACGGCTATTTAAGGTAAAAGCCTTATCGGCAAAAACATTTAATCAAAAACCCAAGGACTTAGCTTCCAATCCAATATTTACATTTGTTTTAGAGTATGAAACAAATTCCTCGAAAATAGTAGTCACCTACCGAAAACCTTAATATTTGAAACCTTCAATATATTTTTTCAGAAAATCACCTATTTTTCTCACGTATACATCTATATTTACATTTGGTGTGTACCGACAGCACGTCGGCAAATAGTTTCAGTATATTCTCGAAATGAAACACAAGTTGAACTTCATACCGTTATGCACGGTTGCTGGTGAACAAGGCAGCAAGTGAAATATAGAGCCCTGTGAATTGATATGTCACTTGATAGCTTGAAGTTAGCTCACAAGATTACCCTTCCTATCTTAGGAGAGCAGGGACCCCAAAGGGACTGTGTAGGCTGCTTTCGTCATTAGCTAGGCCTTCAGGACGTCCGTCTCTCGTGCCCACTTCGCTTCCTTCCATTTTTATACTCCTACTGATAAAGCTTTGTTCTGTACCTCCTCTTCTTTCAAGACTGGCTGCACCCGTGCGCGTTGTCCCTGTGTGGAAACACCCTCATTCGTGGGCCCCAGGTTTCTATTGACATATTTAATGGTCCTTCCTCTGTGAAATCGTCTTTGTGCTGAAACGAAGGTTTAACACCGTAATGTGCTATTTTGTTACAAAATCTTTACAATATGGTAGAAATAACTTACAAATAATCGGCAACTGCTGGACGGACATACACGAGTTAGTGCGTTAAGGGGTTAGTTAACCTAGTGACTACAACTCTCTTAGCAAACGAGACGAGCCTGAGCCTCGCCAGTGACAGCTCGTGGGGGAGTGGGGGGGCTGCGGAACTGCAGTACTCTGCACTTTTCTCCATATTATCAAATTCAATACAATAAATACCTTCTTTTATTTAAAAACCGGCAGCAAAAACAATTACTGCTTTGAAAGCTCTTGGGAATACCAAGTGAACTGCGAGTCGTGCTGCACTTCCGCAGCGCCCTTCACGGGCCGCCACATGTACTGGCCGCTACTCATTGGCTCTCTTGATGTATTCAGGCCTGGAAAGTAAAATTTATAATGCCTTGCTGAGATGTGATTGCATCTAATCAGTTAGGAGCAATGAACTCTTTCTATATCAATTAGCTTGATGTGCGTATATAGTAGTAGAAGTTGTTACTAGCGCTTCAATGGCACAATGCCTATATCGCGCCGAACTATGTATTCCTGTGTTTATCCACAGGCTCGTGCGCCGACTAGGGCGCGTTTTAATTTATCAATGATTTTTGTTTCGGCTTTTCTGCCGGTAGGTTTCAGAGTGGTCAGTGCGCTACTGACAGGAAAAAGGCGCAAGTTGAGCATCTCCAACCCCCGGGCACGGCTGAACGCTTTCGCTCAGCTACGCAGCAAAGGGGAAGGAAACGAAATACAAGAAAGTAGAAGTCTAGCGGGAATAGGTTAGCCACTTCGATCGGCAGCCTACCTCCCGAAACAGAAGGGGAAGAATTGAGAGCCTACCTAACTTAACAAAACCAACATTCTCAGCAGAAACTGCGGCCAGATGCAACATCCCCTGCGGAGAAGGCACTCGGGACCCTTGGGTGCGTGATGCCCAAACATATTGCGGCAGGGAAAGTGCCCGCCACAATATGCCCCTGAGGGCATGTGCGTATATATGCAGTAGTCCTTTAAATAGGATATGATGGGTGATAGACCGTATATAGTCACAGCGTTAGGTCAGCTGTGTTTATTGTTGACACATCCTGTTATGGGGAGTCGCCTCCCCAGAGATACCAAATGGGTTACGTTAGCACAGCTATAGTATCGGGACGGGGTTCTTTCCTGCCCGCTGTGTTTCCTTTTGATTCTCTCCCACCCATCTTTGTTCAAGTTTCCCTTTCTCTGCTCGATTTGCTGTTCCCGCACTCGGTGTTTTGTAGTTTGAGTTTTAGAATTATCCTAATATATTGCAAGTTCCTTTCCATTTTCCTCTTGATATATCATCATCGTGTCTATGAAGTCTCACTGTCTGTTCACACGATACCATCGTTTTCTGAACGTGTTCTTTCAGTTCGTCTTCCGAATGCATCTGTGTGTCGCTAAATAGAATAGAAGTGCACTCTTCTCGTCATCTAATTGACTGCAAATTTGAAAAAAAACGCAGAAACATCACTAGTGACACTTGCTGTAAGTCAACTGACTTGACGGCTTACATTTCAGTAGCTTTATTGGTAAACATCGTTATCTTTAGAAACAATTGAGAGATTTGTTCGAAAGACTCGTGTGAATCGCGCCGTAAATTAACGCACTGAATATGTAACTGCATGCGAAGGTGCACGGAGGTCTTCAGATCAGGCACGCTGGCGAGGCTGTCGCGGGAGCTACAGCTGCTGGAGCGCGGTCAGCAGGCGCTGCTGGCTACCACTGCTACGGCCATACGGCGACTGTACGGCCAGATAAATACCAGCATGATAACGGTGAGTGTACATGTTAGTTCACACGTTAGTCGTTTTAATGTTGTTCCAGTAGATTATCCGAAATGCGTTGCTGGTTCGTTTCAATAGCATAAAAGCAAGTAGCTCTCTCAGTTATAACTCCCCAAGAGGATATTCAGGCTAGCCCTATCGTTGTCAGAAAAGTTACATACTCACACCCCAGGGTTTCCTGAATGACGTTTCTGCAGAGGATGTTGCATTTTGCCGCAGCTCATGCTGATAAGGTTAGTTTGTAAAGCTAGGTATATTCTCTACACTTCCCCTTCTGCTTCGTGAGGTGGGCCGGCGATGATAGCGAGCGACCCATTCCAAAGGACTCCTACCTGCTCCCGTGTGGAATGCCACGCACGGAAGGAACCCTCTGCACGAGTGCTTTTTACCTTTTACCTGCGCCAAGGAGGTTATGGTTTTGCCGTGTTTGTCTGTTCCTTTGTCTGTCTGTTATTCTGTTTATCTGTCACCAAGATTACTCAAAAAGTTACGTGCGGACCTTTACAAAATTTACAGGAATTGTTTGGCACAGTAACAGATAATTAAATTCCAGTGAAAATTCGTTCATCCGTTTGTTTGTTCGTCTGCCTATTTTTTATTTTTTAAGGCTCGTAAAGTTGCGGACGGATTTTCATGAAATGTACACGAGTTGTCAGGCATGTTACGAACAGTAAAAAAAAAAAATTTTTTTTGGGATGAGCTGTTCGCTCGTTCGTTTGTCGCTGTGTTTGAGTTTATGCTCGTTAACACAATACCTCGAAAAGTTATGAATGGATCTTTATGAAATTTAGAAGAGTTGTTAGTTATGCTAAAAGACAAAAATGATTAAATTTTGGTGATGATCGTTTCTTCCGTTCGTGTGTTTGACTTATGTTTGTCATAATGTTTGTTAGCAGTATAACTCAAAAAGTTACAAACGGATCTTCAAGAAAATTACAGAAATTGTTAATAATATCAAAAGGCATAGATGATTAGCTTTGGGGGTCGATACAAATAAAATCAAGGTTTCAGAACCTATTTGAGTTTTTCGTTGCCTCGCTTTGCGGAGGTATGCGCTTTTAGAGTGCTCTCTAGTTTCTTCTGTCTTCGTTTATTTTCCTTTTCCGTCTCTTACAGATGCTTTGCGCTTCATTTCCTATCTGTAAAAACGCACTGGCCAACCTTAAGACTGCAATACGAACATCCGCCTCACGACCAACACAAAATCTTGTATAATACTGAGCTTCTAATTGTGTGATTCAATTATAATCATATATAGTTTCCTTAAACAAATTGGAGCGCACGTTACTCTGATGAAAAGTGATACAGTATAAATGTCAACATTAAATGGACGATATAGACTGCCAATCGCAGATTTCACGCGCAGAATGGAATGCAAGAGATATGTAGGGCATTTGCAATGTTACAACCCGCTGTAGCAGTAGACGTTGCTCGCTGTTGCGCCGAAGTCGGAGTGAGTTTTATACTTGCTTTTCTGCTACAGGTCTTATATGTTTAATGCGAACTCACACGAGTCCTATTTAGTCATGCTGCTAGCGCGCTACTACCAGCAGAAAATAAGGCACAGAGCATTTCCAACCCTATACAGCACACTCTTTAGCTCAGTCACATCGCACCAGGCAAGGAAACGAAATAGAAAAGACAAAAAGACAGAAGTCAGAAACATCTTTGCGGAGAGTCCCTTCCGTGGCCCCCGCACGGGAGCAGGTAGGCGTCCCATAGGATGGGTCGTTTACGGCCATTCGGAAGAGACTTAAACGTGCCTTCACAGGCCATCGAGGCCGTTGATCACCCGGTCACACAGAAATATAAAATAGAATAAGCTGCTAATTAATTCTATTATTTACCCTATATTTTCGGCTAACTACCCAACAGCAAGTTGTGCCTGCTTGCTCACACAATTTGTAGAGTTAACCGTTTATCATATATGATGCTCAGCTAACACGTTATTGGGGAAGTGACGATATACGGTTCCTTCTATAACATTATGCCTACATCAGCGCTTCTCGGCTGCCCGGTGGAAGGGTTGACAGCAGTGCTATTCTTACGTGAAAAGCAAGATTAAGTAAGACAGGGACGGGTTAATGATACGTCGAGGGTACAGTTCCGGGAACACGTACGTACCGACGTCACTGCTCAGATTTTCTCACTACATTATGGTAATTTTAAATAATTTGGGATCAAACAATCGTTCAATCCTAAAGCAAATTGCAACGATGAAGGAGACGAAACGGCCGTATTCAATAGCACAGCTATACGATACATTCGTGCCGCAGACGTACTCTCAAGTTATACTTTTACTTCCCCAGGGGCCAGGAAGACCATGTAAGTTACCTTAGCCTTTAGCTAGTCATTCAAGACGTCTGTCTTTCGTGCCCACTTTGCTTCATTCCCATCTCATTCATACTCCTACTGATCGTTTGCCATCAGTTCTTCCTCTTCTTTCCTGACTTGCTGTTCCCATGCGCGTTGATCCTGTGTGTGAACACCCTCGTGCTTGGGTTCCACGTCACGTGTCTATCGTCATACCATATGCCCCTTTTTTCTTCCTCGATGGTGAAGTGACAACGGCTCGGCATCGCTCCAAGGGAGGCCCGGGTTCGATTCCCTAACTGGATGCGAAGAATTTACATTGCGTGGAGCACTCCAGCACCGAGAGGCCAGGTCAAGCACAGCGAGGGGATCCAGATTGACTCTCAACACCAACTGCTTCTCCTGTTTTTCACACGACCAGTTCTTCAAAATTATAGAATTAAGGCTAAAAGCAAACCTCGTTAGGTGGATCCACTGTATACGAAATAATAAATGATGTTTGTTGTTTTTGTGATATCGCCTTTGTTGTGGAAACGGAGACTTAAACATTTAAATGTAATCAGTACTATATAATAATTCACGTCGTGTTTTTATTTATTTATAAATATATTTATATCTTCAATGTCGCGCTCTATGAGAATAAGATAGAAAGAAGTGCACGCTCTTAAAACTTCACTAGGCAAATCTTTTTATTTTCTGGTCACTGTATTTCGGTACCATTCTATGGGAATAAGATAAGAAATTCAAGTGCCGAAGAATAGGCAAATCTATTAATTTACTGGTCAATGTATTTCGGTACCATTTAATGAAGGTTTCTCTATTAGGCACAGCCATTATATTGATCTATGGGAATGAGAAGTTGAAATTCGAAAGCTGAAGACAGCATCTAGGATACGGGACTCCCACTCGGGAACTCTAGCTGAGGAACCTGAACTCTATTGCATGGCCTTGTTTGGACAAGTTCAAAGGTGCTACGGGAGATACCACTTGACTGCGCCATATAATATATAGTCAGTTGTTCAGGTAGAATACTGAACTTTTATTTAAGAAGCCTTCTGAAAAGTAAAAAGCACAAGAGACTACGGGGATCTTCGTTAAGTACCAATTTTCTGCCGTCATTTATAATGACGGCTCGGGCCGCTGGTAACAATAATATCCTCTTTACTTAAAATAAAGAGCAAGACGAAAATCCCTAATCGCAAAGTCATTTTATTACAATCCATGAAATTATCATTCGATAAAATGGAACGTTTCGGACAAACCGTCTATCTTCAGTAAATTCTGTAATACAATAAACGAAAAATTTACACTACAACGAATCAAAAATCAAATTTATAATAACTAATGCTAGAAACATTAGACGCATCAATGCTGAAGTAATTTTAGATCCTTTTTATCTTCCTCTATGTTCTTCTTCTCGTTCAACTTTCTGTCTCCATGCGCGTTGATTCCGTGCGGCAACACCCTCGTGCATGGGTTCCGTTCCTCGTGTCTCTCGACATTCTGTATGTATGTTCATTTTTACTTCCTTTGAGGAATCGCCTCTGTAGTGGAAACAGAGGCTTAAAACTACTCTTATAATAATAACAAGAACAACAACATCCATAACTTTCCGAAGTGTTTGAGCAACCAGATGGGACACTCCTGAGATTCAATGCAGCGAGTGGTTTAATTAACGAACTTCACGTGTGGCTGCAGGTACTGCGTGAGAACGTACGCCGCAGCAGCTGTGACCTGCGTCGGTCCGCGCGTCAGCACCACGCCCGACTGCAGACCACGCAGCTCACCAAAGTAAGTACAGTATAAACCATACTTTATACCGGGGTGCATGAGTCTGAACCCTGGACATTCTGGGTGATGGTGATCGTGTACGCGCGGTGCCGGTGCGTGTGCGCAGTGCCGTCACTGCCGTGACAGTTTATATGTACTGGGGCTACTCTGATCACCCGGGATAACTTTGCCCGTCGGTTTTGTAAAACTCTATCAATTGATCAGATCTAAGTGTTTGGACAGAAGTAATAAACTTCAAATATATATATATATTCGCGAAATAATAGACACTCTGTATTTTACAACTGCAGCAACTGAAGCGGCAAAGCGACTCACGGAGCGGAAGCCACACCGGTTTTCGGCCCGAGTGCAGTAGCAAGTATAAACTGGTCTCGTTATGCTGCTAAAACATTGCAATGTGTGACACTATAGCACATCTGGGGCGTGTTGCAATCAGACGCCGGTGTTACTCTCACAGTGTTATCCGTGTATTAGTGAATGCGGCGAGCGATCTCAGCGCCCAAACAAAATGTTGCGGAATTTTCGGCAAGTTTGAAATTATACATTTTGGTGGTCTTATTCTAACTGTATTTTAGGATTAAAAGTTGAAAAAATTACGCAAAAGTGCTTCAAATGCAAGAATTCAGTAGTATATGGCAGTCCTAGAGTTTGTAATACGATTGTTGAGTATCAAAATCAATGTTTGTAAACAAAGGCAGTGTTACCCAGCTCATAACCCTACAATTTTGGAGGGTTATCTTCGGTGTTACTCAACCTGTGTCGCACTGGAGGCCGGTGTAGCACAGTTGCACCGAAGGCCTGATTGCAAAGCGCCCAAGAGGAGTCGATCTTATGTGTGTTGTTGCTACACGGTGACCCCGCCGTTCCCCAAAAGTCGTAGCGATGATTGCGTCATCGGTAACAGCAACGCACTTGGCAGCTTTAAAAGAATGATTTAAAAACAAGGGAAAAAGAATATACAAATGAACGAGTAAGCTCCGTAGCTCGGAGTAAGTAAATACGTACGTATACTTGTTTCGAGTACCGCACACGAAATAATTCGCATGGCATTTCACTACAGATTGTTAAGCTGGTACCTCTCATGACAAATGGTGCTTTCGCAATCGCATGTTGGGTTGCGGTTACCATTTTCCAGGTCGCCGTAAGAAAGAAAGAAAATTCACGTATTTTTTCATATGAATGAAGTTCTCAACAGAATTAGGGCGCAGCACCCGGATGTATTTATTCCTATAAGTAACATTTTTAAAACTTACACAGAAGATAAGATTTACCATTGGTTTGCGCATTCACGCTAGTGGGCAGTCAGTTTTAACCAGGGTTGGTAAAAACCTTGGTTTTTGGTTTAAACCAAAAGCCATGTTTTTTTTTGGTTTATTTGTTTGTTTTTTTTTCAATATTTTTTCTAGTTCTAGGAATTTTATCAAACATTCAAAGGATTTTCTGCTTTGTAAACATGTAGTTAGCTAATCATGAACAATCATAGTCGCTTCATTTCAACTTCCTATTGTAGAAGAATGACTTAAAGATAAGGGGCTAAGAAAAAGCAGTTAGCAGAGTACCTGTATCTGCTATGGCTATATTTAATATCCAAACTGCAGACAAGCTGTGATTTATCATTATTGCTATGCAAATTCCTTTGAAAAACTTGATAACGCTTCAAATTACTAATATAATTTGACAGAATTAGCTAGCTACTAGCTAATTAAAAACAAGGCAATGAACTGAAGAAAGTGAAATGGCTATAAAATCCTTTTGAAAAACTTGATAACACTTCAAATTACTAATATAATTTGACAGAATTAGCTAGCTACTAGCTAATTAAAAACAAGGCAATGAACTGAAGAAAGTGAAATGGCTATAAAATCCTTTGAAAAACACTTGAACGCTGCAAAATAAAAAGAAAACTCGATAGAAATGACTAGCTACTAGCTAATTAAAAACAGAGTATTGAACTAAAAAAATGAAATGGCTGTATGGCTACATCCTACTCATGAGTTCACTAGCTATCTAATAGAAACTTTAACTACTAGCTACTTCAAATTTTTAATAGTTATGGTCATACCAGAATATAATTAGAAATGCATTTCTGAAATGAAATAACACAAAATTCAATATGCTATAGGTTTTTAATAAGCATGAGCAATAGTTGACCCTAACTGTCCTACCAGTCGAACGGATTCCTAAATAGAAACACATTAACTCATCCTTTCAGTTGTGTAACTGAAATTTAATAATTTCTGGAAGTGAAACTGTTTATTTTGCAATATTTATGAATAAAGACTAAACAAATCGAATAAAAATAAAAATGTTTTTTTTTTTAGTTGGTTTAAACCATGGTTTTTTTATTTGGTTTAAACCAGCCGACACTGGTTTTAACCCGTTTAGTTTCTAGATATTCTTGTTTAACTTTTATCCAACATATGATGAAAATAATGAAAATGTAGAACTAAAAATAGACATATCACAGTTAGAAATACGCTGCACGTTACGAATTTAATTCAAGAGACCTCGGAGTGAGAATGCATGACGATGCTACCTGCTCGAGTTATCGTGATGGGAAAAGATGGAGTCTTTGGGTTTTACGAACTTTCTCGTCACGCGAAGAAGATTCAATGCTCACATATGGAAACAATTCTTCCGAGAGTAGAACACTGTTCTTCACCATGGATGCCGAGTACTAGAAAAAAAGCTGGAACAACTTGAAGCTATTCACAGATCGTTCACGGCCAGAATTCGAGGCATGCAGGAGTACGATTACCACAAACGACTTAGCTGTCTCCAATTTTATTCAATACATACAACTAAGAATCGAGCGGTTTATCATATGTTTGGAAAATTTTTGAACTTATCACTGTAAATGTGAATGAACGAATTGTCTCCAGGCACTCAGAAAGAACTGGAAGGACTTGTGATATGCGCATCCCAAGCAGAGATGGTGGAAAAGCCGTGGCCACAAAATACTCTAATAGCTTCACAGTATGGGGAGCCAGATTGCTTAACAAAATGCCTCGACATATTCGAAACGCCACTGATATCAAAGTTACAGAGTGCAAAAATTTGCTGGATTCTCATTTAAGAAGAATTCCAGATAGACCAGCGGTCAGGTGCAATGTGGAGATAATTTACTGCTGGCTCTTTTTTTTCCCGCTATCTGCGATCGCACAGAATACACCCAGCAGCGTGACTCCACACACGTGGGGTGACGTGAAGAACGTCACCTGGACTTCTTCTAAAGACACACAAGGTACACAAGGTAGGTAGGTACTCTATGACTGCGACTCCGCTATATGTGATAGACAAGAATTTATCTGTGAAAAACGGACTTTTGGTGGCATCAGGAAAGAAAGTTAAGAGCAATTTAGAAAATACGGACTAAAATTTCTGCATGGGTGAATGTCTATCGCGTTTACCTAGCAAATTTTAACACAATTATTGGGAATCTCTTGAAGTGCGACAACACCATCCCGGTGAATTGAACATGTTCAGCCGCATCGTGTACATCATCTGGTAGATCATTCTAAAGCTTAACTCCAGAAATAGAAAGCGCTTCTTGACCAGTCCTGATGTGGGTGAAGCACACTTGGAGATGCTCTCGCTGAAGAGATCTTCCACTATTTCACTGTTGGGAGTAACGTGCACAACCACGGCATTCCCAACAACATTTGGCAATGAATGAAAAAAAACATATTGGGCTTCATCTAGTTGTAACTTCGTGCTAACTCGTGGCCATTGGAGCTATTTTAACAATGACTGGGTTATGATTACAACTCGCCTCTTCTCGGGGCGATGTGATGGGACTTGCGCACTTGCCCAAGTGCGACTGGCTATGACGTCACACTTGTTTTGCCCACGTGACGAGAACACTCCTTTTTGTACACTCATTACCTCCTTGGCGGAGATAATAACCATGTAACTTTTTAGGATCTCTTGCCCAACTTGCACCGAAAACACATTTGATAGCGAAGGCAGTGCATATAGTTACTAGGGCAGCAATTTCAAGCGGCATTGGGTCCAGTCAGTCAGATATTTCATCAGAGAGCAACTCCCAAAACAGAGACAGGCATACTGTCTAAGTAAGTTTCGCGATGACAAGTTCGACAGCCTGCCTGTTTCTCCTACAGTCGGAAACATTTCTTAGCGTAACATACACTGCCAATTCTGTTGATTATACCGGTTGACTGGTCTGCTTTACCGACTTACTGTTCCCATGAGCAGTGATACACTATTATTATTATTAAATCACACTAGACTGGCGACGCAGGAACGGAGAAACTCCATGAGGTTAACAAATCCCCACGCAACCAGCCCAGCGGGTGGAGAAAACAAAAGAATAAAAAAAAAAAAGAAGATCCGGAATACTTTCGTGCCTGGGTTCCACGTTTCTATCGACATACCTATATTATGTCCCTTCCTGCTTCCTGTTTGATCGCCTTAGTTGTGGAAACAGAGACCGAAACTACTCTATAATATCTAGCTGGAATCTGTGAAAATTTCACAGAACAAAAGCAATATTCTTTTAGTGATATCTCAGATCCGTATGATCCTGATTTTTCCCCATCTAATAGAAGGAACCTGTGGAATTGTACAGAACAAAATATGAATTGTTCCTCAATTATGACCAACGTTTGACTAACTCCAAAATGATATTCGCGCTTTATCTTGCAGAGGGGATATTAGGCTGTCGCAAAATTCATGGCTGTACAACTTGTGTTCCATTAATGGAAGATCACGCCTGCCGGTATGAGACCTATTATACAACAAAACCTCTACTGGGAACTGGAACAATTAAATGCTGAAGCATAAACATACGGCCATCATTTTTCACGGCTGGGTCCTCTAGTATAGAGACTAATAACCAGGTGGGCTGACCTCTCGCTATGGCGTCGGCTATTGCTATAATTCGCAACGGATAGCGCTGTTCACAGCCTATGTTTTCTTCATCTCTCAATTTTAGGAGCCTCCCTGTCAGTAGAAGTCTGTCTTGGGAACCTCCTCTTGACGAGTTCTACCGTGTCAGTATGTCTGCCGGAAGGTCTCAGCCGTTGGCTCGTCCCTAACTTTGGCGAAGTGATGCTTTAGCAAATACTCGGCCATAGCAATAACGCTGTCGGGACTAGACTAGGCTGCCTCGCTACATCAGGCTTATTTTCCCGTTGGAATACAGTTGAACAAAGATCTCTTGTAGTAGTAGAAAAACAACGCAGCCTGTTGTGACTAAAGTTAACATTCGGTAAAATAACACAACGTATAGATAGCAGGCTCATTGATTCAAAGAATTAGAAGTGGAGTCGGAAACCCATTTGTTCCAGGAGTCGGAGTGGGAGCTTAGAGCCTAACATCGACTCTGGAAAAACCTAAAATATAAAATTTTTAAAAATTTATTCAGAATTTTTTAACTGGAGTTGTAAACATAATGACAGATATTGCAAATGTCAAATATTGTTTTTGGCTTAACCCAAGTGTAGGCCGTTGACAATGAGTGCATGGTCCTAGTAGAGTCATACCTACCTAATGCTAGTTATTTATATTTTATGAACTAAATTGGAATTTCACATCCCAGATGATGCAAATAATAAAGAATTACATTGCAAATACCACGTAATATTTTATTGGGCTTAATGATTGTGTACATTTCATAATAATCAGTATCTGGCCTGTATGAACAGATTTTTGCTTGATAATTATGATCTATAAATATACGAAAATTTATGGTCATAACCGACACTAGCGATGCCAAATATTGTATATGTGAAAAAAACGCTCTATAGCTTAATATGAGTGTATATTTTGATATAAACCAGTTTTACAAATTAATGGTCATGCTACGATAAGTGCTCATTGTGGCAAGGAGTCTGAGTCGGACTTAATCCATCCGATTCTGCCACCCTGATGCACTATTTATACATGAACTTGATAAAGCCTAACACAACAGAATAAGAACTTTCGCTTACACTAACTAAGAGCTCAAATTGTTACATATGAAGCTTAATCTATTCGTTTGTAAGCCTATCCCTCTCCTGATTAAAAATTGGTAAAACAAACGAGGCTTAAAAAGCATTAATAGAACAGCTGGCAGCAACATAATAGATAATATAACTACAATCAGTCACATTAAAGAACAAGATGCATAATTTTAAGCACAAATACGGAGTCATTATTACTATTGTTATATTCCTAGTTTTACCACGACACTCACGTCAAACGACGTGATCCAAGCAGTTAATCCAGGCCCTAGGGGGGTGTCTGTGTACATTTCTCTTTCACGGCTCTACCATGCATTTTCCTATTGGATATGATGACATTGAAAAAAAAAAGTTGGGCAGAACTTTTGCAACCGGTACATTATTGAGGGGGGGGGGGGGCAAAAATTATCAATTGTGGACTGATTTTTCTGAAACTAGCTCAGAATATGTATTTTTAAAAAAGAAACATATTTTGTTTCTATAAATTTTCTGATTTAGCCCCTATTTTTTGAGATGATGGGGTTTGTATATAAACATACAGTACATGTATATGTATATATAAGAGATTTCAAACGAATAGAGCTCAATGAGTAGAATAAAAACAATGACAATCTTGGAATCCTTGAAACATTCTGTGCGTGAGTGAGTGCTAGTTGAGTTCGTCACCGTACTTCGTTGTGAGACAGAACTTCAATGCAGAGTAATGTTATCAGCCTACAGTGCTGGTTTGTGAAGGAATGTCGTTAAGATCTTGTTTATTTACATTTTATTAAACAAGACTTAGAAGATATGATCCAATAATGAGCAGCAAGCATGCTACTGATAGATGAAGACAACTAAGTACAAGGTCTACATCTGAATAAGAGCTACAAGCAGAATGCAGCAGACAATGTTCGTGCAGTAAGGCTAAGCACCGAATAAGCTGACGGTTGATAGCACAAGCGCCTTTAAATATCTATGATTGCCGGCTTCATTTAGAACACCGGTTGCTTCCTCCAGAATCGAGTCGGAAGTCCCCTGGTAAATTACTTTATGTTTATGAGAATAACAAATATCACCGAAACTCTGGTTACAGGTTTTTAACAGACAGCTTTTACTGATAGAGGTTCCGGCCGGAAGGTCCCTAAATATTTTGGCTATGACTCAAAAAGCAATGCTGGTAAACAAGCACATTTTGTACGGCGTCAAAAACGACCTTTCAAGTTCTTTATCTAAGAGACTCTGATCTGGAGACGGCGGTCTATACATTTGAATGTTAAGGCTAACACATTGGAATGTTGTATAAGCGAAACGCATATATAACACCCTTACATTTTAATTAACTAGAGTAGGTAACGATTAAATCGCCAGTAAACACTGAAAACCACAAATCTATAATTTCAACGTCAACTAAAATATAAAAATTCCCTAACTGGTACTCGAAAGTGGCACTCACCGGGAGCCCACTAAAGTAGAACTACCGATTCAAGCAAGACTAGCACCATTTTCAACACTTTTGAGGACAGCGGAAACTATAGGCGCCCATTGCTCCTGGATAGGACCAACTAAATCGAGTGTGGTCAGCGTTTCCATAATTCTTTCTTCTAATATGCGAGACACAAATTGCTCAAGAACGTTNTTCCCCAATCCTCTATATCCTACTAACATAATGGCAATAGCTCAAAGAAGCCGGGGTGTTAGTCCCGGTGTCTCTTTGGGAATGGGCCTTTTGGTTCGTCTACTGCCGCCTATCTGATCTAATCTAATCTCAATTTTAGGAGTCTCCCTGTCAGTAGAAGTCTGTCTTGGGAACCTCCTCTTGACGAGTTCTACCGTGTCAGTATTTCTGCCGGAAGGTCTCAGCCATTGGCTCGTCCCTAACATAAGCGAAGTGATGGTTTAGCAAATACTCGGCCATAGCAATAACGCTGTCGGGACTATACTGGGCTGCCTCGCTACATCAGGCTTATTTTCCCGTTGGAATACAGTAGAACAAAGATCTCTTGTAGTTGTAGCAAAACAACGCAGCCTGTTGTGACCAAAGTTAATATTCGGTAAAATAAAACAATGTACTGTATAGATAGCAGGCTCATTGATTCAAAGAATTAGAAGTGGAGTCGGAAACCCATTTGTTCCAGGAGTCGGAGTGGGAGCTTAGAGCCTAACATCGACTCAGGAAAAACCTAAAATATAACGAGAATTAAAAAATTTATTCAGATGGCTTAACTGGAGTTGTAAACATAATGATAGATATTGCAAATTTCAACAAATATTGTTTTTTGCTTAACCCACGTGTAGGCCGTTGACAATGAGTACATGGTCCTAGTATGTAGAGTCTTACCTAATGCTAATTATTTATATTTTATGAACTGAATTGGAATTTCAGATCCCAGATGATGCAAATAATAAAGAATTACGTTGCAAATACCAACATATTTTATTGGGCTTAATGATTGTGTACATTTTATAACAATCAGTATCTGGCCTGTATGGACAGATTTTTGCTTGATAATTAATTATGATCTATAAATATACGAAAATTTATGGTCATAACTAACACTAGCGATGCCAAATATTGTATGTGAAAAAAACTCTCTATAGCTTAATATGAGAGTATATTTTGATAAAAACCAGTTTTACAAATTAATGGTCATGCTACGATAAGTGCTCATTGTGGCAAGGAGTCATAGTCGGACTTAATCCATCCGATTCCTGCACCCTAATGCACTATTTATACATGAACTTGATAAAGCCTAACACAACAGAATAAGAACTTTCGCTTACACTCACTAAGAGCTCAAATTGTTACATATCAAGCTTAATCTGTTCGTTTGTAAGCCTATCCCTCTCCTGATTAAAAATTGGTAAAACAAACGAGGCTTAAAAACATTAATAGAACAGCTGGCAGCAACATAATAGATAATATAACTACAATCAGTCACATTAAAGAACAAGATGCATAATATTAAGCACAAATACGCAGTTATTATTACTATTGTTATATTCCTAGTTTTACCACGACACTCCCGTCAAACGACGTGATCCAAGCAGTTAGTCCAGGCCCTAGGAGGGTGTCTGTGTACATTTCGCTTTCACGGCTCTACCATGCATTTTCCTATTCGATATGATGACATTGAAAAAAAGTTGGGTAGAACTTTGGCAACCGGTACATTATTGACGGGGGGGGGGGAGCAAAAATTATCAATTGTGGACAGATTTTTCTGAAACTTGCTCAGAATATGTATTTTTAAAAAAGAAACATATTTTGTTTCTATAAATTTTTTGATTTAGCCCCTATTTTTTGAGATGATGAGGTTTATGTATAAACATACAGTATATGTATATTTAAGAGATTTCAAACGAATGGAACTCAAGGAGTAGAGTGAAAACAATGACAGTCTTGGAATCCTTGAAACATTCTGTGCGTGCGTGAGGTCTAGTTGAGTTCGTCACCGTACTTGGTTGTGAGACAGAACTTCAATGCCGAGTAATGTTATCAGGCTACAGTGCGGTTGGTGAAGCAATGTCGTCAAGATCTTGTTTATTTACATCTTATTAAACAAGATTAAAAGATATGATCCAATAATGAGTAGCAAGCATGCTACTGATAGATGAAGACAACTATGTACAAGGTCTACATCTGAATAAGTGCTACAAGCAGAATGCAGCAGACAATGTTGGTGCAGTGGGGCAAAGTACCGAATAAGCTGACGCTTGATAGCACAAGCGCCTTTAAATATCTATGATTGCCGGCTTCATTTAGAACACCGGTTGAATCCGCCAGAATCGAGTCAGAAGTCCGCTGGTAAATTACTTTATGTTTATGAGAATAACAAATATCACCGAAACTCTGGTTACATGTTTTTAACAGACAGCTTTTACTGATAGAGGTTCCGGCCGGAAGGTCTTTAAATATTTTGGCTATCACTCAAAAAGCAATGCTGGTAAACAAGCACATTTTGTACGGCGTCAAAAACGACCCTTCAAGTTCTTTATCTAAGAGACTCTGATCTGGAGACGGCGGTCCATACATTTGAATGTTAAGGCTAACACATTGGAATGTTGTATAAGCGAAACGCATATATAACACTCTAACATTATAATTAACTAGAGTAGGTAACGATTAAATCGCCAGTAAACATTGAAAACCACAAATCTATAATTTCAACGTCAACTAAAATATAAAAATTCCCTAACTGGTATTCGAAAGTGGCACCCACCGGGAGCCCACTAAAGTAGAACTACCGATTCAAGCAAGGCTAGCACCATTTTCAACACTTTTGAGGCAGCGGAAACTATAGGCGCACATTGCTCCTGGATAGGACCAACTAAATCGAGTGTGGTCAGCGTTTCCATAATTCTTTCTTCTAATATGCGAGACACAAATTGCTCAAGAACGTTAGAATGGGAGGGGGGACCTTAAGATGTTTTACGCTGCCACGGAAAACTTCTTTTGATATGCATTTTACTAGTAATAAGAATTCAATAATTACACTGAGCGGAGAGAGCGACAGAGAGGACTCGATGTAGTAGCACGTATGACACTCACAGAAGACCTTTGTTTCTAAGGTCAACTCCGCTGCAGGCAAGACTTCACCGGCACCAGCATCGACTGAAGTGTTGAGGCGAACACAAGCTGCTGTGGACAGCGCCATCGAAGCCCTCGCACTACTCCGCCGAGCAGCGCATGCTCGCCAGGAATCTACAATAGCTGCTGACGGAGAACCTGTCTGTCATTACGAGGCAGCCACTTACGACAGAGTAATCCTTACAGAGGCCAATGCATCGGCAGCACAATGTTAACAAAACTGACCGTCCACCGATTGGAATTGTTTCGGGTTATGAAAGGCACTTCATTGAAACGAAAACCATGCTGCCCAGTTGGCAAGGCTGTGGAGTCGGAAGGTAGGAGGTCTGACCCTAGGATCCATTGAATATTCCACTCCAACTGTTGACGCCTTAAAAACCACAGGCCCGTCGCACTCTAAAATTGGCCACTCTGCCCCATTATGACTCTGCTTCAATTAACCTCATACAGAGTTTGGAATAAGTTTTGCAACGGGGAATATCTAATTTGTCACATTAAGAAAAATGAGAATTAAAAAACAGCCAAGTCATTTAAATCTAGCACGATTTCCTCCATATTGCCGATGCACTTCTGGACGTGACCACCTTTAGCCTGAAGACACTTCAAAAATGGAGTAATCGCGACCTATGCATAGCAAGGTGCGCTGTCACAGCTAAAAGACAAGCATGCGGTAAACGAAGTACTGCAGCCTGTCCCGCTCCTCTACTGCAAGAGTTTAATTTGCAACGCTTAGCTACCTCTTAAATGGAACCTGACAGTCTTCACGAAATAATCTTCCAGTATGTCACAGATTAATAGCCCGACTCGCACCTGGAAATATCCACGGAGGCAGCCAATACTCTCTCGCTGTAGAGGAGCAGGGCAGGCTGCAGTAGCTACTTCACTTACCGCATGCTTGTTTTTTAGCTCTATTAGCTCTGACCGTGCATTTGCGCCTCACTATGCATAGGTCCCGGGTTCGATTCTATTCTACAATTCAACTACTGTATTTAAACATATAACTCGAAAAAAAAAATGGTCATACTGTGCGAGTGGAAATATTAATCGGCCTGTTAGGCGTACAAAAGGTTGCTAGAATAGGTAAGCTCAGGAGAGGCAAGTACTGGTTTAGCTAACATTCTAAACGAAACCCGTACTAATTACGAGCTCTACAGGAACCAAACCTTGCTCACCTAACCTCTCACAGAATGTTTATCTGTCGGTAAACGTGGTTTTCAATTCCCGGGGGTTTACATTAATAAACAGTAATAGGGGTCTTGCATTCCGTCGACTTTTTTCAATTTAAGAGACCATAAACGTACCAGAAATTTAATAACCACTTCTAACGGGCTTTAGCTCACCAATTAGGTTATTAATAAAATATTCGTGGCCATCTGATAGTTCGCTTCGAAATATATACGAGGGAAGGCATAAAGCATTTAACCTTTTACCGGCCAAGTGAGCATCTATGATCACTTCCGTAATGCTTTTTCAACGAGGTCGTTTTTTTAGCCGCCTGGTCAAGGGTTAATACAGTACCTATTTCCCCTGTAGTGCTTGAACCTTGACGCGGTCATCTGATGGCAAAGAAATTTATACTTTTAGAAAGTTCAGTAGTTTAGAGATAGAAGGAAATACTAAAGCAATAAAAATGTCCGAAAAGCGGCTTTTCTACTATCCTAATCAGCTAAAAAAAAACCTGTTTGATCACTAGGTTTCTTTTATATATAAGACCTACATGAAAAGGAAAAAACTGAGGAATTGCAAAATGACGTAGTAAACGGAGCGGTTCGTAGCGATTCTTGCATCATAATTACAGCTATATTTAATAAAATCTAGGCTAATATCACAATGAGAAAAGAAATCAGGCAACACTTTTACAGGCAAAAGTGTGTTTTCTCTTATGCAAAAGAAGTACCTGTAGTAGATGTAGTAGATATACAGTGAGAATGTCGCCTCTTTTATAAAAAAAAATAGTAACTACACAAAAGTGTAAATACTGTACTGTATTCTCTAGACATTACTACACATACAAATAACAGCTTGGCACTTACGACGTATAATTAAAAGCACAACTCCTTGGGTGGCGGCGCACTCGGTACGTAAGTAAATTTTTCGTTGAGGTACTGCTGCCGATCACATTCCTCTAATTGGTGCAGTTGAGAATACCTCAAGTCTGTGGGGTCACT
>LQNS02278176.1:5310691-5330411 GCA_001587735.2 Parhyale hawaiensis | reverse complement strand
CTTAACGCCCAAAGCTTCCCAGGCCATTTTATGCTGACTTCTTCTCACTTCCACTCCACCTATATATTTAAGCTCCGTATATCAGCGGCAATCGATCATGCTTGGGGGCATTCATGGCGGAGATTCTTCTCCCCCTCTGTTTTTTTTTATTTTTTATTTTATTTTTTTCTTTCTCTTTCTCTTTTCTCTCTTTCGTCTTCCGTTTTTTCTCCTCTCGTTTCCCCAATCCTCTAGGTATATCCTACTAACATAATGGCAATAGCTCAAAGAGGCCGGGGTGTTAGTCCCGATGTCTCTTTGGGAATGGGCCTCTTGGTTCATCTACTGCCGCCTATCTAATTTCATCTAATCTAAAATTTTGAATACAACTTGACAGAATTAGCCAGTTACCAGCTAATGAAAAACAAAGTAATGAACCGAAGAATGTGAAATATGTAGCTATAAAATCCTTTGAAAACACTTAAATACTTTGAAATTAAAACAAAACTGAACAGAAATGGCAATCTATTAGCTAATTAAAAAGAGAGTATTGAACTAAAGAAAGTGAAATGGCTATAAAGCTACATCCTTCTCATGAGCTCACTAGCTATCTAATAGAAACTTTAACTACTACTTCTAATTTTAAGTAGCTGAAGGCATGCCAGAATATTAGAAATGCATCTCTGAATTGAAATAATACAAAATTCAATAGGTTAGAGGTTTTTAATAAACATCAGCAAAGTTGACCCTAACTGTCCTAACAGTGAAATGGATTCCTAAATAGAAACACATGAATTGATTCTTCTAGTTGTGTAACTGAAATTCCATAATTTCTGGAAGTAAAACTTTTTATTTTGCAATATTTATGAATAAAAACCAAACAAATTGAATAAAAACCAAATAAACCAAAAAAAAAATTTTTTTTTTGTTTAAACCAGCCAACCCTGCTCCAGATATTTGTAGACTAATGAATTACGGGCTGGAAGGGCCTGTACTTTTCATAAAATATAACAAGATTATCGTTATTATAGATGTAGCTAGTTATGTCCACTATCACTGAATGGTAAAACAGAAGAAAGTATCTACTGTACTGTATTTTTTGGTCTTTCAGGTGGTGCCCTGGTTGATAATGTGTGTGCTGCTGTGGACTGGACCGAAGCATCAGAGGTGATAGCAACGTTGCTTCCTTATTTACTAAATGTTCAGTCAAAGCCATGTAGCTGCGATACTGAGGAATTTCTTTGTACTGTGAGTAAGCAAGTTAGTGCAAACCTCAGCATCAGCACAGAAGCTGACTCTCACACCAGACAAGGTGTGAAGAGAAAAAATGTGGGTGATGATTCTCAACAAGTTAATTATGGAGAAGCACTTGCTGTTAACAATAGCAGAGTAAATACGCATGATGCTTCAGAAATATTGCTACAAAAAGCAGTAAGCAGTTCACAAACTTCTGACTCTAATGTACATACTTGCTTTTTCTCCAAAGACCTCACTCAAGAGCAGTGTAAGCTGCAGAAAGTTGAACCAGTCAGTATTTGTTCACCACTGGACAATCACAGATCTGGTCCATTCAGCCATTGTAATATTGAATTCAGAGCATCGTGTCGAGCTACTGGCAAATGGAAAGAAAGACGCCTTGGAAAGCCACTTAACTCTGCTTGCAGACCAGATTCTAGCCACTCAGTAGTGCCATGTGCTCTTCCTCCACACATTAGTTGTGAATGCCAAATTGAGCAGCACGTTTCAGATGGTTTATTATCTGACACTTCGGCATGCCCTGTGGCACATTTATCCCTGCAGAGTCATTTTGGTGGCAGTGATGACAGCCACAGCGCATCTTCGCCGCAGCTACAGTCTTCAGAAAGAATTAGCGAGGCTGTATTTCCAGCTGATTCTCTCAGTGCTGCCAATAATGTCACTAATACTGCTAAAAAATCAGATATAAAAAATACTGATTCCTTTGACTCAGTACCTAGTGGCTCTACTGATGAACTTCAGCAAGGCTTTAATATAAAAAAACAATGCCGAGGGTGTGTTGGTGGTAGAGGATCTAAGTCAAAGATGTTGTCACAGCTTGTGAGTAACGTACTACAGCACACGCAGTGGCGCCTGAACTGGACTCAGCCGCATGTAGACGTTTACTTGAACATCACTGACCTTCACTTACTCCTGGGTAAGATTACGTTTTACCTGCAGTTAATATGATAATATAGCCCATAGACTTTGTATGTTGTAGCTGTTATGTCATGATTTAGACAGCTTTTTTGCTGTGGCTTACTCCGGTAGAGTACCTCTGTCTCTAGCACCTGGACTCCGGCGACAAAATAAACACCAGTTTCCAATTCAGGCAGACTTCCCAGACAGTAGTTAAGTACTTTCCGTTTTTTCCTAACTTCTTGACTTAGTCAAATGTAGAGCTCGTACCCGTTTTTTCTTCCTTGTTTGTGTCTAGGCTATGGTATATAACCAGGCTCCCTATTCCAGCCCTTTGCTATTTGACGACTCACTGGAGGGTCAGTAGGTACCGGTATCTTTTCCAGCCTCCTGTCCTAGTGTTTAGCTTGTAGCTACTTAGCTGTTGAGACTTAGTAGCATTGGTCTGTACTACCTACTGTCCATTTTTTAACTTAGCCTCAGAGCTACTGAGTGTTTTGACAATTAGCTACCCAACATTGTCCAGGGTCCATTTAGCCTTAGCCTCAGAATGGTAAGACAATTTGACTGCCAAATTTGTAGCTGTCCAGTTTTGGACTTTAAAACCTTTTGAGGAGATTCAATACTTGGAAAATATTTAGAAATTTTGAAACCTTGGAAGACTTTGGAATATTTTCAATTTTACTGAATTTGCAAAACACTTTGAAGAAGGTTTTGTGTCGGTGAAGCTTAGAAGTTGGGTACTAACAGTCCATTTGGTACTTAGTTTCAAAACAGTAAGATGCCTTTTCACTCTTAGACTAATTTACTTAAGGACTACTGGGAAGATATAGGGGGATAAATGAGGAAATGCAGGCCAGGGAAAACTGTGTGTGTCTTAAGAATGTGGATATGAGTGTGATACATGTCACAATAACTAGGGTAGAGGTACCTTACCTATGCAAGCGTGTTCAACTTTTGAAGAATGGTTGAGCTGCTGGTTTAGATGGGATACTGTATGAAATGTATGGAAATGGCGGTGAGCAGATGATAGAGATACTGACCAAGTTATTCAATACAGTACTAGAAAATGAATGTGTTCCAAAGACATGGAATGAGTGCAATGTTACCCTTCTACACAAAGGGGGACACAAGAGTAAGCAAGAGTTGAAAAACTACTGACCCAAAGCCTTAGCAGACTCTGTTGGGAAAATTTTCTGTGCTATCTTGAATGACCGACTCAGTGTGTGCGTTGAGCGAGAGGGAGCACTGGATGAGGAACAGAATGGTTTTAGGAGGGATAGAAAAGCAGAAGATAATAGGTACCGTATTATGTATGTTGTGAGTGAAGTCATTGGACAGATGATGAAAGAAGGTTTACAAGCGTACCTGACTTACCTGGATATTGAGAAAGCGTGTGACAGGGTACATAGAGAACTGTTGTGTGGGGTCCTAGAATGCATAGGACTAAGTACTGTACTATGATAGTGAATATTATTAAGAGTATGTACATAAATATGAGAGGAAAATATAAGCTAGGAGACGTAGAGACAGACTTGGTACAGAGTAGGAGGGGTGTGCGCCAGATATATATGTTGTCACCAATTTTCTTTAACTTGTATAAAAAGGAGCTCTGCGAGATTGCAGACGATGGGACTGGGAATGAATGTTGGTGATGACCAGCGGCTGTGTTTGCTCTTGTATGCAGATGGTGCAGTGCTTCTGAGTGAATGTGGTGAAAAATTACAAAGAGACTTTCATGTTAGATTTAGTGCTGAGAAGTCCAAAGTAGCTATTAGTAGTAAACTCAGCTGCAGTAAATGAAAATAGGTCTGTCAACTTGGGGGTCAGGACATACGACAAACAAGAGACTTGAATTATTTGGGTGTATGGGTGGATGAGCTTGGATATGACTAAACTAAACATGAGAAAGTAAGCTAGGCAAATGAATGTTTGGGTCGACTGTGTAGTGCGGCACGCTTAAAGGTTTGCAAGTATAAAATCTGAGAGAGATATGGAAAGTAGTGGCTGTGATGAATAAAGGCAGAGTATCTCTGGAGGATCAAATCTTCCCGAAGCCCTGCGTTCTGTGCTCTGGGGCGTTTTCGCTCATCTGAACAGTGAAGGGCTGGAATAGGGAGCCTGGATGTATACCAAAGCCTACATCCTGCACAAACATACGGGAAACAAGCCTGAAACTCCTTGCCACTATACAGAAACAAGAGCTCTAAGTTTGACTGACTAAGTAAAAAAAAACGAGAAAAAACGGATAAAAGTACAGAGTACTTACTGTCTTCATGAGTGTGACGACTCGAAACGGTCCGCTTGAATTGGTTCAGGCGTTTGTCTCTTCACTGGAGTCCAAGTGCTTCTGACAGAGGTACTCTGCCTACACTCACCACCGCAAAAGTGATCATTGGAACGTTCTTACCATTTTCAGTGGTAATATTTGCAGTGACTCTGGATCATATTGCGAGTTGGTAGTGTCTTCTCACTTTGTAAGTGATAGCTTTAAGGAATATGACTGAGATGAAGCTGTAGAATCACTTTGCGAAAACAGTAAGATTTATTTAAGTTTTAGGGAGTAGGTGCCATTGGGTAAAATTTTTTCAGCATGAAGAGATATAGTTGGTAGGTAAAGCGCAATTAATATTTTCCTGCGTAGGAAGGTTCTACTGGGGTTGATACCGGGCAAGAGTGCATGCTGGAATAACATAACGGTACCTACCAGTTTACAAACCTTAATTTACATTTGATTACAGGTGTTGGTTTGGGCCGCGCGCCACTGTCACTACGTCCATACATCCCCCACATTGGCCTTAGATCTACTGTTTGCTACCTGATGCTCAAGTTAGCACTGGAAAGTAACTCCCCTACTGGCCTTGACACCCGTAGTGACAGCCAGCACGCAAACCAGACTGATTCAGCCCACAGTGTGTCTTGCAGCAAGTTGACCAAATGTGGCAATAAACATTCTAGGCATGGAGTGACCATTTTAGATCCCATGTGTGGTATGGGGACCTTGCTGGCAGAGGCTGCGCATTGTTTCAACGTAAGCAAATCGTTTTACTCTGTGTGAGGTGATGAATGATGGGTAAATGGATCGAACCAAAACTGCTACCTTAAGATAGAAAATCCAAAATTAGGCTTTTGGGGAAACGAGCCCATATAGCAGATTGTGTTAAGTAAACCCAGTATTTACAGCCCTCTGCCATACAGTGAAGCTGGGTTTATAGGGATTAGTGTTGGCCTCTTGTGTGTGTGTGTGTGTATGTATGTGTCTAGACGAATTGCACTGATATCTGTTCCACGAGGCTCATTACGCGTGTGACCATTGTGTTTAGCGGTTGGTCTACACCAGCAGTGGGCCGTAAACTTCTCAAGAAAGTTCTAGTATAAGAGTGCACCCTCTCTATTTACCCTACGGGAGCGTTTCGAATAAACTTTTCCCTTGAATTGGCTGAGTGGCATATCCAGTCGGAGAGCGGCATTGCCTCACGCAGCCTGCATAGGAAAGAGTCCTGAGCTCAAATTTTTATAGCCGTTAACCATCGACGAAATTCCGAGCGGATGGAAGTATGTAAAGGAAACTTGTATCCTGTATTCCAACTTATCATGAAAGTAACAGGGTGAGAACTGGGATATAAATATTCAGACACGATTTTTTTGCAAGAATATTGACCTGCCTGTCTGTATCTTCCTTAATTACCGGGCTTTGCAAAAGTCCTGACCTGTTTTAATAATTTGCCGAAGTTTGTAAAAGCTTTGTTTATAATGAAATAAAACAAGATTTGTAATGTATTAGTTTATTATCATCTAAACAACATTTCTATTCAATAGGACCTCTATTGGCAGCAATGACACGCCCTAATCGTGGTCGGAAGTCCTTACACAGATTACGGACGTAGTCCTTCCTCATCTGGGCCCACGTGCGGTTTACAGAGGCTTTCAGCTCCTCAATGTTGTTGTAGCGATCTTTGCATGCTTTACTCTCAATATGCGGGCACACGCTGTAGTCCAGAGGCTTGAGATCAGGCGACTGTGAGGGCCAGAAAGTCATGTTTTGGATGATCCAGTTTTGAACGGTTTTCGACGTTAGCGTTGGTGCACCATCTAGCTGAAACACGTAATCTCCATCTTTGACGATTTTTCTGATCCAAGGAAGAACTTTTGTGGCTATGATATCCCTGTATTCAGCCCCTGTCAACCTGTAACCGCCCTTGAATCACACTAGAGGCATCTTCTCTCCATTGGAGGCCACAACGCCAAGCACCATCACAGAGGCCGGATTCTTTGTTGTGGAGACATAACGAACATCAGAGATGTCTTGGCCAAAGCTCATAACTCGATCGTTCTGTTTGTTGAAGCTAGGATGCACGGTAAAGGTCTTCTTATCTGAGAAAATGATGACTCGATTTCTATGACTTTCCAAGTCATTAAGAAGGCGGGAACATCGCTCTTGGCGCTTTTTAACAATGTCAGCAGTTAGCAGCAATCTTTTTTGACGCTTTAAGCTCTTTCTACCTTCACTCTTTACAGCTTTTGACACGGTTGACACAGAAATCTTTTTCTTCTTCGTAAATTCAGTCAATTTGAGTTTCGGATCATTTTCAAAGGCTCTTCGAACATTCTTTTGTTGAATAACTTGTCTCCCTGAACGTGGTCGATCTTTGAGGCTTTCATTATTCTTAAGGCGGTTTTCGACCCGTTTCACCGTTGATAAACTGACGTTTTGCAACTTAACACTGTCCACCTTTTGGTGATCCGCGCGAAGGAGAGCTGCTACCTTTATCCTTTTTGTTTCCATTACCAATAATGTATAAAAATGATCACTGTTACCAGTTATTATATTATCTGAAATAATTTAGGAATGAGTCGTTGTCAATAAATTTCGTCAAGTTTTTGCAATGAGTTTCACACTTTGATAATACAAAACAGGTCAGGACTTTTGCAAAGCCCGCTATATGTGCAGACCACTGCCTTCGTCCTACTGCATGAGAGCTGTTCAGCCAGTTCAGGGACTCCAAACGCCAACTCCGGTCACGTGACAAGCCATGTGTATACTCGCCCAGAGAGAGCTCAGCCTTGCTCCTCTCATGAGAAGCTCCTGGAAATTCTGACTGAATCTGTTACTGGGCACTTGTTCTATTTTGCGATCCCTGTGGGAGTGGTGTCCTTACATCATGTTGTAGCAAAAAGTTGAAATTTGTTATGGTTTCTAAAGCACCTTCGTCAAACCGTGACGGTATCGTTCCAACAGGAGCTCTTGCTTCGACTCACTAACCTTCTATTCTCTGTGAACCAAGAAGCAAAGACCTGTATTTTACAGAGCTAGATTAAGGTATAGTTTTTGTTGCCGGTATATCATTGTCATCGCTGTAACTGCTGCCTTAATAATAGGTACCATATTACTTAATTACTAGCCGACTATCCCAATAGATAATGTTCAATATCATCAGTTGGAAATATAGTCTCGGCATAGTTCGTGGAGAACGGTTAAAATTCCTTTTATCTATTCGCATGCATTTTCAAACTGCAATCAATGCCTTATGATCTTCGGTTTTTTGGAATTCTTTTTTAACCGTGGCGCTGATTCCGCTACGTGAGACGTTCTTATGTGCTGTTCATTTTGCTGCACCTCTCTAGTTCAGCCTTTATTTCTCAACATTCTCTCCATGGTCGTGCGGAATGAATGAGAATGTATTTATCAGTAAAAAACACAAATTCGCAAGTAGAAGTAAATGGTGGAGCATGAGCGAGAATCCGCAACGTGGTTCACCTCAGTCTCGTGGCCAGAAGCAGTCGGACACTTTTGCTCTGCCTCCACTGCGAGAGGAAGCACGCATCCTTGCTCCATTTTGTAGCCTACGTGAGTCAAACACATTTCTCATAGGGGATAAAACAATAAAAGGGCAGTACCACGCCTTCAAAATGGTCTGCAGAGATCGAAAAGTCATATGCAGGCCTATCTACTGCTGACGTTACCGTCCTTGTGAATGACATCCGTTATCATTATCCATTTTCGAACGAATGATCTGTGAACTCACTCCGAAAAACACAGCACCTCAAAAAGACTCATCGCCGCTATCAAGGGGAAAATACAGCGTGTTACTCCCAGGGTTGCGGAGTCTAATGGTTCAAGGTCCGACTCCTACTCCTAGCCCTCTAGATTTTCCAACTCCCGACTCCGACTCCTTGATCCAACTATTTGGGTAATGTAGACATTCAACATGTCCAAGTAATTTTTTACCAATATACACACATTTTTAGCTGAAGATAGTAGCTTTGTACATTTACAATATTTTGCATCATTAGCACCATTTAGGACATTAAATTTTCATAAATTCATAATTCAATAATAATTAGCTACCATGCAGAAAACCTGTTTATAGGGTGGGCTGGGGTCAACTTGTGGTCTTTTTTTCTCATGTGTAACTTTTTTGTTTTGAGAAGATTTCCGTCTTGATTATTGCATATCATGGCACAGAAATTAGGCTAGACTATCAAGTTGTATCAATTAATTGGCATTGGTGCATTGTCATTAGACAATGTAGGTACTCCATCATCAATGGCAAACACATACAGTAGATACATAGATTAGCTAAGCTAAAAACAAAATATGTCCACATTTACAAAATATTTTATCATTTTTTAAAACTTGAAACTGAAAATTCTGATTTGATTGATAATTTTTTCACAAATGGGATTCCTGAGTTGGGTTAAAGATGCCGACTCCGACTACTTGAGTAAGCGAGATTCTGACTCCGATTCCCCCTCAAATCTTCCAACTCCGCAACCCTGGTTAATCCTACAAGTGTTCTGCCTCATTGCAGGGCTGGGAACGCCTAGACTCAAGGATCCTTTGCATCTGCAAGGCAATGCAAAAAAAGCAGCGACCAATAAATTTATTTATGTTGACCTCTTTTCTCAAATTTGAACGCAGACCTAAACTTGTTCTACCAATGCAATGAACTTAAATGCCCTTGGGCGCTGTGTCTTCGGCCAACTATTGCTCGATGCTACTGCTCCAGCTGTCCCTGCGTTGGATAGTATTATGCAGGCAAGACCTCGACCCATGGTTGAACAGCCTTGCCACCCATCATAATTTTTTTTCTAGCTCCGGCCGATTTATCGGGTATGGAGCAAATGGCTTCCCTTCAGCTAAATCCCCTATCAGCATCCCTGCTGTCGCCCCGTGTTATCTTCGGTACTCCTCCAGTCATAGGGCCCAGGATAGGGATCCTACCAAAATGATGGCCCAATCATCACTCGCACACCTCACATTAATTAGGAGGAAATTAATCCTACTCTGGATGAATCTGTGCAGATGTCACACCTGGGTCTCTCATCCCTCTTGCCACAAATAGTCTCGACGCTCGTAGAACCCCATCCGTCTGTATGCATTGATGTACATCGACCTATCACTATCAGCCCACCCGACTTGCAATCATCCAAAAATTGATCGCGCAAATTTAACCAGCGTGCCCTCCAGCTCGTGGACAATACAGTCCCAGCAAGATCACAATATTAAAGAGCTGTAGCAAGAAAACGTAGCCTTATTCCAAGGATCACATACATATCATTGCTAGAGGTGAATCGCAATCCCTCAAGGTCAACTATTGGTAACATTCTCCTTAGGATCAACTCTAGCATACCGCTACATACCAGAATGCCGAGAAGCTAATCAAGCTCGGCCGGTAAACGACCCACTGTCTGTCAAAGAGTTACGAGCGTAAAACATCATTCTGATGACCTGGTTGCAATAGCCGACGCAATTTTTTTTTTTCTCAACTCGCGACCGAGGCTTCCACCGCGCCTAACAATTCTAGTCCCGCTTTCTCCCTCCTACCCTTACTTCCGCATCCGGGCTCTCCAAATGCACCATTGACCAGGATAAATATTGCAAATAGCCACAATACTGTTTTACCCGTTTGTGTTTAGCAATGCTCTAATTGCTTTGAACAATCACCACAAATTTAAAAATATTTTGTACCCGTTTAAACCAAACCTGAATAACAGTTAATGAATAATGTTTAAATTTGCGGTGACTGTTTAAATCAATTAAACATTGGTAAAACGCAAAGGGAAAAACAGTACTAGCATCAAATTCCTGTTCGGCAATGTTCAAAGTATGACAAATAGGATGAACAAGCTGCAAGCTATAGCAGCTTTTCTTTCGTTTGACGTTATACACTCAGTGACGCAGGATCAAACTCTAAAACAAACGATCTAGAAAGTAAAATTTTATTGAAAGGCTACAAATGGTTCAGAGTAGACAGACCTACATATAGTGAAAAGAGAAGGTTCAATTTTTTATACATATTAAAGACTTCCTCAATCCCATCTGTAAGGGTTTCTTGGCAACTAAGGAATATGAATTTATCGCCGCCCACTCTTACCCCAGCATTCGACAGGCGTAGAATATTATGCTTGCATATACTAGCCCAGGTAGTACCGCCGAAACTGATGTTGCTCTCTGTGAGAAGATCAAAAACAGTGAGTATGCGGTATGAAACAATTATCATGGGAGACGTCAACCTCCCCTAATTGATGGAGTACAGTGTGCAGTTAAGCACAAGGCAGTAAACTGCAAATAACTTCTCAACCACGACAACTTGTCCCAACACGTTAATTAACCCACTAGATACAATTATATTCTAGATTTGGTTATCTCCACAACTGATTGCGAAATTGTCGACCTCGTAGTCTTAGACCGGCCTAGAGATCATAACATGATTGAATTTATTCTCAAAGTTTGCTATGGCGTAACATAATGGCAATAGCTCATAAAGGGTTGGAGCGTAAGTATCGGTGTCTCTGTGGGAATGGGCCTGTTGGTCCGTCTACTGCCGCCTATCTAATCTAATCTAACATATTCAAGCTCACTCTTTCAAGCTTGGCAGACTCTCGGCAAGCAAATTTCCTAGAAATGGCACCTGAAGTAGAGAGAACTGACTTCGAAACTCTATTGAGAGTCTGCAGTATGGAACAATGCTCTGATATCCTGAAGACGAGAATCCTGACTGCTACTGAACGGCACATCCCGAGTAAAAGAGTTCGTTTCAGCAATGATACTTTCTGTATGAATCGTACCATCAAAAATGCATTGCCAGGCGGCAAGTGTGTTGCAAAGCCTGGCAGCGTAATCCCACCTGAGGAAAACAAATATAATCATATAATGGTATGTCGGGAAGTGAAGAGACAAATAGGACTACTAAACGGACGGAAGAATTTTCCGTAGCCGGTATGGCAGAACTCAACCCAAAGCTATTCTTTAATAAATGGAAGGTCCGCTCAAAACACTCGACGCAGACAAAGCTGCTATCCTGGAACCAATATTTTGCCTCGCTATTACCATTGAAAATATTCCGAATATTCCTGAACCAACACCGATGCAAGTTACTCCGATAGTTTTATACAGTACTTGTGTTTTCACGGAGTGAGTATGAGGTCCTTCAAGAACTGACCCACCTAAATGAATACAAATCTGCTAACCCAGATAAAATTTTTTCCTCGTATTCTGCGGGAAATTGCACCAGTCATCACAACGTCGCTGCTCGATATAGTCAACCGGTCTTTAAGCACCGGAGAACTTCCACACGATTCGAGACTCGCTAACGGGATCCCGATACATGAAAGGGAGAAGAAAAAGTTCCAGTTACTATCGAACATTCAGGCTTACCTCAGTCATCTGCAATACCATCGAACGTCTCTTGAAGAAAGTCATGACTGACCACCTGAGGATGCACCAGTTCACATCCGACATCCAGCACGGCGTCGGAGATAGTAGAAGCTGCGTAACCAACTTACTGGAGTTCTTTTTGATAGTTACGGATATCATAAAGAAAATGGTGTGACCCCGGTAACCTAGACTTCCAAATGATAGCCATTTGACAAAGTCCCCCATCAACTGCTGATGAAAAAATTGGAAGCTTATGGCATACAGGGAGACTATTCACGCTGGATAACAGCATGGCTTACTGGTCGGCAGCAGTGAGTGAAGCTGCTAGGCGAGACTAGCGACTGGACGTCGATCTCATCTGGGGTGTCACAAGGTAGCGTGCTTAGCCCACTTCTGTTCATAATTTATGTCATTACTCTTGGGGTTAACTTCTACTGCAAAATCAGTAAATTTGAAGATGACACTAAACTATACTATCCTACCAGGAATAGATTTGAGCTCCAACAACATCTCGACCGCCTTATGGCTTGGTCTGCCACTTGGCAGGTTAGTTTTTATGTCGACAAATGTTCTGTCATGCACGTTGGGCTGGAGCCTGCCAATTCCTCAGCCCAATTGGAAAAGAACGGGATAAAAGTGGCAGCTGTTACCCAACAACGTGACCTGGAAATAACTATCACAAAATGAAAAACGTATTGTCAACATAATTTATACGTATTTCTCGGATTTCAACTGGTTACCTCCGAGAAATACGTATAAATTATGTTGACAATACGTTTTTCATTTTATGCATATAGAAGAGAAAAGTATTACTTATCCATAACTATCACAAATACCGTAATCGACAGCACAGCCAGCAAGTTGAAAAGAGTGCCAAAATGTCAAACAGAGTACTGGGATTCATTACCAGGAATTTTGAGTACAGTACTAATCCACGGACGTAATCATTCCATTGCGCAAAGCACTAGTGCACCTGCATCAAGAATATGCTAATCAAATCTGGACGCCACACAAATGCAAAAATATCGATAAAATGGAAAGAAACCAAAGCAGAGCAACATAGTTGGTACCTCTGGTGCGAAACAAGCAATACACTTGTTGCCTGCTGGAATTGGGACTTATCGCTCTCGAACAAAGGTGACTCAGTTGGCATCTAGAGCAGAAACATTTAATATGTCTACTACGGAAATTTTTGACAGAAATATTCGCGATCGCGTGAGAAACAACGGCCAGAAACTGGAGCATAAAGATCGAAAAACTACTCTCAGCCAGCAATTCTTCCCATACTTCATGTGTTATCAATTGAGAGAGAAGTTGTCAATGTATAGTCAGTCAATGAGTTTAAAAATCGTCTTGACTTATATTTGGGCCTCACGACCCCAAGGGTCCCTAGTGCCTTATAAGCAGGGGCTGTTGCAACTTGCCGCAGTTTCTGCTGACGAGGTTAGTTTTGTAAAGTTAGGTATGTTCTCTATTTTCCCTTTCTGTTCCGCGAGGTGGGCTCTCGATCGAGATAGCCGACCTAGCACGAGGGACACCTCTACTCTCTCATGTGAAAGGCCACGAAGGGGACCGTCCACTTGAGTATCTTCTACTGTCTCTTTGCGCCTCTTTCCCGCCAGTAGTAGTGCACTGTGCCAAGATTGAGACAAGTATAGAACTCACCTAGTGAGTTCACAATTAGATTGAATATCTGGCCAATATGCCGAGCAAAAATGCGTATCTCTGCTTATATAAGCGCCTTTGTGCCAGCTGCTGTGGTGGTTAACCTAGGACTCTAATAATAATGATGATAATAATAATAATCGTCTTGACCTACATTGGGAGCAACATCCTTCACAGCTACGGACTACTCCTCCAGGAGTCCCAAGCTCGTAACGGCCAGATTCTAAGCCACCGTAATCCATTGTCTCCCATGCCCCAAATGACGTCTCCAAGCTTTGCGAATCTGCGGCAATTACTTGTGCGTGTACGATCAACTCTTTGGCCGAGTTTATTCTCGCCTTCTTTTCTGGCTCAGATATCTCTATGATTCTGACGTAATGGCGATAGCTCATAGTGTCGGGGTGTAACTCCCGGCTACACTGGCGGCAAACTCGCCATACTGTGTATGTTCATCACTGTGTGGACGTTCAAGTAAGCTTTCTTGCCGTCTCAAAACCATGAGAAGCACTACCTAACCTAGCCTAACCTTACCTAACGTAACCTTACCTAGCGTAACCTTACCCAACGTAACCTTACCTAAAATAACGTTACCTAACCTAACGTTACCTAACCTAACGTTACCTAACCTAACGTTACCTAACCTAACGTTACCTAACCTAACGTTACCTAACCTAACGTTACCTAACCTAACCTTATCTAACCTGACCTAATCTGCGATACAGCGAGCAGCACAGCACACGAACTTGAACGCCGCCCGCACGCACAGTGATGCACGTACACGGAATCGTCGCAAACGTACATAGTGATTGGCGAGTTTGGAGGCTGTGCCTCCCGGCTACTCTCTGGGAATGGGCCTGTTTGTCCGTCTACTGCCAACTTTCCAATCTAATCTAGTTGAATTCTTGTATTGAGCATGTATACAGTCGTTGAATTTTAGAATGCAAAAATGTCCCAATAGGTATTGAATAGAATTAATTTTAGTAACGTAATATATTAACTTTAATACAATAATATAATTGATTTCAAATAAATTAATTTTAATAATATCCTATCCTAATGAATGTGTATTTTATGCTAATAAAAAGATTGCTTGCATCACCACTAACAGGCTGTTCTCTGTTAGAGACTGGATTTAGAAATGTTTTTGTAGAAGTTTCAGTCATAGGACCAATTTGGTAGGAATTGGCCGTCAAGCATAATGTGGTCTCTGAATCCTTGTTACTTGCTACTCGCTTTTCAGACGGACCACGTCGTAGGATGTGACGTCTCGCAGTCCCAGCTTCAATTAGCACAGTGCAATCTGAGACATGTCCCTGAATCTGTGGCAGTCTCGCTATTCTGTGGAGATGCTGCAGGTGAGTAGCGCGTTCCTATTTTCATAAATTCACTTTTTTTATTCCTAGTAATATGTAGCGACCATGTTTAGGTATGTAATTACCAATATGTAAGGAGGTAGCTAGCTACCATTCAGTAGTGTGCATCGTTACTACATATGTACAGTATTGCAAACGTTACTCAACATTTGGCGGGTTAATTTTTTACTTGCTTATGAAAGATATATCCTATGTTAATTTTCTTTTTTTTTACCAAGCAATTGGCTCTGGTCTGGTAAGGCACTAACTTAGCCAGTGTCAAAAGCTTGTCCAAACGTTAATTAAACTTTGGATGTGTTTTTGTTTAGGATCTGAAAAAAATAGCCTGAGTACGGTACCTATGTTTGCAGAAAGTTCCAACTATAATAATTGATGTTATGTCACAAGCGCCAGTCTGCGAGTACAGTTTTTTTTGCCCAACTTACAATCTTCTGGAATGTTTTGGCACTGTAGGTGTTTGGAAAATTACTAGCCTCAGAATAAAAAGCAAGACTATTAATTATCGTCCGTAAAGTCATTTTATCAAGAGCTGGGTCGTGTTGCTGAGGTTACTGGACTGCTGCCTGCTGGTCAGTTTGTGTACAAAACTGGTTTGTGTTGCTGTGACGTATTATTGTCAGTCTCACACCATTTACCGTCAGCATGGGATTGTCGTTCTGAGGCACACTTAGTACGGTTGGACTAAAGTGCGACGTTTGACAGAGTCAACCACAGGGGCCTGTTGTACAAGTTGGAGTCGTTTTTTGGTGTGTGTAATACGGTTCTGTCGATCATTTGTTATATTGTTTCTGAGCGAATGCAGTGTGTCCGTTAACGATTCTTTGAATACTGCAGTCGCAGTTTTATTTGGCGTCCCGCTCGGTGGGGTACTTGGTCCGCTGCTGTATGTTCTGTACACTTGTGACATACTCTCTTCGTTAGAGAACACGATATTTAATTATGCTGACGATTCACCTTTGATAGCAGTGATACCTACCCCCAGCATGCGTAATGTTGTCGTCCAGTCTCTTGAATAGTGACCTGACGCACATGAGTGCATGGTGCTTGGCCTCGAGTATGAAGGTGAACGTTAGCAAGACTAAGTTTATGACTGTCAGTCGGTGTCGGACACTTCTACCGCAGCATCCACCTCGGAAGATAGATGACGCTTTGTTTCTGGAGTCTCGATGTTGTCGTTGCTGAGAAACGTATGTTTAAGCCGCATATTAGACGGCTCGTGTCACCTGCTTTCAGTAAGATTAGGCTCCTTCGTAAGTTAAATTTTGTGTTTGATGACATCGATGTTGTCTCTAGATGCTTTTATGCTCCCTGTGTTGGAATATTCCTCACCGGTCTGAGTTTCGACTGCTGACAGTCGCCTGCATCTGCTGTGCCTACTTGTTGGCTTAGCTAGCAAGCTGTGCGCTTAGAATTTTCGGATGAATCTTTCCCTTAGGAGAGGGGTGGCCGGACTCTTTATATTTTATGAGGAGTACAACAGTGAAAGTCATTGGTTGTATTCTTTTGTCCCTGCCCTCGAAGTCTGTAGGAAGTTCATTTGTGCTGCGGCTGATGCGCACTTCTTCACTTTGAAGACTGTTAGGTGCCGAACTCGTCAGTTCAATCGGTATTTCCTGCCCTGGTTCGCTTCCATTTGAAATTCATTGCCGACATCTGCTTGCAGTCGTTTAAGTAGCTAACCTGTTAGTGGCTTTCTGTTGTATTTTCCTTGGCAGCGTTTCGGGCTTCCCAGTGTTGCGTAATGCTTCATTTGGGTTGTACTACCTGTCTGTGGTGGCCGGAGCGTGAAGTTTATAATAATTCTTGTGTTCAAAGAATAGGTAATAAATTTCCATGTTCTGTTTACCGTAAAGATACATTCTCAGGTTTAGGCTCTAGTTTTTTTAGTTTTTGTCGGCATAACTTAAAGTTGAACGGCTTTGCATTCCTCTCGTTACAGTGTATAAAATTTGTGCAAAGTATCAACTATTACCCCAGGAATTTGGGTTTTTATGTCGCTTCTTGACCAAGAATGGGTTTCCCCATCTCAGGTATACAGAATTATATAATTGTTTATTTAAAGTATAGGCACCTCCGCCTGATATCCAGTCTTACCGTCAACAATGCTTTTCTGACAGGGAAATCCCGCCCCTCCCCCAGAATATAACCCTGAGAGTAACGAAAAGCAAAATAAGGCCATAAGCAATGAATATGGCAAGCTACTTATCAGCTCTGCCCACGGGAAAGGCGCTCTCTCTGAGTATCATGTAGCGGAGGTTTTAATTTGGAAATATAAAGAGACTCCAAAATTCGTTGGTCAAACTTGGAGGAAGTGGTCACTTCTCAATTGAAACCCGAACATTACACTGTTTCGGCATGTGTTCGTAAGGAAGATTGTGAAACGGTACAAAGGGAAAGACCTGCGCTAAAGCTGCGCCCTGCATATTCAGCGACCCTTGTCTTAAAGGTACGGCAGGTAGAGCCCAGGTACCGTGATTCCCAAGGTGAACAATTTAGTACCTACACAAGGGACGCACACATTGCAGGAGGCAGCTTAGCTTCATAACGGACTGGGATCCAATGGTGCAATTGTTAACAAGAATTTGTGTCTTTAGTTGTGGAAATTATTTACTGATAAGTATTTTCACATCGCCACTAACCTGTTCCATTGATACCCGAAAACAGGAAGTTTAACATACCATAGGTATTTGGGCATTACTCACCCAGTGACTAACCCGAGTGCATGTTCCGCAGATGCTGCAGCTGGCCACATTTCCTGCTGACGAGGTTAGTTGTGTAAAACTGGGAAGGTTCTTTATATTTCCCTTTCTGTTCCGCGAGGTGGCCCGCCGAATGGTGGTAAGCGGCCTATCCCATGAGAGTGATGAGACTCCTATCTGCTCCCGTGTGGAGGACTCGTAAGGGACCCTTTGCACGGGTGTTCCTTTCCTCTGGGCCCTCAGGGGTATATTCTGGCGGGTCCTTTTCCTGCCACAATATATTTGGCCCTCACACACAAGGTTCCCGGGTATTTTATCCGCAGGAGATGTTGCAGCTTGCCGCAGTTCCTGCTGACGAGGTTCGTTTTGTAAAGTTAGGTAGGTCCTCTACTTTCCTCTTTCTATCCCGTGAGGTGGGCTGTCGATCGAGATAGTCGACCTGGTACGCGGAACATCTCTAGTCTCTCTCGTGTGGAAGGACACAAAAGGAGCCGACCACTTGAGTGTCTCCTACTATACTTTGCGCCTTGTTTCTTTGCCCTTAGTAGCGCACGTGGCCACCACGCCTACCCAATATGCGGTATTTGAATACTGCACAAGTGGTTTCTCTGTTGAAACGCCTGATTTGCGGCTACGGAGATTAAAAAAATATATAATGATCATCGTTCTTTTGACTAGCGTGTGTACCAGCCTAAACAGTTGTTAGATTACCCTAGCCTGTCTGGCCAAATAGATCTGCTTCCCTATGTTATGTACCGGCAAACACCTCGCAACTCCCCAGATCTAAAACCTCTGCAGCCCCTCAAGGAGCATAGAATGAGCCATAGACCATGTACTGTAGTTATATATGGTATATGAGGAACAACGACCCCAGTGGGGCTCTGTAGATGACCTTAGCCTTAGCTAGTGCTTCGGGACGTCTGTCTTTCGTGCCCTTATGCTATGCTTACCGTTTCATGCGCCTACTGATGATGCTTTGGTTTGTTTGTCGTCTTCTTTCCGCTTGTACTCTTCCTTGGCGTCTTTGACGACGGAACCACACAACGATTTAGCATTTGAAGTGTCTGTCTAGGCTTTCGTGTTGAGCAGATAGACAAACTTTGATGCTCTACATCTCTACGAGGTGGTCAAAGCTCTAGTTTAGCTCCATAATGTGTCAGAGCGCTAGGGTTTCGACCCTGGATAGTTAAGATCCAGTCCAAGATTCTCGCTTACGAATAATAACCGGTGCTTTCACAACGTCGTCAGCTGAGAGTTTATGCGGCGAGCTAACTTTGCTCTACCGAAGAATCCAACTCACCTTGCAGTACCTACGTCTCGCGCTCGGAACAGGACCCTCTTAGTCCTTAGGGAACAGTGTATGGCGACATCGACGCGACACCAGAGTGGTCCCAAAATGGTCTGCCGGTCGTATTGGCCTGCAGGCGCTTAAATCAGCTGTTAATGGCTTTTTGTTGGATTTCCTTTAGCAGCGTTTCGGGCTTCCCGGTGTTGCAAAGTGCTTAATTTGGGTTGTACTACCTGTCCGTATGAGCCCGAGCACGAAGTTTTAATAATAAAGAAGCGATTTCACTCTTCCACTGAGACTCTCCACGATAGTGCTCAGTTGGTGAGACTCCACGTTCGCTCAGTTAGCACATTCTAATCACATATTTCTGCCAAGGGATCCGCATTACTATTAAAAGTGCCCCTCACCCTGCCACTGTAAAAAACCTGTTGTGGGAGCACTTCAGAACTTATCATAGTTATACTTAACATGTACTGTATATACTCGGATAGATCCAAGGGAGAATATGTTTTACTGAGGCTGCTGCTCGACTTCGGCTCTTCCCCGTACTTCGCGACCTGAACACAAATGAAGCTATGTCTGACATAGCTACTGGGAGAAGTGCCTGGACTTGCATATAATGTTGAAGCCCTGAAAGTTTCATGCCCAGTGTAATTTGATGCAGGCTATTTAGGGTGCAAGGAGAGCTGAAGTGATATAGAACCTCTATACCGTCAATTCCGGTTGTTTTTCGGGATAATTTGAGCTTGGAGAAGAATCCAATGTGTTGTGATGTTTTGGAACTTTTACAAACGTAATCATTCCCATGCCTTATGATGAATACCCTGGTACGTGAACGAAACTCTGCAACTTATCAGCTTGATTCCTATATTGTTCATCAGATTGACTACTATATTGTTCG
>LQNS02278176.1:5287674-5302972 GCA_001587735.2 Parhyale hawaiensis | reverse complement strand
TGCGCTGAGTCTGGGTACTATGCTCGGCACTGCGCTGTGTACTATGCTCGGCACTGCGCTGAGTCTGGGTACTATGCTCGGCACTGCGCTGAGTCTGTGTACTATGCTCGGCACTGCGCTGAGTCTGTGTAAGAGTGTTGCTGCAAGGAATATCTTGATCTTGTTCGATTGGAGCGAGGCGGGCATGATGCTCGCACCGCTACCTACCATTCATTTTCTAGAACGTTTCCCTCTGCGCTTGAATTCACCGCTTATCTGGCATACATGCTACTTGTTGCTGCTCTTAGGAGCCACCAATGTCGCGAGGGGGCAGGCCCCTTTTTTATGTAAAATAATGGTTGGCTGCTTGCTTGGTCTTGCCGTCCCTCATCAAGTTCGAGTCTTGGATCCTGTTGGTACTCAGCACCTTCCCAGTTGAAATTTATGTTCCTTCGAATTTCTTGGTAGCACATTGAAGAACTTTGCCAAATTATGAATTTTAAGCATTGAGGACGACTGAAGTACCTCTTAGCTGTTGCATGGATTCTAAATTTCATTTCACTTTCTGAACTAAGCTTTGCTATCTTGAACTCATGATGTGCAAGTAAGCAGTTGACCAACGTGTAAAAAGTATTCTTCAAAGCAGAACCATGAAGAGGTTCAGTTGATATAATTTTCTGCCATTTCATGACGGTGCGGGCTACTTGTTTCAATTCAACCTACTCAACAAACAAACAATAAGTCTCTCCCATTCTTTCCATTGAGGTCAGCCGCTCGAACAGGATAAGTTCTTGTAGAAACATTATTTCTTGGTACCGTGTAATAAGTTGTGCTGGTATTTCGTGCATCTCTCCGATAGCAGTTTCTTTTTGCTTACACAGGCACGTCTGCTGATCCAAAATTATCAGAACACGGCAGAAGGAGCGAGTGGACAGCGTCGCTCTACATGGTGTTGAAAGAATGCGCCAGGTAAGGCCGTCATTGTGTTGGTGGCCTCATCCGCTTTCTAGTTCAGCTGCCAGGAGTTTTACTCATGACTATACGGAGTCGATAAATATCTCATTTTGTGTTGTTTCTAGAAGTGATACTTGTATATAAATAATAAATGTATTTTATGTTTATCATTTGTTCTAGATTTATCTAGCAACCTACTCTGTTGCGTAGAGCCTACTACTAAATTATACGTTGAATTCTCGCTTTATGAAATTAGCTGTAGAAGTATTAGGCAATGAATACCTCCCTCCCCGGGAGAAATAAATGGTTTTAGTGTAATCATTATACCAGAGCAACCGACAGTCCTATAGTTGCCAAAGGTATTTGCAAAGAAAGGTAGCTCATGCGGCTTAATTACAATACGTGTTGCCCTGGATGTGAATATGATGTGTCAGCTACAGAGTAGTACGCCACTACTGTATTTGAACGCAGCTGCAGACGTGCCATCGTTCACGATTGTGTATCGTTTCAGGGTGGTTGTAGGCGGAGGTCCAGTAGTGCTCTTGGTGCCGTCCTCCAAGCAGAGTGTGGTTGCTCAGTTGTGTTCAGAGCTGTCCACTTCTAGCCATTCTGCTGCAGGTGAGGTGCCACCTGCCACCGTGCTTAGATGGGGCGGCATTTTTGTTTGCTGTTCACCCTTTTGGTACATGCCTCATCAAAAGTTTTGATTATTAAAACCAGTGTATTGTTTCTTTCTCTGGAAACTTGGACAACATACGTAACAACCCGTCTGAAATCAGCGATAGTATTTTATTTACGACTGAACTAAACTGTAGGTGAGCTCCAGTGACTACAATGATACTGGCTTCTATCAGCTCCTCTTAGAACCTCATAGCAAGAGCAGAGTTTCGTAGAATAAAGGTTAAGCGACCGCGTTAACAGCCAAGATTAGTTGTACTAGTCTTCAACCCCACAGTACTAAAATACATAACCTGGAATTCTATGGAAGCGAAGTTGCACGCATTTTAACTTTAGCATCAACTAGGATCGTGGCTACTCTACCTATATGGCGCTGCTCTCACAACGCGTTTATGCGTGCAGTATTTTTGGAACATTTATGTGTTGACAGAGTAGCAATTCTGCGCGATTTAAAAAAAAAAAAATTGTAGCTACTTGCGACCCATCCCATGGGACTCCTATCTGCTCCCGTGTGTTGGGCCACGAAAAGGACCCACCCGCACGAGTGTTCGCTTTCTTCTGTCTTCTTCTCTTTTCGTTTCCTTCTCTGCGCCGCACGGCTGAGCGATTTCGTTCGACCGAGCCGTGTGGAGTTGGAGATGCTCGCGCCCTATTTCCTGCCAGACACATGGTGCACCTGGCCAAGATTGTTCTTATAGAACTCATTTGAGCTCCACTAAACTTCTAAACTATATCATTCAAAATTGGATCGCTGTTATATAGTCTTGGTATCTAATACGGCGGGAAAACCCACAATTAATAATAATGTTCGTCTGCGTTTACTGCTTCAATAGATAGTACATGAAATGCACGCATACTGTAATGAGTTAGGCTTAAGGGTTATGATGAGCATTTCTTGAAGTATTCGGAGCTTTTCACAGGAGCACCGCTGTGGCCAGTAAAGCTCTTCGCAAGTTTGTTAATAACGCAAATTCTGTTTGTAATGATATAGGCACCACTAAGTGAAATGTTGACGTAACTGCTAGATTTTACATTTTTGTACAGAATAGCTTCACAATATGTGTATATCTTTGTCAAAATTATTCTTGTAGGTTGATGAACAACAGTAATATTCCCGAGGTAGAGCATGGTACCTAGGTTTGTCGATTATGCATTCATCATGCAAAGTTTGCTTTTTTTTTGCAGGTGAAACGCTGAATCTTCTGGAGTGCCATCGCATCGCGCTTGGTACAACAAGTGGAGTTGTTTGTTTAATGCGCAGCTCTGCTGGTGCGTCTTGTGAGCTCCGTGACGAGAGTTTGCCATCTTAATCAGAGCTGGATATAAAAATTTTCTGCCTTTAAATCTCGGTACTGTCAGCTCTTTTTCTTTGAGGAGGGGGGGGGGGGCGACTTTGTGACCGGAGGCAGTTCGGCCACCTCCTGCCCGAAACATCTTACCATTATTATACTGTGTAGTCTAAGTTACCACAACCAAGACTGTCTGAGTCTCATAGAGGAACAAAAAAAGTTGTGCATCTAGCATGTGCCTGGCTAAGGTAACCTACAGGGTCTAGTTGGAAGCGCTCCCCCCAGTAACGTAGGATGGGCACATTTTTCAAGTCAGTGCACCAATGTCAAATTCCAAAATCTTTGTGTAGCCTACTTGAAAATGTGCAGCCCATTTATCTTTTATGTGGTGAATGATATCTGGAGTTTTAAATATATGTTCCCACTTTTTACCCTTGTTTACAGCATCATCATGGAACCACTCGCTATACTGGAAATTTTGCTGAAGAAACCGCGAGGACTTCTCTACCAAGCCCATACACACTTGCACATTGTAACCCACAAAAGCTCTGCACGGACATGTAGGTACTCTGCGTGAAGTGCTGAGATTGAGCGAAATAAAACGATACGAGCAAACATATTTTCTATTAGCTCACAAAAACCATAACCCCATAGTGACTTATAAAACCTACATTTGAAGAATCTAATAAAGCAGCACGTAACGCAGGAATCTTCTACATATACAACAGCAACATCGTAACTATAACAAAGAGACCGAGCATCTGCCCCCGTTGCCAAGGCTTAAGTAATATACGGCACTACTGTAGTCTGTGTTGAATCATGTTCAGTCTTATTGCATTTTGTTTTATCGTACAGAGAATAACTGACTAGGTTGAGTACCACAGAGACGAGGCGACGATCTGCAGATTTTGCGTATTCAAAATAGACGCGCGCCTAGAATATAAAGCAAGCAACATATGGCACGCACAGCAGGTCCGTCCGTACACGCCAAGCATAAGTAATATTTTGTGAAGTTAGAATATGGCAACAGTTCGCCCGCACTGCTACAGTTGATATAGCCAGTCATGTGCAACACCAGACCACAACATTTCGCAGATAATTCGTTGCCATTTGAGCCGCTCATTTGTTGACACCACGACGCACAACCATTAACTATCCGACAGAGATCTGACGAACTTCTCGTACTGTTCTTCTTCCATTAGTTCATCAATTTCTGATGGTTTCGACAGCTCAACTTTGAAAAGCCAACCTGGAAAAGAAGGCAAATATTTCAACACAACCAGAAAATTATTACATAACTCATCGGGCACCTTGCCGTAACTTCGCCACAATAATGTGGTGTCGGGCAGATTATTAGACTGAATAGTTCCAGCCTCCGTAACAACCAAGGTGATCTAATAGAGGAATAAATGAGGGACATAAAGCATGTCGACAGAAACGAGGAACCCATGCACGATAGTATTACCCTGCCAGGATCAACGCACAGGGAGACAGCAAGTCGAGAAAGAAAATGAAACAGCAGAAGTATTGAGAGCCTGCCTACCTACCTAATGTTACAAAAATAACCTTGTCAGCAGGAAGTGCGGCAAGCTACAACATCTGAGGAAAAGGCACTAGGGACCCTTGGGTGCGTGAGGCCCAAATATATTCTGGCAGGGAAAGGGCCCGTTATGCGGTCCATTGTTTAGCCCCTGTTTGGTAATGTCAGACGCTGAAATCGGTAGTACATTTTTTATAGTTTGTAGCCAGGACCTAAACGGATCACCTGCAGTAAGTTATCAGATTTTTTTTCCTAAACTGAAGACCGAAAATGCATTTTCTTTTCCTGATCTTGAGGCAATCAATATAGTTATCGGCTAATATACTTGCACTAGTTGACTTCAGCACATTCATTAGTCGCCGAAATAAGTTTTCATAGGTCACATCTAGGTGTCCAGTAGACTTCAGCTTAAGTTTCGTCGAAAAAAAAATTACAGTACAGGGAATAACTATAGCTCCGAAACAGCTGGCATTTGCCCACTTCCAAGCAGTGACCACACTTCCTGATTAGCATGCTGCCTGCTGTGTGGAGCTACTGCGATTCTTTCTCTATATCCTAGTTACCACGAAGTCATTGGTGATTTTATATGACCCAGATAAGAGAAGCTGTCCATACAAGTGAAATAGACACCATTGAGACTAGTGACTTTATCGCAGGGCAGCTTACTTCTAGATTTAATGTACATGCAAACAGTTCTATATTATATTCAATACACCGTTAGAAATCTTCGTTCTCGCAAATTGAGAGAAGCATCTGCAGCCCACCGGAATGGGGAGAGGCAGGGACTATTTTCCTAAATACCAAAATAAGACACCCCATTCCATCTGCATTCAGATATTTGTGCATGAAGATATTTAAGAGCATTGGTGAGAGTAAGCCTCCTTGAAGTATACCGTTAGTCATGCCGATGACATTGCCGCTGCCCATTTCACAAAGAGTCATTCCATATGAATCCAACGAAAGTCTGAAAATTTTCCAGGGTGACAGACTCTGATTTAGATAAAAAAAATTTGTACTGGTACCTTAACATATATGATGAACATATGGAAAATATTTCGTGAAAATTGCAGAAGGTTTTTGTGCTGTGGCTCTTCACAGTAGGGTGGTATACCCAATTTTTAACCCTCGTGAATTGCGATGTTTAAGAACAACTATATTTGGATGCCAATATCTTGGGAACGTAATGAGTTGTGAACTTGAAAATTGGCTGGCATACAATGTAATTAGCACCCGGGCTTTCAGCATCTGCCATCAGAAAAGCTCCATCTCATCTAGTTTTTGAGATGTAGGCTTCCAAATTAGTGGTTTTGTTATGTGGGAAAATTAAAATTTCAATTTTCTGTTGCAGTTTTCATGGTGTCGAAGTATTCAGATTGAGCTGTCAATTACTCGTATCACGGTACTTTTTTACTTCTTTAGTGTTAAATGTTAAATGAGATATATAAATAAAAGGCCAATATAACTGCCTTTCTCCGGACGCGGGGGTTGACAGTCCTCGTATACTCGTCACGTCATGGTTCGGTTTCGTTAGCATCGCTGCCTGGCCAAGCAACATGTGACAAAAATAAGCAATCATGTATCACATTGAAACACAAAAAAGATCTGGAGAGTGGAAGCCCAGCTGGACGTTATAAAGTGAGACTAAATGAAACGAAAAGCGATGAGCAAGTTGTCGTCTATCTAGATATTGACAATAAATAAATACATGAGGTAGGATCGTTCAGATATCAGATTTGTTAGTTAACTAGTCATTGCATTTAAAGACAGGGCAATGCATAAAAAAAAAAATTATTAATAACAGATTTTATAAGAGATTTTTTTTTCATATTGTAGGTTTTCTTAAGGCACTATCTTAGTTTTTCGCTAACTGCAGACTTAGTCTTGCAGTGCAGTCTCTGCAGACTATAGCAGGAGCACTGGCGACTGTCGAGGCAATTTGTTGCCCCGTGTAATAAGTTAATAGCACCTTTAGTGTTGCTCAAGCTGCCGTTGTGAGAGGCTGCGTGTGACGGGGCAGCTAAACTCGTTGAACGGTTCAATATTTTTTCAATAGAGCTTGTTATGTTTGATTTGCTTTTTCTTTTTCCACCATCCATTTTTGTTAATTAAACTACTTAAATTTCGATTTATTTTAGATTATACAGAGTAATATTATATCACAGTCACTGATAGGCATGATTCTGTCATCTCTCTCATAATTCTATAGTCATTATACCCGAAGGTAAGCTGCATTTTAAACTTTATAGGATCATATGAAATAGGTTCAACACGTTCTTTTTGCGCAGTATTTTAATGTTTCTTTTACGTAATTCATTTGTTATATTTGATAATCATAGAAATTCAAAGTCAATATACTTAGCTATGTATAATTAATGATACAAAAAAGTTGCAGTAATTAATAACTTTGCATAATTTGAAATCACATATGTACATATTACAGAAATAACCGATCCCGTGAACAAACCGTAGTACTGTACCGTATTTGTTCATATTTCAGCTTTAATTTTTCAACTGTATAAATTTCAATGTATATTCATGTAAATTATAAGCACGGTTCACTTACAGGAAACTTCCACTATTACGGGGCTTGAGGCGAGCTTTTGCTGTTGGGCGGAGTTGTACACCTATGTTGCTGTTGAGGTTTTCCAACCATTTGCTGGTTCCCGCCTTACTACGACTAGCTCCTATAACCGCCTCATCAGTCACGCAACATCACGAATTAACCTTTTCATCTACTACCTGTTCGTCGCAACCACGTATGGGATTTGAACTTACCTTGTGTTCATAATCATTTGATTGAATCTCTATAGTTATTGATCCATCATGTACCTAATAGAGAATCAAATCACTATGTACAATTTGTAAATTTGAGGCAATCTTGTATCTATTTCAATGATCTCTAGTAGTAATATTAGCTTACATCAGCTTTCATTATCCCAACTTCATTTGAAAAGGATAAGACTGAAATCTAATAGTAAACTAACTGAAATCAGTGAAGAGACCAAGCAAAGCTGACAGATGCCCCGTTATCACGAATATAAAACTACACAACGCAGTGTAGGTATAGCGATTATTGGTCTCGCGTTTGTGGTGTCATCAATAATAGGAAAATGACATCTAACTGGTTTAATTGATACCACAACAAGGTAAACTGTTATATTCAAACTTTGAATTAACCCAGTTAACATTTACGACATCCGCATCCGCGGATGTTGAGATGGTAAAATCCGCAATCGCATCCGCGGATGTCAGAACTCTGAAAACCGCTAACAGATCCACATCCGCAAAATGTCCAAAAAATGACATCAGACCCATCACAAAAAGAAGCAGTAGGTAAATGACGCAAATTAAAGACTGACAGTAACGTTACCTTGAGGCTAGCTATTCATTCATCACACGAATGCGTACAAGATAGATACTCTCGTCTAATGAAAATTTCAGGCTTCTATTTGCGTCCTTGGTAAGTAGGCTATACTACCAAAAATAGCCCTAAGCACTGCTCATATATGCTGCAAATGCTAGCACCTGGATCTATAAACTGCACTGTCAATGCTACGTTACTCGCGACAGCGGTGAACATTTTTAGCACAGTCTGTCGGTAGGTCAACAACTTGACGTAATTATCGCTCGTATTGCCATTCATTTTATAGACCGTGCTGCAACCACTTAAAAAGTATATTAAACGCATCATCTGTTGTAAGTTTCTTATACTCTAGCTACTACAACCAAAAACAGCAGTTGCCGCAGAGTAAACTGAAGCTGTTCTCTCCAATCACTGTTCAAATGTCAACAATAAACTGCGCGGGTGCTCGACTCCCTTTACATCACAGAATGATGCCCGATGCAAATTTTTCCCAAAAGGACAATAATTACTGCCCATCTGTCTTACCCAGGAAGTAAAAAGCGCAACGGGAGGACTCACGATAAATTAGCACCGAAAAGTGACATCATCGACGAATCTCTGGCTGAGCAGCCGAGGAGAATTTAAACTAATTTAACCAGAAAAATCGTCTTAAATTGCGAAATTCATCTCTAGCGTATATATAAATTGAGATAATATGTACTAATTTAGCAATTATCTATAGAAAATTGCAGTGCATGCTGGTGGAAACTTTCACAGCACTAGTGCCGAATTCGTTCCCTTTCGGCGACCTGACTTGACTTCTTTTTCTTGATTGAAGCCTTATTTACACTTCATATTCAGTTCACAGTGCTCTTCACAGAATATATTTATTCCTTACCAACAAATATAAACACCATTATAGCCAATTCTGTACGCGAGCGAAACCACAGTAACAATTAGTCTATTGCTCGAACTTTCTGTACCTGGCGACAACATTTTTCGGTATTTTGCAGCCCAAGTAGCTGGCCAGTCATGAGCGAGGGATTGAATGAAATAAATCGAAAAAATACGGTGATATTAGATTAGATACGCGGCAGTAGACGAACCAAAAGGCCCATTCCCAAAAAGACACCGGGACTTACACCCCGATCCTCTATGAGCTATTGTCATGGTGACGTAGCTACTATATAGGTGGAAAGTTCGTCAAGATATTAAACAATTGGGCCACACTTTGCAACTAGGACCACAGCTCGGGGCACTCCATCAGTTCCAGAGTGTAGAGTACAGCTGAGTGTTAGGGGTTTTGGGCTTTGCCCCGCCGGAGATTTCGCCCGACGAGGCGGTCCTCTCCCGAGCGGCCCGTTCCACTCTATCACAGTTGCGCTCAGGTTTCTGCTCTGCCCTGATGTCATACCGTCATAGGATCGGACTGGCGGATTCTGACTCCTGCCCCAAGTGCCGCCGCGCCCCCCATACCGTAAACCACCTGTTTGAGTGTCCCGCCCACCTTTTTCAAGAAAACAACATACGAAGGCCTGAGGTCCCACACTCAAATACTTCGACTCGTCAATGTGATGTAAATTTGCTACGTGCGGTCACGGCTAAGTTTTATTTCAGTCCTATTGAGTTCTCCCGCTGCATTCTTTGCTTCTTGGTCTCACCCATTGTCGTTATTTTTCCCTGGTACACACAGCATACTGATAGAAACGTGGAACTCATGTTCGTCTGAATTTTTCAACTAAATCAAAGCGAATGGGGAGAGTAAGTCGTGAAAATGAAGAAAAACAACAAAGCATTATTAGTAGAACTGGAACTGGAAGAAAGTCCGGTAATGCCTCAAATACCAATTGTAAGCAGTGTAACAAACAGAACTAAGCCACAATAGGCCATACACAAATTATTACTCTCAGATTTTCTATTGTCAGCAGATGCAGATACTTGATTATATGTGTGTAAAAACCTATAGCATATTATAAAAAACGGAACATATGACCATAAAACAGGAACTCACCTTTATCGTAACAACTTGTGTTGATCAACGAAGGTTGATCTTCCGCCTCAGTGTTAACCTCAGTTACTTTCCCTGACACTGGAGAGTACAGCTCGCTTGCGGCTTTCACAGATTCTAAAGCTCCACATTCATCTGCAACAAACTCTGTATCAGGCTGTCGCTCAGCCTGTCGGCTACATCAAATAATAACAGATACCTACCCCATCGTGACACGGTAGTCCAGTATTAGCTATAGCTGTACTTCAACAGCTGTTTTGGAGCAAACATATCCAAGCATCACGGGGAGAAGAAGATAACTTCGAATTATAATAAATTAGACGCACATACAAATCAGCTTCCAAAATTACAGGGCAACTGTTATTATTATATTCAGAAGTGTGTAAGTCTCAGGTTTCACAACAATAGGCCTATCACAGAGGAAGAAAGAAGCGACATAAAGTATGACGATAGGCACGTGGAACCCATACATGAGGGTGTTCCCACACAGAATCAACACGCATGCGAACAGCAAGTCGAGAAAGAAGAGGAAGAACAGATAGAAGAAAGATCAGTAGGAGTATGAGATGGGAAGGTAGCTAAGTAGGAACGAAAGACAGATACCTATCCCAAAGGCCTAGATAATGACTAAGGTAACCTACAGGGTCCCCCTGGGGGCGCTGCTCCCCATAGGTAACATAAGATGGGCGAATCTAACCCTAAGGTCATGGCCCATCCTATGCCTCCCGAGGGATACAGAGCAACTAACTTGAACCTATCACTTTACATCTAGCTGCATTCAATCCAGAGAAAAAGATAGAAAGGACATGTACCTAGAGTCTCAGGGAGAAAAAATATTGACCCCAAAGGAAAACTTTAAAATAGACCAGGAATAGCAGCAAAATGGGCGATGGGAGTATGAAGAACAAAAATAAACTACAGTACATATAGTGAGCATGAGAGGTAACGCGCCCTGCAAGCCTAAATAACTACAGAGCCATTTACTAGCACCGTAATAAATACAATAGCCTAACAAAGCACTCCAGATACTATCTGCTCTCAATCAAACTCCTGTTCATGAATTTTGAACATAGTGTTATTGCTCAGGAGCAGGGGAGGGGCAGGAAGCATTAGGGCTTCAGCTAACACCCACCTATAGCTGAGTGCAACACTCACTCGAAAACCACACTGGGAGGACCAGGATACACTAGGCAGTCTCGTGTGCGTCGAGTATTATTATTATTAAGTAGTTTAAGCCTTAGTTTTCACAACAAAGGCGATTTCACAGAGAAAAGAAGGGGGCATACAGAATGTCAACAGAAACATGGAGCCCATGCATGAGGGTGTTCCCACACAAGATCGGAACAGCAAGTCTCCAAAGAAAAGGTAAAACAGAGGAGCAAAGCAATAGTAAGAGCGTGAAAGCAGAAGGAAGCAAAGTGGAAAACCGTCCAGAATGCCAAGCTATGGCTCAGGTTACCTACAGAGTCCCCCTGGGGCCGCTACTCTCTGTAACGTAGGATAGTCGAACCTAACTAGTCTAACCAATGGCCAATGACCCCTCCCATGCCCCCTGAAGGGTTGTATGCGTCCAAGATAGAGCCACGGAACAATTTTGCTCAGAAAGAACTGAAGATGAGCTAAAGTGTTACACTGCAACAGAATGAAAGTCAAACAGGAAATTTCCATTGGATTTTCACTAGGGAGACTACAAAAATCCCCACTATTGCGTGTTGGGAGTCGTGCCCTTCAGCTAGGCAGGGCAAACCATGTGTCAACCTACAGTAGTCAATATGTACGGCAAATACCTACTCCTCATAGGCCTACCTCATACAGGACGAAACTCCTAGTAGCTACACAAAAATAATTATAATTGAAACTATACACCAGAAACCTCGTAGGGATAGGTACGATGTAATATTTTGTGTTTGGTGAAATTTCTGAACGAAATGTACTAAAATGCGTGGTATTAAAACCTGTTTCTTTAGATATACACAAAACTTGTTGGCTTATGTACCGTACTGATATACTTGTTAATGGCATGGTAATAAAATATACAGTAGATATACCGTATAGGGTATATCAAAGTCTCAACTTGCCGTACAGTTTTCTATCCAATGAAACAAAGCTTTTTGCATCGACTACACTAAGACACTTTTATTAGATAATGAATATAGAACGTCTATCATATTAGGTACTACCTAAGAACTAGCTATATAATTTACTTCTAAAAGTCTGCTTTTTGCTTGTGTTTGTCGATGTCAGTCCGTCACCAATAGCCAAAAAAAATAAATTTTATTGAATTTCTTTGTTTTTCATTAGGTAGTCTTTCAGAGCATACTCCAATCAAACAATTTTTTCTTAACATTATGAACACAAAAATGAAAAAGAACCATTCTAAAAAAATTCATCTATCTAATACCACACATACTAAACGCTTGATTGCCAACCTTTCGTAGTTATGGGTATGTTCTTTGTAAAGGAAACGCCAACTGGTCTCAGACGTGGCTAAAGAAAACTGTAGATCTCTTCAGAGACAAAATCTCTTGATAGACCAGCTATGTTCGGAATGCAACTCTTGTTTACTAACAATAGCTATATATTTGCTGTACTTAATAAACAAAAAAGAACCTACAAACAATGATATCTGGCCAAGACCCATTCTCCAAAGAGAAATTTGTCTTCAGTTTACCTACTCTGAAAGCCAGAGGCAAAGTTTTCCTTTGGAGCTACCCTACCCAAAACACAAAATCAATAATGCTAGCCCCAATTCCTATCCCTCTGCAGAGCAATTTCAACCAATGCTGATGGCAATCAATACCAAAGACTGGAATTGCAGAATCTCAGCCATACCTACCTACCGGTACCGCAAGGAATTAGTGGTTTTAAGACCACTGCAGACGATGGTGATTGGTCCTGTTTTATCACTTCAGTGTTCATGTGCATTGCTATGTCTGTTAAGATTAAGACAATAAAAAAAGTGCCCAACTTTTCAAGTTATTCACTCAAAATTTGAAAAGACTGCACATATTTTTACTAGTGACACTTGGTAAGTCAGCTGAAATGACGGCAACATATAAAGATATCTCTTTGCCGTCACCCAGCTGTACTTGCATGGGCACACCAAACCAAGCAAATGCTGTAAAGTAAAACCAGTAGAAACTAGAACTCCTCGTGGCGTAAGACCATCACCCGTGGTGGGAGCAAATTCAACAGTCATTTTTGATGGCGAGCTAATCCTTGTTTCTCACATGGATGCTGCGTCCAACAAGGCTAGAGCAACGCTGACCACCCCATTCTGATCTCTTAGTAATAACATAGGAAAAATGGGATACCTTGTGGCGTGAGACGATCTGCCGCGGTGGTGGCAAATTCACCCCGGTGGAGGAAAATTCAACGCTGTCGTTTTTTATGGCCAGCTAGGACTAGTTTTTTGGCATGGGTCACATCTAGGTCAACTGACTAAACTCCCAACAAAAAATTATGAACATTGCTCAACTCCTTCAACCACATATTGGGTGAACAGACAGATAGGTATACAAATATAGCTACTTAAATCTTCAATGGAAACTATCACCTCTCTCACTTCATTTGCAAGTCATAACTACTATCGTCAGCTGCAGTCTAAAATTTACAGGGGGCTTGGACCGTACACCCGCTCATCACCAAAAGTGGAAAATGTAAATTTACAATCTAGTTTGCTAGAGATAGAGAGTAGGAGGCTTCAGGTGCTAGGAGTTGGTGTTGGACACCAGCAGCTCATAACCAGCAATTCAAGTAGGACCTTCTACAATCTGAATTACAACCCAAAGAAAAACCTAAAATAATGATCTTACAGATTTAACCACCCCAGAAACAATAAAAGCTATTCAGCTGAATGAGTGAATCAGTCAAACAATGTGCTAGTAAATGAAAGACCTGAAAAATTACAATCAAACTTGATTAGAAAAACTATAATAGAGCTTAACAGAAGTACAGAGAACTAAACAGCAAACAGCAGGAGAGGAGGGCAGAACCTAAACCAACCTTGGGTTATCTGTACACTGATGGCTTACCTCCTTGAGAAAACTCTGAGTCAGGTTCAGGCAGTTGAGCATACACAATGTCACCCAGGGAGTCCTGTGCATAATTGGTGATTCCAATAGTGCCAATATTGCCTGTCACCTGTACCCATTCATGCTTCTCACTGTACTTCCGACCTGAAAAATTAAAAGCTCATTAAATCCAGCTCTGCAAGTTTTGAAGTTTGGTTGATAGTCCTACATGCCTATACATCAAGGGACGGGCGAGTCCAAGTAGTACCTAGTGCTTTGCAACATCAGGATGCCCAAAATGCTTTGAACCACCCAAAAACATCCAAGGCTGACTTGACTACCTACGCATCCACAGTGCCAAATGAAGATCCCTAACAACAAATTGGGGTTATAATACCGAATGAACTTGTAAAATTGGTAAATTGGCAAGCACCAACATGGAATGGGCTTTAACTGCAATGTATCTATGTGTTTCTCCCAAATATATGAGTGAGGGTGGGCAGGAGGGTCTGATTTGTCCAATTTGTCAAGAGGTACACTAGCTACATAAAAACCTCATTTTATTCAGCAGGTGCCTGGGACACTCATAAAGGCAACACAACAATTTGTATGTTTGAATGACAATTTTAATTCCAAGGGAACAGTACCTGGTGAAATGCCTAATAACTAGCAATATGCTAACAATTGCTGACTAGGTACTATTCTAGGTTCCCTTTTGCTTTTCCACAGCCTGATTAGTCTGCTCGCTCACTCATCAAATGCCTAGATAGCATATTCTTCACTTTCAATTGCTAATAGCTATGCCTACATTCATCTTGAGAGATGGAGATCTTCTACAGCAGCCAAATTGAAGAACTGTGATTGACTAGAATTAATTCGCAGTTATCCTCCAGAATTTTCCCTTTCAGAGAGCCAAATAGTAATAGAGAGTGCAGCTTAGAATAATTGCTTGATATATATGTTATTTACAATGACAACACACAAGTAACATCACAGTACACAGTGTGTTATGATCACAACCAGGGGTGAAATAGCAAACAATGTTTGTGCTACCATTTGTACATAAATTGGGGTAAAGAGTCCAGATACACAGGAAAAAAACATGCATTTACCAGTTACCAACACTCAACTTTCGCTATTCTAGCATCATTAGAATTCGAGAAATCACAAATTGTAAACAGGTTTTAAGGAAAAGGAATTTTCCTATGGTGTTTTGCTTCATAGGGTGGCAATCAAATTTTTCTTAAAATACTTAGAAACATGATACAGTTTTAAAACTCAGTTGGTCATTAGACTACATTATAGGCGTCCATATGGTATATACAAGGTGTCTACAGGGATTCTAGCGTTGGATTTTAGTACTTTTTAGTATCTATCAAAAATATATTTTAGCACCTTCACCCACAAGAGAACGGGCAACCTAGTCTGACCCTGCCAGTGGCCTCCACAACTCCCCATATAGTCATCAGATAACCAAGTCCTTTTTTGTATTAG
>LQNS02278176.1:5235667-5257657 GCA_001587735.2 Parhyale hawaiensis | reverse complement strand
GCTCACAGTTTGGAAACTTGGCTTAGCTGAGCTACCAAGCTGCGGGCAAACCACTGAAAGTAAGAAATTTAACTGATATACAGCACTGTTACCTCGGTATTCAACATATTGTGCGCGTTTGGTGGATTTGCGCGATCGATCGCGCAAATCCGCCAAACGCGAACAACAAACATACATATATGTTGAATACCGAGGTAACAGTACTGTACATCAGTTAAATACCTGAATTTCTTTCATTAAGTGTTTTGTCCACCCTTTCCAAGCTCAGCTTCGACCAGTTGCCAAACTGTCTGCTGCCGTATTTTCGAAGAAAGTCTCGCGAATAGCTTGTAATTTGAATTTAACCTGTTAAATACTGAGTTAACAGTACTGTACATCATTAAATTTCTCAATTTCTTGCGTTTAGTTGGTTGTCCGCACTTTGCAAGCTGAAATATGCAAAGTTTTTCAACTAATTGCAGTCATTTTTCGAAGAAATTACCGCGTTTAACTAGTATTTTGCATTCTATATGTTTAAAATCTTGGTAACAGTGCTGTACATCAGTTAAATTCCTCAAGTTCTCACGTAAAGTGGGTTGTCCGCACTTTAGAAGTTGAGCTACGCCCAGTTTCCAATCTGTCCGCAGTCGTGATTTTGAAAAGAATGAAATTAAAAGCAGTTATTTTCAGTTATACATGTTGAAAACCGAGGTAACAGTACTGTAAATCAGTTAAATTCATCAATTTTCTCTGTTATGTGGGTTGTCCGCAGCCTGGAAGCTGAGCCACTGCAAGTTCCAAACTGTCCGCAGTCGTTATTTCGAAGAAAATGCCGCGGATAGCTGGTAATTTGATGGGTTTTGATTCAGTTATATATGTTGAACAGTGAGATAACAGTACTGTACATCAGTTAAATTTGTCAATTTCGTACAATAAGTGGGTTCTCCGCAACTTGGAAGCTGAGCTACGCCTAATTTTCAAACAGTCCACATATGTTATTTCTAAGAAAATACCGCAGATAGCTTGTAATTTGAATTAAATCTGTTGAATACCTAGGTAACAGTACTGTGCATCAGTAAATTCCCCACGTTAAGTTTGTTATCCTCACTTAAAAGTCCAAGGTTATTGATCTTGTCTGTAATTGCCCGCAAAAAGGAGCCCGCTGGCAAAAATATATTTATCTGACATATTTACATGTAACGATGAATTACTAAACATCAGAGAATGATTTTTTTTGTCAAGGAAGGCGAAATCAGGACTGTTCAGAAGTGTCTGTACCGCTTACGAGGAGCGAGAGTTTGGTGCGGATAACTGCGGACAACTGCGGATAAGTGCGGACAAAATATGTTGTCCGCAGTCCGCAAAAAAGTGAGTCCCATTTTCGTTCAGTTCAGCCTTTTCACGCTATATTGCATTTCATCGAAGAGAAGAGATGTTGCACTGTGAGAACTGGGGGTAGTGTGTCATAATGTTTCGCTCACTCAAGTGTCACGTCCTTCCGAGCTATAGTGCAGCCTGAACTTCCAGTGTATGATCATACACTCCGCTATTTGTGTTAATTTCTTTGATAATTGTTAATATAGAGTGCCACAACTATTGTTGCTAGCGTGCTTGGCTCGCTGTTGTTCGTTCTGTATGCTAGTGACATGTTCTCTTCGCTGGAAAACACGATGATCAACAATGCCGACGATTCAACTTTGATGGCAGTGATACCTGCTCCCCGCATGCGTAATGCTGTGGTCCAGTCTCTGAATACGGATTTGCCACTCATTAGTGCACAGTGCTCCGCTTGGAGTATGAAGCTGAGTGCCAGTAAAACCAAGTTAAAACTTGTCAGTAGGTCTCGGACACTTGTACTGCAGCATTCACATCTGGAGATAGATGACACTTTGCTTCAGGAGTCTAGCTCCTTGGAAATTCTTGGTGTTGTCTTTGATGAAAAGCTTACTTTTGAGCCGCATATTAGTAGGCCACTGGTGCCACGTGCTTCCAGTAAGATTGGGCTACTCTAGGCTTATGTTCTGGGTATCTGGTAACAATTCGCTCAATTACATTCACAGTAATTCCTTCTAGAATTTTTCAAACACATACGATTGAGAAGAGCTCTAATCACCCTGGACTTCAGTACAACATGAATGACTATCTCGTGAAATATAACGAGAGAGCTTCAGAGCTTCGATGAGCTTCAACCACTAAATAATGAAGTAATTTTCACATACATCAGGTCATGACGAAAGTTCTGGCAGCTTTTGGCACTTCCTGTGCCATTATGCAGGTTATAATGGATATATTGAAGCGAACATTCATTTATCAGTCGCAGTGGTAATGGCAAGGACTCTTTCTGTTCACGATCAAAAATTGGCTCTAATTAAGTAAGGCCAATCAAAGATTAGCGCTAAGTAAAAAAACACTAATGATAAAAAATTCTTACCAAAACACTAAAAACAAATGAAAACGCATGCATTCAATAAAATTACTTCAGGACGTGACAGGAACCAGTCCTGGCCTCACCTAACCTTATGCGGAAGCTCATTTGCAGGGGCTCTATAGTAGGGGGTGGACTAAGGAAGGCCCAGCGCGTTCATCTGTCGGGAAACGTACGAGAAGAGCCTCGTGAAGTTGTTCGGTCGTTAGGTGTAAAGTTCGACGTTAAACCTAACATCAGCAGATGACAATTAATGCCGGTTTAGTTCAATTCCGTTACAAGTAATGTAAAATCCAGCTATATATATTGTAGTTACCCTGAAATCACCTTCGAACATTATTACTTAACGGTATTACCTTCTGCTACACCTCGCTCCTTGTTCTGAGTGTACTGTGCACTGTACTATAACGTTGTCTAGAGAAAGCACAAAAGTCACAGCAATGGTCGCATGTATGAACTGATAGAAGCATATTCATATGTACTAAGAGTACCTATAGGGATTTTTGTGAGACACTGAGATACTTGTAAGCTACCAAGCACACGATACACTGCAGTAGAATATGTGCGTTTAGACCATACGTACTTCTATTGTGCACGCTGCCAAAAAGTCCACAGCAAACAAAGTACACAGGAATTTTTACAACAGCGAACAAGTCTTGGCTCGACAGAACTGGGGAGCGATGCTCCCCGCATGCTTACCCGCCTGACGTCACGCAGCTGCACGGCGCAGCGACAAGCATTGTCTCTCAAATGTTTCTGACTGTAATGAACGTATTGCTTTTTTAGCTTTTACCGTTAGTTTATTCTGTTAGATCGATAATTATGAAGCATATTATATATACAGTACATTGTATGCAAAGTAGTTATCTCGCCGTGTAATTTTAGTAAAAGCTCTATTTTTTTAATATCTATTCGTTCAGCATGATACAACGTGGTGTTCGAACTCAACGTATTTGTCTGAAGTTGAAGTTGGAGAGTATGATTAGAAAATGATGCAAGAATGCTTTCAAGGAAGCTGCTAAAATAATGATAGCGCTGCCGCTGCGTCAGATCCCATAATCAGCAAATTCACACTATGCTTTATATGAGCAGGTCAGCGGAAAGCGAGGCATACCACGAAAAGCTATTATCTCGAGGAACTGCGTGCGTCGTATTAGAGGAAGGTAGTATGCCTGAGTAAGGTCAAAAGATGTAGTACGAAAAAAAAACTTACAAATATGCATTACTAGAGTAAATAAGAGTAATGCTTTCAATGGAACCGGAGGTAAAACGAACATACCATATATAACAAGTGATAGGCGTACCGTATGTTGGCTTCGTAAAGGCGGCTTAGCACAACAGTCAAATGAACGTTTTCTCCCTGCTCAGCGAACGAATTTGTATCCGTGACTTAACGGCAGAATAAGGAAAAAGATTTCTTAGTTTGCACTCACTCTAAATTTGAAGAGATATCCGAAAATTTACTCACTGACATGACGCCGAACATTTTAGCAACTTTTTTGTGGGCAGACAGTTGTCTTGAGGGGGATAAAACGAAATATTCTGACAATTTGTCTAGGAAGATTGTTCATTTAGCTATCGGGCGAAACCGCTTCAACACAGTTGAAATTTTCGTTTGTTTCCAATGGAGATGAAGCTGCACGTCTCTCAGGGCGTGCCGTGCGGGCACAATTCAGTAGCTGGTATAAATTACCACGTGAGCGAATTTCCAGCTGCGAGGGTACGCAACTAATAACAAAAATCCCTCTACATATATGAATTACGTGCATGACAAGCGATCTTCTATGGCACGAAAACACAAACGTCTGTTTTAAAAGGAGATATTTCAATGTTATTTTATAATGTACGGTGTTTTACAGTACGGTATAACCGCAATTGCCTAACGACTCCAAACGAGTATTTTTTGCAAAAGTAGGCACTGTGCTTGGTGAGAAGTTCTGCACCGTAACGAGTATGATCTGCCCTATACGAGTGGTATTCGGAGTGGCACGACTTTGTGTGGTCGAAATGGCTTCGTTCCGGAGCTGAAGACCTGCTTAGAGCATGAATGAGGTGACGTAAGTCCACTCTTGGCACCTCACGGAGATGTTCGAGAAGCATCGGTGGCCCCACGACAACGGGGGGCCGCAAGCGCCTGCACAACGAGAGCCCGTCCGTCACAGCTCCTGGTGGTGTCGCCTCAGAGACAACTAGGTTGGCATGAACTCTTGTTCAGTGTCATTAAATACGCTTTTTATTTTAGCTGTCAGTGAATAGTATATTGTAACAGACATTAGGTGGATATGTGCATGCAATGTCTAATATATCTCAGTAATCATGATAAACTGTGACATTACACACAGAAAGCCTAGTTTGCATATTTCACATTTACCTTTGTAAAGTAAATGTAAATCTAAGCCTAGATACTATTTTCTGCTCATAATACTGTCTTTCTTTAAGTCAGGAAATCGAAAAAAATTGTGATAGGAAATACGAGTGATGAGCTGTAGGTTCTCTACTCATGATAAAATTTATTACTAGCCTATGACACCATATTTATAATGACTGAGTTATTGGTGCTTCAGTAGGGTTGAAAATGACAGGTATGAGTAAATGTAACACGCATTTGAATATTTATTCCAGGGTTGTGTTACCAAAGATTAGTTGAATCGCAATATATGAAAAATTACATTATTCCATATACTAAATAGAAAAGAAAGAATGAAGAATGAAATGTAATCTCTTATCTCATGCATATGGATATTAATTGTGCCGAAGATATGGCCGCAGCAGCGTGTGTTTTTGAGTCTTAAGGCTAAATTCCAGAGAAAATTGCCAGGTGACTTGTAGACAGGATAGATAGCGTACACAAATTACTCAAGACATGATCAATCTCTAGTCTAAAGTTGCTTCGTAAACCAAAAGAATGCGTTGTTATACGTACTTAGCATATGCTTTTTATTTGTTCTACTAATTTTTTTATATTTGCAATTTAATAATGAATTACCGCCAATATTTGGACTCTGTAGATTATAGAGGATGCTGCTACACGGTATAATAAATTTCAGAGACGAAAATAACGCGCTAGTTATCAGGATAAGAAAAACTTTTTGCTGGTGTTGGAGATAATTTCCGTAACGATATATGAACTTGAGTAATAATGAGTATGTTTCACTCTACAGGCTACACAGTCAGAAAAATCGGTCGCATAGCATACTTTGGGCTGTCAAGCTACACAAGCATAGCAAATCACAATAGATATTGTGATCTACCTATACGATCTCAATTTATAGATATTGTTTTGCAGCTTACAACATGTCTGAAAAACGTGTCACGTTATTAAAGAAATATATATATTTTTCATATCATAGACCCAGCGCTACAAGAAGTCATCTACATATCCAGTAGTTTTTGACTTCCGTGCATATATATCATTAACTGCATTCCCGCTACGAATTACAGCAAGTACCTAAAACTTTGAAAATTGAATGAACGTTAGTTACTCTTCGGGTGAAACCACAGAAATTCTTTAGATTTTCTTCATTAGGAATCATATACTGTGGTGAGCGCCATGGCCAGCGTTACTCATCATTGCATTATTACTTTTTTCCGTCGTCAATACAGTATTGCATGAATATGATAAAACGTTGTAGCTCAGGTGCTACAACATTTTCAACCAAAGGGCTACACATGTTTTTAAGCAATAACGTCATGATGATTAACGTAGACAAAAGTGTTTGCTTCAGTACCCGGGAGCCTAATATACAGCTGCCTTTCCTTCCTGGATCGGTTTTAACTGCTTTGATTTTAGGGTAAATATGAGTGAACTGAGGTTGTAGGAGGGACAATACAGAGGCTGACCCCGAGAGCAGCAGACCTACATACAAAAGCTGGGCACCCCGCCAGCCGGCTCGCTGTTAGTTGATACCTGCGTCTAATTCTCTCACCACTGAACAGCGAGGCTCCTAATTCTGTACGTAACAATCAGGGAGAAAAATGGGAGCGGCGTGCAAGACATGGCACGTTGCCACCCGCGCCCGCCCCCACTGCCTCTACGACGGACGGCACGCGCGCCCCTGCGACAGCCGCGGCGGTCGTGTCGAGCGCTGCAAGTTACAGGCTCGTCTGCGTCAGGAGGAGCAATTGTCCGTAGAGACGACATTGTGCAGAGCGTTGGCTGATTTGCTCAAGCTGAGACACAGTGTGGCGGCTGCAGGAAAAACCTGGCAATAAACGAGGTATCAATTTCGGCGTGCTTTCTTCCGAGCGGGGAAGTCATGCATGGGCTAGAAAGGTGATTGGAACTATTCGACCAAAAGGAAGCAAGACGATGAATGTAACATTATTTTTAAGTAATATTTAACAAGCAGTACCTAATATGGATTCTATAAAAGTCGCGCTCCGAATTTATCGGTAATGCATGGACTTAAATAACTTTGAGTTTTAATCAATATGTAGTTGTCGACAAATTTTTTAAAGTCGACGTCTCGGGAACTTAATTCCCATCATCAGAACTACAAGGGAAGGCTAAAAAGAAAATTTGTTAACTGACACCAGGGGGGCAAGGAGATGTTACTGGGGGGAAGTACCCACTCGCTTCCCCCCGTTCGATAGCCGTACCACCTCTGCTACTTTCAAAATCGCCAGACTGTACAAGCATTGTTGTCAGGAATTTCCAGGCTCTCCCTGGTCATTTGCATTTTACACCTCCCACAAGTAACATCTCCTTGTCTCGCTCGTGTCAGTTAAATAAAATTTATTTTTAGGCTTCCTTTTTAGTTCTCATTACTGGAATTAAGTTCCCGAAATGTTAATTTTAAAAAAAATTGTCGACAACTACATATTGATTAAAGATTTATATTGGGTTCTCTTAGGCCCTGTTCACACGTCCCTCATTTCAACGCGTTCAGTCAAACTGACGGAAGCGGCGCGTTGATTCGATGAAAGTGGCAGCAACATATGCGGGAGACGGAAGGATGGAGCACGTATGATTTTTCAACCCGCCGCGTCAGCCAAGTTCAGTAAACAGAAGCTATAAATACAGAATTAATCTTCTATAGCATTTTTAAATCATAAAAAGTTGACAAAAATTATTATTTAACAGTTACTTTAACGAACCGAATCACTGTATTGCGTTTAACACAAGAAACTTTGTTAAGCTGAAAATGTTGTTACTAACTTTAAGAACACAGACGCGGCGTAATCAGGCTATAAATATTTTGAAACTAGGCTGTTCCTATCAAATTCAGGCTATAAGAATATGGAATACTAATGTGACTTCAAAAATATAAGCGAAAGTATAAAGAAACGACATCATAAGTGAACGCTTGGTGTCATTGATTTGAATGTAGAACACTTCTTCGAGTGGACAGCGACAGCAAAAGTTGACTTTCTGCTCGTGTTCATTTTCGTGAGTGAATGCGTTTATATGAGAGACGTGTGAACTGGCCCTTACGCAACTGACTGCGGGAGACATCCATGCTTTAAACTTTGATTTTAATGCATGCAGATAATAGATAATTAATATTTTGAACTATATTCATAATCGATGCACAAAAATAGTCAACACTAGCTAAAGAGTTGCAGGTACTATCAAGTGATATATATATATTTTTTTTTCATAAGAACACTTGCCTCAATGTGTGATCCTGATTTAACTGCTTTTAACAGACTGAAGAATATGCTACAATTTCCGTCAATTTATCAACATTGCGCCTAATGCTCAGGAGCCTAATCAGTTGCTTTCTAAACAGTTTCGGGTGTTGGTGACGTTGAAGTTGTTACCGAACACTGCCGGAAAGAAGTGACCATAATAATTATAATAGAGACATCTTCCAACGTGCCTACTCATGCCCGTAGTTTCGTTTCTTCACCACCAAAGCTTTTGCTGAGTAACGCTGATTTGTCCTATTTATTTTTAACAATACTTGGAGACGGCTGAAGTAAATGGTCTTTAGTGAGTGTTGGTGAAGTTTATGTAATGTTAATTAAGGGTTGAGAAGCACATTACGAGTAAGAACCTTCGCTTAGCAACGCAGAATTAATGAAACATTGAAATTTGTCCCGAATGCAGGATTTCCTTTCCATACTATCCAAATTTCTAACAATTTCTGTAATTTCTTAAACATGCGTCCAGAACTTGACTCTCATTTGTGCTTCTTCCAGCATAACAGCTCCCGTAAATTTCATAAAGATCCACTCATAATTTTTTGAATTATATTGCGGACAAATAGTATTGCAATCATACAGTCAAACAGACTAACGAAGTAATCGATCATAACAAAAATTTGGTCCTTTGCTCTTTGTCACATTCGCAATATTTCGTGGTAATTTCAATAAGATTTATTATAATTTTTTGAGTTATGCTTCCAAGAAAAAACTCTTCCAAGAAAGAGCAGCAAGCAAACGATTGAACGAATTTGCACCAAAAGTTAATTATCTGTTCCTTCTAACATACCAAACAATACACGTACATTTTATGAAGATTCATTAACAACTTTCTGAGTTATATTAATGACAGACAAACTCTGGCAAAAGAAGAACTTACGGAGGTAAATATGTAAGCTGCTGTCTTGCCTTCGGCAGAAGAGTTCGTTGACGTTGAAACTGCCAAATATGACCCACATATTAGGAGGTTGGTGTCACGCGCTTCCACTAAGATTGGACTGCTGCGTAAAATGAATTTCGTGTTTGTTGATAGTCAGGTTGCCCGCAGATGTTTTTATGCATGTTTGCTGCCTGTGATGGAGTATTGCTCACCAGTCTGGGCTTCAGCTGCTGACACTCACTTGCGTCTGTTAGACCGACTTGTTAGTTCAGCCAGCAGGCTGTGCGCTGATAATGATCTAGTGAACCTGTCCCACAGGAGAAGAGCAGCTGAGCTATGTATATTTTATAAAGTGTACAATAATGAGAGGCATTGGTTGTATTCTTCCCTCCCTGCCCTCAAGGTTTTTGGGAGAGCGACTCGATCGTGCTGCGTGCGGAGCGCACTTTTTCACTTTGGAGGCTGTCAGATGTCGAACTAATCAGTTCTGTCGGTACTTCGTGCCCTGGTCGGCTAAGATTTGGAATTTGTTGCCGGCATCGGCCTTTGGTCGTATTGGCCTGCAGGCGTTTAAGTCAGCTGTTAATGTTTTTTTTTTTTGCTGGATTTCCTTTAGCAGCGTTTTGGGCTTCCCGGTGTTGCAAGATGCTTCATTTGGGTTGTATTACCTGTCCGTGGGAGCTCAAGAGTGAAGTTTTAACAATAATATGAATGAAAGTACAGAGCCTGGTATAGATCCGCGCGAGATCGCCCTTGCAATCAACTCCTATTTAAACGGGTAAATACCAAGTCTGTGAGTTCTAACTCTATCTGTTTCATTCAACCTTGTTGTTGATATGGAACAACTGAGGAATATATAGAAAGTTGGGAAGAAGAAGAAACACATTTATTTCTCATCTGGAGACTGTGTCCAACAAGGTTAGGACACAGTATCCCGAGGTCTTCATGCTTAGTACTAACATAAGAATAATACTAAAAAGTAACATAAGAGACAATTGGCATTAACATAAGAATAATACTAAAAAGTAACATATGAGACAATTGGCATTAAATTAGCAGGGAATTTACAAGCAAAAGGCTCGCATCTAAATAAGGAGATGATACTGACACTATTTTCCGCTAAGAGGGGCGTTGGTTACACAGAAGTGATGTGATTTTTTTTAGATTATAAAATACAGTATGCAGCCTAAAGTGAGCTAGGGCCAGTAGTTGCGGATTAAAAAATGTTACGTTTACAGGGATTTAAAAAAAAGGAAGAAGAAAGGTGCGATGGGCAATTTAGAATATACAGACCAGCTAACCATATTCAAGAGTGAGTGAGAAACAGACATGAATTCCAACAAATAGCTTGTAATGCTAATAATGGAACAAAATTGAATTAAGATAGAATAGATAGATTATATTACAGTGAAAGAGACGCTGCGTATTTTCAATATAATTAAGTTATATAACCGTGATTTCCCTATTTGTGATAGACAAGAATTTATATATGTAAAACAGTCTGTGGGGCATTAGAAAAGAATAGTAAGCAGAGATCACGTTAGAAGATATGAATTAACTAAGATGTATGCTATGCTCAAGAGTATCTGTCACGGTTAGCTTAAGAATTTTAGCAAAGAAGTAGAGGAAGCAGAGTGAAAATAAATCATTTTCTCATATGGATGCGGTACTCGACATATTAGGAGGGCGCAGCACCATGAGTGTTTAGTTCTTAGTCTTAAAGCTAACACCGTAACATGAGTGTTTTTATCTTTATGCTTAAAGCTAACACGGNTAATATTAAATACAACGTTGGCCCGACCTACAGCCAAGGTTCAATGGTACATGGGACCTCATGGTCAGACAGACATTGTGGATGGATGCATTATCCTGTTGAAGAAATCATATATCCCCTCACAAAAGAAGGCCCTTCGCCGTTGTGGACGCTCTGGACAGCATGTTATTATAGCCAGCCACTTTTTGATGACCCTGTACTACCAGACGGCATCTCCGCCACTATGTAGCATAGAAAATGGAGTATGGGCAACTTTTTGTCATGCCAGTAACGTTGGAATCCGTAAAGAGAAAGAGAGCCACGTTAATTTTATTTTTATCAGAGAGCAAACATCTATTCCACTTTTCAACGTCCGATGTTTAGTGCTCTGACTGCTCTCTGTCAAACTCTAAACGGTTTCGTTGTGATGTGGGAACAGGTGAGGCTTTTGTGGATGCTCGTGTGTTTCAATCTCCTCTGCCTCAGGTGTCGCCTAAGGGTTATGAGACAATAGTTAGCATCAGTAAGTGCCTTAATCTGTCTGGAATATCATCCTGTATCTTGACGGACAATCTTGCAAAGTCTATTGTTCAATTCTTGCGATTTTTTGTAAAATTTACTGCCTTTCGAGGCTGTGTATTTCGACTATTCTTAAATTCGCGTGTTTCTTATTTTCAGCTGTATTCAGTTTTTTAACTACGTGACGTCTGCCGCCGGGTTGCCGGCTTTAGCAGACAGCAGGAGTGACCAATCCAGTGCGCACGTATTCCAGCGGCGCTGCAGTGCGGTGATATTACCTACCTACGCGGTTGTGACGTTCCTCTTACCCTCTCCACTAGCTCTAAACCTTCTACTTCTCTGATCTATTCATCATAAGACCGCCTGTCCGACCTACAATTTGCCTTAATTCTCTTTCGAACTAACCTGGGCAGCCTCGATCAACTTGGAGTTCCAAATACTCTAAAGTATTTAAATACTAAATACATCTGTAAAATGTATTTAAATACTGAATACTAATTACATTTTGGAAATGTATTTAAATACTAAATACTTAAATACATGAATGTATTTGAATACTTGACTAAATACATTCCATTTTTTTCTTTTTTGGGCACTAAAAGGCACTAACGCAGGTGTATTTTCGGTGTTCATGAATTATTGAATATTGATATACTACCACAATATGTGACATTCTGTAAAAGTCGTAAGTAATACTCTAGAGTCTAGATAATATAAAAACAATTCAGAGGCGAGAGCTTCCAATTTAGCCCCTACTATCACTTCACTAGAGAACTGATTTAGCCTGTTTCAGCTTCCTAGTTTGCTTATGGACATTGAAAATTAAAACACCAGTTCATTGAAATGATTCGAGCAGCCATAAATAAGGTTTGTAGGATCGAAATACCGTCGTGTTTTCAGGATGTTTTCCCCCATAACTATGAAGCATAACAGCCTCCAGTCCTGAGCCATAGCTCTTGATGAACTGCAGCCGTGCACTACTTTGAGCCGGTTAGTATAATAGCATCTTAGGAATGAACCAGTGCTTGTGGATCCTTTGGGACGTGTCTTTCGTGCCTACTTTGTTTTTCCTTTCAAATTCATCTTCCTACTGATTAAACTTTGTTCTGTTCTTCCTCTTCTTTCCCGACTTGGTGTTCTCAAGCGCGTGATTCGGACATGGGTTCCACGTTTCTGTTGATGTTCATGTCTCTTCTTTCTCCATTTGGATCACGGTGAACACGGTTAGTAGGGAGGCGTGAAGTAGAAGAAAACTTCTACTACTACTTGTGGATTTTCCACTAGGGGTGTGCGATCAGGGTAATTTCGCTTTTAAGCTAACCACAATCAGACCTACCCCTCTCCTCAACAATTAAGCATCGTGCAATATCAGGATGCTTCAGTGTTAGTGCCGCACCCGCACTGCATAAGTTTGAAACTGTTGCCAGCAGGCGAGTTCTTTTGCTTTGCTTGTAAAGGCAGCATTCGGTGTTCAGATGCTGTTGCAGCGCTATTGGCCCTAACCATGGCAGGGATTGTCCGGGGCGATAACCATCATATGGGAGGTTCCATCGTAGGCGCCATAGCTCTTGACGATCTGTGATCGATTGAATCCGTCCACGCCTCTGAAGCCGAAAGCTAGGAATCCTCAAGATTTTTTGGAGACCTTGCCAGATGGAAAATTGAGTCTCGGCCCGGCAGTCGTCAGGTATCTTCAGAAAGGTGTGATTTCACCTGGAACGCAAGCCGATGTGGTACAGTTCAGCTGGAGACATGCTGTCGATATGAAGACACTTTGATGACTGCGCAATATTTTATGTTCTCCATTATTTAGAAATTTGTCAATTTAAGTTTCACTTTAACAACTTGCTAAAAGAAAAGAGAAAGTTGTAGAACCTGTACAAGCTTGAAACAGAAGCATATAAAAAGTAACGTACCAAAAGGGCGATTTATTATTTATTTATCTCATCGGTATCCGTACCCGGCTCAGTACTTTTATTTCACCGAAAATTGATAAGTTAAGTGTATCACAAGTTCAATTGTGGCGGCACCAGGCACTTTACAAGGGGGCTGAGGTGAAGGGGGGGGGTGGAATAAGGGTGAAGGGGCTTCATAGCACATATACAGTATGCATGCATGTTGGTTGCATGACAGCAATACTGTACCCGCACGAGTCGCTGCATCATGCGCACTTAAGATCTGACGGAAGTGCCGAGGCACGCCCTGGGGCTGGTAGTCTATAAATGGGAGTAGGACCTCGTCAGCCCAGCCCAGTGCCGCCCGTACTATCCTTGAAAGCTGTGTGCGATACTCTAACCCACTAGCTAGAGGCGGCGTAAACCTGTGTTCATTGTAAGAGAATCACAGTACATATCCTGTTATCCACTCTGAGTCTCCTCACCCCACGTGCAACGTACGTTCATCCGTTACAGGATCCATGGACCGTGTATACGAGCATTAACTACTGATATCGTACCAAGTACTTTAATCGGCGCGCGTACAATACCGGTGGAGGGGGGCAGGGGACTTTGCCCGATAATGAGGGGGGCCCTACGCCTCTTCTTGGCGTCATCATCGAATTTGAAGGATTGGAAAACCAACAGTCGAGCGTTTCCTGTATAATTGAAGCGCACGCCGCTTACTGAAAATATACTGAACGTCTCTGGTGGGCTCATTTGGCCATGTCTCAAAGAGAGACATGAGTTGAAATAGCTGATCGTAACCTCAATAGTACCACCAGCAGCAGCCTAGCGCTCTAAAGCCATGACAGCGCCACCATGCCTCCTTACAATATTGCGAGTACGTCTTCATCATATCCTAATCGGCTATTTTGGCGCCATTGTCCGGTATTATTTCATGCCGCTGCCCACATACACATTGGATGAATACCAATGACTTACCATAGGAATGCGCCAACTAATATTGGTCGTTTGTGTCGTTTCGAGGAATAACGATTTTTCGTAACTGCATCATACGCAGACTGTGCTGCCTCAGGAGGCCACTTACGGAGGCGGAAGCCAAGACTGACGAGATTTCTTCCACAAACCGACAGCCCAGAAACTAATTGCTTGCATTACAATGGCAGCGTTCAGCAGTAGGAGACTCATGGTGTTAGTGATTCTTATTTATTGTGGAATGAGAGTTCACGTGGACTGTTTCAACACGTCTTGCTAATGTTTTACGACGTGATGAGGCTCTTGCTAACATTAATAAATGGGACGGGGAGGGAACAAGTGAGATAATTGTTTAGTTTCAAGCTATATATTGACGCTGCCTCTTGTCTTAGAAGCATAGGAACACTCACATTCACTAAATTTTAGAATTGATTCTCTCAAACTGCATGACTATTGTAGTAATGTTGCCTACCTCAGCCAAGCAGGTTACGTTTTTGTCGGAGTATGTCTTTATGTTTGTTTTATGTTAGTCTGTAATCTAGATAGCTCATAAAGTTATGGACGCATATTCATGAAATTTACAGGGATTTTAGTATTTGTATTATGAGGAACAGATGATTAACTATTGGTGAAGATACTTCGACTTTTTTTTTTGTTTGCCTGCTTGTTTTTTCTTGGTGACATAACTCAGAAAGTTCTTACGGATTTTCGTGAAATTTGCAGAATATGTGAGGAACGTTACGAAGGGCAAATGATAACTTTTTTTAATGATCTGTTAGCAGGGTTGCAGGTTTGATTGTGTTTGTTTTACCTGTTTATCAGTAACATAACTACAAAATTATCAACGGATCTTTTAAAATATGCAAGAAGTACATATACAGTACTGATTGAAGGTAAAAAATAACCAAATTTAGTGATGATGTATTCATCCCTTCGTGTGTTTGTTTCTGTGTTTGCCATTGTTTTTGGTCAGAACATTACTCAAAAACTTACGTACGGACTTTTAAATTTACAGGAATTGCTACAAATGTTATGCTCAACAAATAACATTCTTTTTGGTGGTGATCAAATAGGAATCCTGGTTTCACAACGAAACTAAATTTTTCGTTAATGTTGCATTGCTTTGGGGATCAAGGTATGTACTCTCAGAGTGCTTTGCTTGTACTATGTAACAACAACAACAACAACAACAATTTGGTAAAAGGTGAAGTCAACTTTGACCGCACCCTCGACTGGGAAACCCATATGCACTGGTTTGTGCGGCGGATATAGGCCCGCTGACCCCAGAGGAGCAAGTGCGGCTGCAGTCGACTACGGGTTATAAAGAACCATGGCGCCAATTTGACGGAAGATTCACATGACTCGCGACCCCCACCTCCCTCATCTCTGAGGAAGGCAAGTTCCACCACGGCGAACTGCATGCATGCCCACAACTGCCGAGTCAGCACACCAAGGTCAGCAAAGAGCACGCGTGCCTGGGTTTTTCTCGAACCTGCAATACATGAGTTAGAGCTGCGAGCGTAAGCATGCTGCTACCTTGGAGGCACTTACAGCGTGATCAAATGAAGTACGGACGCTTCTTGTTATTGTGTTGCGTATACGTCACAATTTTACTTTATAAATCCAATTAATTAAATCAAAGGTTGTATTTTACATTACAAATAAATTACTTTTCAGAAACTAGGCGTAGAAATTTATGTGTGAGCAATACAAGTCAACAGATAAATAAAATATCTAGTAATATTTTTTAAACTTTGCATGCCTGTTGTTATCGATTGTTAACTAGGCTGTGTGGAGTATCCTTGAGGATAAGGTCAGCTCATCTAATCTCCAAAGGGTCCCTACGCTACAGGCTATTGGCGCGTTCGATTGGGCACCAAAATTAAGCAGTAGAGGCGCGACAAAAGTTTTCAATTAGTCCCTTTGAAACGTGTTACAAGTGTCAGAAGCTACCCGGTAACGTTGAGCCTGCTGAAAATGCAATTTTATGAAATACGATTGAGTTTCGATAAGTCTAAAGGGTAACCGATTGAGGGTCAGTGTCTGGAACTCAATCAAGCTGGTCAGAGCCAGCGCACTTGCGTGAAGTTTCGAAAAAGTCAAACTTTCAAAGCTTTATTTTGGCGCCCCATCGGACATGCCCTAAACCTAGTCTACGTGATGGGCGACCATCTCATCAAACACCATATGTGCTACGTCTTCAAAATCACCGACAGGTTGAGACCTGCAGTGCTAGGTAGTGGGCGGATACATTATGACAATGTCAACTTTACCAATAAAGTTTAAATAACTTTATTTCACTATGAAGTTATTCAGTTAAAGTTTATATCCACTTTGTCGTATCACCCAGAGTTATTGTAGTAACTAAATCACTATATAGCTAGCTAGAAATGCGTGAACACGTAAGCGTAACGACAAATTTCTTAGTTTTGCAATATCGTCTTTGCCAAATTAGATATTACACACGTGACACGTGGCTATCTTTAAGGGGTAGGACGACTCCATGTCGTTAAGGTTCGGTTTCAGTATGCTAATGAACAGAGACTGCAGCATTCGCAGGTCAGAACTTGAATTTGCACAGCCAAGAATTGAGAAGTGTTGTAAAATGGGACTATTGTTCTGTTCTGCATGCGCGCGTATTGCTGAATGAGAAGGTGAAGCTAAGGGGTTGCCAGCAAATTGAAACCGAATCTTAACGACATGCAGTCGTCCTACCCCTCAAAGATAGCCCCCAATACATGACCCTTTGTATTTTTTTCTAACTAATTAGCATTAAAACTAGTCGATCTTGTACAAGCAGAGTATCATCTTTTGTACTTGTTGTTTCAGAATGCTGATGATGACCTGCAGGGTCGAAACGTTCAGATCTAGATCAAATTTTTAATAATGTCTTTTAGATCAATCAAATTGTCTTTGCCCTCACTTTGATTTTAGAGTGCTGCCGTGTTTTACAACCGAACTTGATTAATAAGGGAACTACTTCTTAACAAATCTATCAGAGTTTCATGGGAATTACTGCGTCCTAAAAATTTACGGTCATATGGAATTAAACTTATTTTTATTGATTCAGTGATGGTAAAAGGAACAGCCCGTCCAATTTGGTCTTTTCCCGTCTACTATGTCGCCAAACTTGAATGTGTTCTTTTGTTTTCTTGCAACTGCACTTCATTAATTGATTATTGAAGGAATTACAACATTAATTGATTACTGATGGGTATGCTTTGTGGCAATACCAGAGGTTTCTTGAAGAACGTCCAAATGAGGTCTTCTGTTGTTCAGATATCAGCGAGGTTGATTATAATTTATTAAGTGCGCAGTTGCTAATGTGCTACTGAAAAAATCAAACTAGTGTGCTTCCTGCAAATGAACTTCTATGATCTACACTAAGGTGCAAAATTACACAGATGCTGCACTGAAATGTTACTAAGCGGTCATGCCCATCGTTTTTTTTTTTTTTTGTATCTAAAAACTATTGACCAAATTGTTCAGTAAGTGCTTAGATCCCTTGCTTTAGTAGCCTTTCACCTCCTAGGTTCCCAAGAGCGTAAGAAGTGTAGAGACCAATATCGACTTTGCAATAACACGACGAGGCGACTGCACACGTCAGACGGGATATAAAGGACGTTCTACAGGCACATTGTTATTAATCGAAGGCCATATTTGATATCTATGCAATAACGGAAACTTGGTTGACGGAAGAGAGTGATAAGGTGTTTGCGCTTGAGGGTTATCATAAGTACTGTATATATCGAAATAATTTTGGAGGAAGGATAATGGTGTATCTAAGGCGCTGCTAGACCGTTGATGTAAGGCAGGAGTTATCACATATCAGACAGCACAGTGAGGTCTTAACGTTAAAATTATACTGATGGCATACTAACCTAATTCTATCATGCTTTTATCGTCCTCCCATGTCCTCAATTGCTACATTTAATGACACTCTAGTACATCATATATCTCAACTATGCAACAATATTCCTAGTGTACTCTGTGGTGATTTCAACGTGAATTTGTTCAATCCTTTGAGATTAAATCCAATATATGAATTTATTAATATAATGACAGGCTCTGGTTTCATTCCGCTCATAAACCTTCCTACGCGAATATCACCAGAAAATCTAATAACAAAGCATTCTTTACTAGATCATATTTGGTGTAACTCGACCTATAATGAGTTTGAGCAATGCGGAGTTGTCAGTGTGGATTTAGCGGATCATATGCCTAGTTATGTTGTGTTTAATAATAATCAGTTAGATAAGAACGAGAAGTTATGTCGAAATTTTAAAGACGAAGATAGCTGTAACAAATTTGTAAATGGCGTATCACTGATGGCATTTCCTGCTGAGTGTGGCGATGACCCAGCAGAAGAACTGGCCACACTTCTTAGAAATCTATATAGATTGTATTTCTCTGATTTCCCTTTGGGACGAATGCGAGTGAGGCGTGTAGCAGCTCGGTGGATGACTAAAGAGTTAAAATTGTTAATAAGAAAGAAGCACAGGCTAAGCTATGTCAGCTATACCGAGATAATGTCATTATCAAAAGGTCTTACACGACATACCGAAATGTATTGAACACTACTCTTTGTTAGGACTACAAAAAAGTCTATTACTTCAAATTGATTACAAATTCTGCTAGAAGTCAAGAAAAATCCTGGAAAGTTATAAATGAACTGATAGGCCGTCCAGCGCCGGAACCTGTGACACAAATGCAAGTGAATGGTAGCCTAGTACAGTTTACGGTGCAGAACTAGCAGATCAGTTTAACAAGTTTTTCACTTCGGTGGCTAAAAATGTGACGCAAGCTTTAGCCGAACGCAATGTGCAATATCAAGTAACTAGTCAACGTATCGAAACTAATTTGAACTTTCAACCAATATCCACAAATGAAATTTTTAGTATTGTTGACGGATTTAAGAGTAAACGATATCACATGAATGAACTCCAGGCAATACACCTTATGCTGATTTTACCAAACATTGTGTCATACTTATGTTCCGTTTTTAATAAGTGCATTCTGCTTGGAATTTATCCAGATACGCTTAAGATGGCTCGAGTTGTTCCAATTTATAAAGGGGGTGATAAAAACAAATTTTAAATTTCCGACTCATCTCAACGCTTCCTTTTTTTAACAAAATTTTCGAAAAATTGATACATTCGCGCCTCACGCATTTCTTTGAAGTAAATCAGGTGTTGAAAAAGTCACAATTTGGTTTTAGGAAAGGAAAAAACACAACCCACGCCAATTTTAGCTTCATTTCTAGCATTTTACCCACTTTTAATCAGAAGGCTTTTACTATTTGTTTATTCTTAGATATGCAAAAAGCGTTTGATCGTAAACCGATTAAAATCGATCTCAATAGGCGATTCTAGAGCTTACAATTGCAGTTTCGGACGAACTGAAGCCAATGAAATTAGGTTATCTCGACTGCGGTGCGATCATCGAACAGCTAAGTGCGGGAACAAGGAGAGCCGAGCCTCACTTGACCTCTTCCCACTTTCTCCCGGCACCGAATGCATCTGATGGCATAGGGGATTTTCCCTTGGTATTTTAGCTGCATTTTCGCAGAGTGTCGACTCCTCGGTAGTGTGAAGTTTGCGATCGCGATGCACAAAGTAAGAGAGTTCGACTAAGCAGTGTCTATTTTTGCGCTTTAAGGGAACGTTCGTTCGATTGACCAACGAAATTGAGACTTCGAGACTTGACTTGTCTGGCCCTAGACAGGAGCTTTAGCCTCGCCACCGTACTGCATGCAGTAAAGGCATCGCGATTACGGTTAAAACAGCTGTAACGGAGCAAGATTGAGCTTTTAGAAGTATCAAAGGTAATCGATTAGGGGTCAAAGCTTGACACTGCATTCAACGGACAGTGCGAAACCAGCAACGAAAGCTTAATAATTACCCAGGCCAATCGCACACGGCGTACGTTGTTTCAATATAAGTTTGACACAAAGTCCTCTATAGCCGGTTCGAGCTTGGCAACCTTTGGGCTTCCATGCCAAACATGTTGATGAAATAGTCTGCATGTTAATGCCTATAGTGGAGAATGATATCCTCCAATCTGTGATTATGCTATTAGCCGCAGTTAATGACATTATCTGCAAATGGCCTCCGCAGCGTAACTAGGATTGAGAGGTATTAGAGCCTACGCCCCAGGAGAGTGTTTTCAAGTTTGCGCTATTTATGGTATGGTACCGTATAAGTGTTTTGTTTTGTTAACAGAAACACAAATTTTATGGGCTTAGAAACAGTTTAGGAAAACTTAAGTAGCTTAAAGCTCCCTAAATGGACCCAACGACGCCTATGGGTGACCTGCGGTTAACTTTAGCAATAAACGTCAATCAAGATTTATTGTAATGTATGTTCCAGTAGAAGAATGTTAAGCAAGTTAACATGTCGCCGTATGACTATGTTCATTTTAACAAATAAGAAATTTTTTTTAGCGATATGATATCCGCTACGAGACGTACGACAACACGAGGTAAATATGTCTGGCAGAATCACCAATGCCGGGTTGTCAGAGAAACTGCAGAAGTCCAGCATCCCGCAGTTCATTCGAACGATATCACCGAGAACTTTCACTGCAGTTAACGTTTTTGCATTGAGCTTTTAAATAAAAAATATATATATTGTACTGAAGCTCATAATATGGAGAACATTTGGGGTCTAGAAGTGCCCCCCTCCCCACCACGAGCCGTGACTGAGTCTCTGGCGCTAGTGGTGGCTGAAGTGGATGAGCCACCATACCAGAATAGTTGTAATTCTTTTATCAACTAGCGGATGGCTACTAATATGCACTTTTCGTAATGTGAGTACTCAGTAGCCATCCTATAGTTCTTGAAAGAATTAGAAATATCCCCCCCACCCACACACACACACCACTGGAGAAAAATTCAATAAACTGATATATATATCGAGAATGGGCGATTGGAAATAATTTTATGGCAAATAAAAAAAAAGTCTGCATTTTAAAAACATGGACGTTTCCAGGCTCATATCTGATAGTCAGCACGGCTTCCGAAATGGAAGAAGTTGATTAACAAACCTGCTGGACTTCTTCTCAACAATTACGGATATTAAAGATGAACAAAAAGGTGTAGATCTTGTGTATCTAGACTTTCAAAAGGCTTTTGAGAAAGTCCCACATTAACGGCTTATGGAAAAATTGAAAACCCATGGTATCCAGGGAGACTATATATACGTTGGATCGGGGTCGGCAGCAGCTAGTGAAGCTTGAAGGAGAGACGAGCGCCTAGACGCAGGTATCATCAGGGGTTCCAAAAGGTAGCGTGCTTGGACCGCTTCTGTTCTCAATTTACATCAATGATCTTGATCTTAACATCCGTAGTAAAATCAGCAAATTTGCGGATGATACTAAACTATGTCATCCGAACGCAAAAAGAGTTGAGCACCAACAAGACCTTGACCACCTCATGAAATGGAGCACAACGTGGCAGATGAGCTTTAATGTCGACAAATGTTCAGTAAAGCTAGTAGGGCTGGAGAACCCTTCAACTCCATTGACAGTGAACGGGACGGAATTGACTGCTGTCACCCAACAACGTGACCTGGGAATCACTATTACAAACAAACTATAACCAGTCAACAAGTTGACAAGAGTGTGAAAATGGCAAGTAGAGTACTGGGATTTATCACCAGAAACTTACAAGTCCAAGGACATCATCGTTCCCTTCTACAAGGCATTAGTGCTGTTACAGCCCTCAGTTCACCTACCGGATGTATTGGGATATTTTTGTTGTGTGTATGTGTGTTTTTATGTGTGTGTGAATGTGTGTGTGTATACAATAATTAGAGTGTTCACGTAAAATATACAACAATGTTAATTAACTGGACAGGGATTATGAATGAGACACTAATTGGCGCTGCAATGATCTACTTCAATACGTCAAACAAAA
>LQNS02278176.1:5200164-5226704 GCA_001587735.2 Parhyale hawaiensis | reverse complement strand
AAATTTAAGATTATTTATTCAATGTCGGAGGTTGGCTGTCCACCTGATGTTCGGTAGTGAGCGTTGTTGGTGCGGCGTTGGGATTTTGTATTTTTCGTGTGTAATTATTATTTAGTGTCCAAATTAACTGAACTGAATAGGATAGGCGTATATGTCAAATGATAAATATTAATGGAGCTGTCAGACTCTACACCATTATCACATGAGCTAATAAGGAGACAGTAGCTCAATTGTCAGCTCGTCCGCGTCTCATTCTTTTTTTTATATCTCGTAAGTTCCTCATTAATTATCAGCGATTTATTAATTAATTTATATTGTTAAAATAAAACCCCCTTTTTATATATGTACTCCCAACACGCCCTCCAACGTGCATGCTCACCATTCATAACATAACACAACGTACGATAGGTTGACCCTATGTAAAAAGATGCACACTGTGCACAACTAAATTTATACACGAGGGAGCTTTGCATGCTGAGAAGAAGTCGATCTTTATATCGGAAAATTGAGCCTATAGTGTAATTGTTAGTCATGATAATTTTAAAATCGATATCACTAAAATATCTTGAGAGCAATGTTAAAAGCTCTAATTTCAATTTGTAAGACTAAGGTCCAAAATATTGTACTGAGAAGAAAAACTTTCTTCTTGGGGCGGTTATCGGTTGACGGTCGATTGTCTTGTTCAGAAATTTATTGATTTGTGACTGTACTAAATTTTGAGGATAACCATTAGATTTAAAAAAGGTAATCAAAAACTGAAATTCGGAATGCATATGAAAGTAAGATGAACAGATATGGTAAGCGCGATGTAGTAAAGTACCAATGGCATTGATTTTGAAACTACTTGGGATGGTACTGAAAAAAATGTTGCCAAGGCCGGTAAAAGTGTTTTTTCTATAAACGGATGATTCAAAAGAGTTACTGGAACGCAACACTTGAACGTCTAAGAAGGAGAGCTGGTCATTCGCTTCACATTCCATGGAAAATTTGATCTTAGGGTGTTTACTGTTCAGATAGTGAAAATGTTAGCGAAAGTAAGACCTAATGGTAAGCCCATGCCTAAGCCATCCTTCTGCTTGTACAAGTTGCCATTAAATCAAAAGAATGAATTCAAAACGGAGTGCTCAAGAAGTGTTTTAAAATATTGCCTACTTAAACCTATGACATTAGTTATCTAGTTCCGAAACAAATTGTTCAAACAAATTTCTACAGTTTCTCTTAAAGGGATATTGGTAAAAAGATTCTCAACATCAAAAGAAGCCATAAAATAACTGTTAGCATTCCGGATGGAGAAAATGCGTTCGACAAATTTAAAGGAGTTGTTTAGAATATTTATAGTATTGGCCTTAATTTTTCTTGTATTCTTTACTTATTTCAGAGTACTGATGATGGGATAGATCCCGAAACGTTTACGAAGTTTTAATAGATCTTTTAATCTACTATGATTGCTTCAGTTACCTTGGCTCTTTTATTTATCTTACGAATTAGTAAATCACTTGATGTCCTTAGTTAAGATTTGTAATGTGTTAGTTTATTATGATCTAAACAACATTGCTCTCCAATAGGACCTCCACTGTCAGCAATGACGCCCTAATCGTGGTCGGAAGTCCTTGCATACTTTACGGACGTATTCCTTCCTCATCTGGGCCAAGTGCGGTTCACAGAGGCTTTCAGCTCCTCAATATTGTTGTGGCGATCTTTGCATGCCTTACTCTCAATATGCGGCCACACGCTACTATCCAGAGGATTGAGTTCAGGCGACTGTGGGGGCCAGAAGTCTTTGGGCGGAAAGTCATGTTTTGGCTCATCCAGTTTTGGACGGTTTTCAACGTGTGTGCTGGTGCACCATCTTGCTGAAACACGTAATCTCCATCTTTGAGATACTATCTTTATCCTTTTTATTTCCATTACCAACGATGTATAAAAATGAGATCTGTTACCAGTTATTAAATTATCTGAAATAGTTTAGGAATGAGTCATTGTCAATAAACTTCATCAAGTCTTTGAAATGAGTTTCACACTTTGAAAATACAAAACAGGCCAGGACTTTTGCAAAGCCCGGTATAATGGTTTGTGTATACATTTGTATACATATTTGTCTGTCCACCCAAAAACAGGTAGAAGGAGTTGAGCAATCTTCATAATTTTTTGTAGAGAGTTTGGTGGGTTGCCCTAAATGTGATCCATACCAAACAATTAGGAGTAGCTGGTCATACAAAATGACGGTGTTGAATTTTCTCCACCGCGAAGAATTGGCCTCCAGATCGTCGAGGCGTTCTATTTTTCATATGTTATTATTATAGTGAATATAGTTTAAGCGTCTACTTCCACAACAACGGCGATCTAACAGAAGGAGAAGCAAAGGACATAATTATGACGATAGAAACGGGGAGCCCAAGCACGAAGGTTTTACCATAATGGGAAACTAGGATTAGCTAAAAAACTAGGATTAGCTGGCTATAAAAAATGATAGCGATGAAATTTGCTCCCTCCGCGAGTAATGGCCTTACACCACGAGGCGTTCTAGCTTTGGGTTGTATTTGAGGAGGTGCTTACCACGTTCTCTGTTGTAATCTAATAAATAATAAATAAATAAATAAATAATGCCGAGTTCACACATCAACGCGTTCACTCATCCACTCGTCCGAAAGTTCTGTGGTGTCGTTGTCAACACAACTTTGTGTACGCCACAAAAAGTTATTAAAATGTTAGCCGTTAAATGAGTTTCCCTTGCAAGTGTCGCTAAGCAAGTTGCTGATATCTCTTCCAATTTGGAGTGAAACAAAATCGAGAAAACATCGCACTGTTCTGCTATTTTTAAGGCACAGTCACGCAATGAATGACGAGTGAACTCGCCCTAAGAGATGAATTGCCAACACTCACTTCAAATCTTTGTAAAGTGTTGCCTAGGCGTCAGCTGGATTGCGTGCCTATGTGGGGTTGAGGTAACTAACCAGCCGTTGCTAAGGAAGCGTCCGACTAGCTGCGAACTTTATATTTTGAAGAAATTACTTGTCCCGACCACGGACAGCAGCTTTGGCTTCTCTTCTTTGAATCGTGTAGCAGGAGTTAAAAACAACCCGATTGCGGCTAGGTCGACTGAAAACTCCGTTTTACTGAGCAAGATTTAGTTTTCGGGGATCTCAAGGGAAATCGATGGAGGGCCAAAGCCTGAAACCCGATTCAGCGGGTCAAATCCTGCATACCTGTTTAAAATTCCGGACAAGTAAAGCCTCTAAATGCTCAACTCCTTCGTCCACAAGCTCACGAAATAGTGTTATTCTTATCAGAGATACAAAATTAAATAGTGTATTGAAAAGTAAAGCTAAAATTCTAGAGAAACCGCCCTTTGTACCACATTTAACTCCGTTAAATTGCGCCCAAAGGAGCAGCAACTCGGATGACTAAATATCGAGATTAAAAAGTAGCTAATAATAATATTGGTCTTTTGACACTGGTTTAGCCTGCTGTAGGAGAGGGACCAATACTGCAAGTATTTCAAAGGTGTACCTAAAGTTGGCGAGTGCCAAGCAGTCCGGAGCTGGTATAGCTTCAGTAGCTCAGCACAGGCAGAGCAGCAGCCCAAGATGAACTTGGGGCGCGTTCAGTTCGCCAACTTCTGTCACGATCAACCAATCGGATTAGCTTCATTTCCGAAACTTCAGCTTGGAAAGATCGATTCGCCAAGTTGATTTAAGTTTCCGGCGATTATAGCAAACTTATTACGCTTGAGATGTCAGGAAATTCAACGCATGTAACATGTTGTTGCTAATAAAGAATATTACTTATGACTCAGCGGAATATACTCCGTTATGAAGTTAACCAAAGCAATTTTCTGAAACCATGAGTCAGAGGAGGTGAGCCAATGGAAAAATTCAAATTTTTTTTTCTTCTCAAAGATGGGGACATTCAGTTGTTAACGAACTCCAACGCATTGCAACCACAAACTCTGTAGCACCGATCACTACCTGTAATTTAAATGTTGTATCCACCTTATCGTAACAGCAGGGGGGGCTCCTCTCCCCCAGCAAATATTATAATTACACGCTCAGCATATCTGTAGCAGAGCCACTGTCGGTATGCTGAGCTCGTCGAGTACCTCACACTTGACTTCATGCCAGACCTCTCATGTCGTGTATCTCTCAGGCACCTCGCTGATGACAAGTTCTGCGCTTTAGAGGCGGGGCAGCTTTTGGATGTTTGACGTAACGTCAGTTGCATACGGTACGAAAGTGACTCATAATTAACGCAGAGAATATGACTTATATATACAATGCAGAATATGACTCATAATTACAGTAGGTAAGTAATGAAGTAATGCAACTCATAATTACACTGTAAATTACGACTCATTTACTGTACAGATTCAGTACGTAGTCTCTCTGGACAGCAGCCGTTTTCTAAATTATATACTTTCTTAGACTATCTACTATAAATGAATGTCTAGAGTAATCCTTATAAAGGGTGGGACATAGTAAGGCACCTTTGATAAAAAATTAGTCTATGACATTAACACTAAAAATGGTAAAGCGATTTTTTTTCAAATGAAAGAGGAAATTTTAAAGTTTTAGATTAAAATAATGCAACACATTTAAGTATGGAAGACAATATCCTTTAAATGACCTCCATTATTGGCCAAGCACTTGCCAGCTCTTGCAACGGTGCTGTTCATTACTTTCTCTAACGAAATGTTGTTGATCTCCTGCCTGATGTTTCTTTTGAGCTACTGCAGGTTGCGGGCATATCAATGTAGACTCTTGCCTTTAAGCATCCCCAGAGAAAGAAATCAGGAACGCTTAAATCTGGAGATCGGGGTGGCTACAATATGTGGATAAAATGACAAATTTGTTCGAGTAAATTGTCTTTAACATTTAAATTGTTGCTCCAGCTGTATGCGCTGTAGCCTCATCTTGTTGGAAAAAACGTATGTACTGTGTTGCTGTTTTCAATTTCAAGTAACAAATATTCTTGAATCATCTCTCTGTAGCACTCTCCATTTACACAAATTGCATCACCGTTAGCATTTCCATAAAAAAAGTCCAATAATCCTCGAACACGTGATGCCACACAATAATGGCGGTGATTTAGATGATATTGTTTTCCACACTTAAATGTGTTTCATTATTATACTATAAAACTTTAAGAGTTCCTCTTTCATAGCTAAGAACTAAATCGCTTTACCATTTTTAGTTTCAATGTTACAATTTATTTTAAGAGGTACCTTACTTATGGCCCACCCTTTATAATAAAAAGCTTCGTGTATTTATTTCGTGTCCGCTCTTAAGGAAATAGATCGCCGAAAAATAGTGCTGGTTGCCGGTTTTGTAATTAAGTTACGTTTCCATAGAGATCGATGACCAGGTTGCAGAAGATGGTGACGTGGGTTCCTTATCCCTTGTCTGAAGACACTTCTTGCTTGAAATACTTCATGACATTGGAACAATATATATGCAGCTTCTGGAGTACTATTTTATAACTTTCGTTCTCTCAGGTCACTACGGCTGATAATCAACGGAGCACTCACGATTTGATGATTTTTCACGGGTTGTAGACAATTATTTCGTCTGGCTTACTGTATTTCTCTTCTGGAGATTTCGCTTCAAAGGCCAAAATTTCAGCACTTTAATGAAGCAGATATCTTAGTTTGCAAGACAGTATTTTGGCTACGATGCACTCACATTGCATATAAGCTGACTGGTGTCCGTGTCACATTCAATTTTATTGCAGTGTTTTTACTGAAAATTTTACTTGTGCTTCTCACTGTGGAAGACGCACGTTTAACTATAAAGGAGGATAGGAAACGTAAAAGAAGAACAAGACCACTACAGTTTCAAGAACGAAGACGTGCTAGCATTGGAGATGAGATGAAGCATCAATGCAACACTGTAATGTCAAGAAAGACTTGAAGCATGCAGAAAGGTTACAGAAGAAAATAAGAGCTGCTGATAAGCGTGAGCGGAAAAATGTGGAAACAGCAATTCACAGGAAAGAGGACTTAAGGATGAGAGCCTGAGAAAGGATCAATGAAGAAAATGAAGCAGCAAGTGAGAGAAGAGAAAATTCCTCATCGGTTCATATTAATAAATGAAAAATACCGATTATTGCTTTATTTTTTTTTTCATGCACGGGTATACTAGTCAAAATAATATTCTTCTTATCGATAGGGTACTTGCTGTTGGACTTAACTTACAAGTCCTTGAATTTTATTACGAATGCACCAGTTAGGCTTGTGATTTTGTGAGGAAAATTAATAATGAGACCTTTTATCAAATACGGTTAAAAGTGCATAGTAAGCAATGATATTAACCAGGCTAAGGGGCCCAGTCACGTAGCTTCTTCGGCAATGGGTCTACTAACAATAATAATGGCATAAATTTCATCATGAACTCAATCATCACTACAGTAATAGGTTCATATATCGGCCTAATGTACCTTGAGCAAAGCATCATCAAATAAATTTTGAGGCTAAAAAGGAAAATTAGGAAACAGAGAGAAACTAGAGTCTCTGAGAGACCATACATGCGCCAAAAACGGTAGGTAACATTAACGAATAAACCGAATTAGTTCCAAAACTATGATTTCGTCGTTATCATTAGCAAGATCCGGTCATTTGTACCTTTTGACAGCAATAACAGCTTTTGTAAGTTTTTATTTATCTTGGAGATCTGTCCGTAACTTTTTGAGTTATGTTGGGGAGAAACATTTTATCACAAACACAGATCCAACGCACAAGCAGACCAATCATCACAAAAATTTAATAATATATGTCTTTCTTAGGTATTTCTAACAATTTCTGTAAATTTCATAAAGATCCGTTTATAAGTTAGAATTCCATTATAAATAAAATCACACATAGAGACAAACAAACACACGGATAAACTGATTATCACAAAAATCTGGTCAATTATACTTCGTGATACACATAACAACGCACGTAAATTTTATAAACATGCATCCATAACTTTTACCGCAATAGAAGAGAACTCTGACAGTGTGTGTCAGATCACAGCCCCTGAATTAGTGAGTCATCAGAAATTTCCACTCTCATTTGTAGGCCAAAAAAGGGATAATTCCCTTTACATGATGCGGCCATCATCTCCTTCAGGAAATTGTTTCCGTTTTGTTCACACAACATCATTAGTCTGACAAGCGCATTCGTTTTGAAATGCTAACAGTTTTTAGGGTTCAAGACAATAAACTTGAGTGTAAACAGACAGATTAACCCTCGATGGGCATTAGACAGAAAAATTGTGTATACACAGAGAGACGAATGCATATGGATACACGATACAGAAATTTTTTTTGTCACTGGACAGGTAAACACACATTGGGTGAAAGACAAGGGTGCACCCGCAAGGCCGCCACTTTTATCTACAAGTGTATATCGCTGATGAGCTCCAAGAACTCTTCAGTGTACGCGTACAGGCTCCGGCGAGACCAGCCGACGGAGGGAGAAGCGTCTCGCTTCAGGCGTAGTCGTTCTTCGAAAGCTGCTCCTGTAATTATAATGCCAAGAAATCAAGGTAAAATGAGACCTTTCTGTTATTCGAAGAAAATGATCCATTCCTGGTACATCGCGGCAGTAGAAAAATATAATTATGGGAAGTTTTTGGAATGCTGCTGAAATTGCGCTCCTGAATTGGCTCCGAAGCAATGCTGCACTTCCCGTACTAAAATTTTGAACAATTTTAGTCGATTAACGAATGTTAAATGATGCCACCGCTATAGACATAGGATAAATGTCTATGATTTTTCGATAAGGGTTTGGCAACACCTCCTAAACTACAGACCTGGGTCTGTGCCTCGAAAACAGTCCGATTACGTACAGTCCCTGGACAAATTATCAGACGCAACCTGATATTTTTTAGCACCAGCTCTGCATATTTCAGGCATATATAAATGTATAGAGAGCTTTATTTCTACTGCTTCAAGGTTAGAAATTATGATAGTTTAAGTTTTCTATCCTGATGAGCCCGAAATATGCAGAGTTAGTACCAAAAATATCAGGTTGTGCTCACTAATTTGTCCAGGGACTGTTGCGATCGGACCAATCTCGTGACGTACCGACCGAGGCCTGAACTTGAGGACGCCATGGGTTGGGACGATTGAGGTCCTGTATTTAGTTTTGAGGTCTTTTTTTGAATACGAAGGTCGGCCCGGTGTGCCTCCATAGTAAATCAGGAATACATAGTTCGCAAATTAGTAATAGCTGCAACATCTCAAATAAAACTTGCAGTTGTACCACATTAGCAAACTAGAGCACTCTGAGAGCGTATACCTCCACCAAGTGAGGCAACGATAGCAAAAAATTCAAATTCGCTCTGAAACCATAGTTTTCTTTGTACAAACTCCAAAATCCAAACATTTGTGCTTTTTTATATTAATGACAGCTTGTTTAATTTTCTTGAAGATCCGTTCATAACTTTTTGAGTTATATTGTTAACAAACGTTATGACAAATATGAGTCAAACATACAAACGAACAAACCGATCTTCGCCAAAATTTGATAATTTATGTCTTTTAACATTGCTAACAAGCCCTATAAATTTCATAAAGATCCATTCAACGAACATGCGGATCATTACCAAAATTTAGTCATTTACTCTTTGTTATATACCCAACAAGTCTTGTTAACTTCATCAAAATTCATTCATAACTTTTTGAGTTATGGTATCGAGAAAAATGAGGCAGACAAACAAACAAACAAACAAACAAAAAAAACGGATAGACATATCTTCACCACAAGTTAATCATCTGTTCCTCCTAACATACCTAACAATCCCTGTAAATTGCATCCAAATTGATTCATAACTTTTTGAGTTATCTTGGTGACAGACAGAGAGACAAACACGACGAAAACATAACCTCCTTGGCGGAGGTAAAAATCATTTGCAAAACTTTTAGGAGAGGATGATGGGCCGCATGGCCAACGGGTCCCTGTTTGTGGCAACATAGGCTTTCGTAGTCCTTGTGCGTGACTTTTTTTAGCCGATTTTTCTGACCATCTTTGTAAGATAAATTAACAGAAGTAGGCTAGAGGGCAAATTAAAATGCAAATGCCCATTATCAATATAGGAGTATATTATTTGCGCCTAACGCCAAATTTTGAAAAATTGCGCTTGCACTCTGAATATTTTTAGGTCCACAAAAGTGCAAATATTTTCATGTTGGGAGATTTAAAATAATCTACAATATAATAAAGACAGATGTGTATTTTATCTATTTCTTAATCTGTCCATTCTCTTTCACTCTTTAACAAAACAGATAGGCGGAAATTAGCCCAGGTTGGAGGCTCTGGTGTCCTCTCAAGCTCCATTGCAAGTTGATGGGTAGAAAATAGGCAGAGTTCACCAGAAGATGGCAAACGTATTTTAATCAGGGATAGTTGAAATTTAAAAATGAAGATATTGCAGGTTTAGTCTGATTCGTACGAGTATTGCCACAGTTCATTTACAGAAGATAGTTGTGTCAAACTTGAGTGTATGCGCTACGCCCCAAAAATTTTCAGGTTTGTGACGTCACAATTGCGTCACGCCACTGTTGCAGCGACGAATCTTTGATATTTCCACAGTGGCGTGACGTAATTTTGACGTCATAAACCTGGTAATTTAGGAGCGAAGCGCATTCACCCAAATTTGACACAACTATCTTCTTGAAATGAGCTGTGGTATTACTTTCTCCATACTCTGAATCTATGGCAAAGTATAGGGCGGCCTCAAGTCTAAATGCACTTCCTGCATTGCCGAAGTTGAAATCTCAGCATTGAAGATATCTGAAGCTTCCATTGGCACTTTCATGCATTGATTCGTAGTTTCTTCCTACAGATGATTTTGTTGCTTCTGCTATGCTTCCAACTTTGATGCAATTGTAGACGAAACATCTTCCAATAACCAAACAAACCAACGGACAAATATGACATGCTAGGGTATCTATGATACCCAAGCGAATCAATTTTTTTCAGTGTTGCTGAACTGACTGCGAAAGTAATTAATTATTTTCATGTTGGAGAAAGAAAATGAGAGTGTTGCTGCTGAGTAATTATGAAGCCGTGAAACCTCATCTGCATGAACTTTATAGTTGGCAATTATTGTATTAAGGAAACCATGGTTAATCAAGCAGGTTCAACACAAATTCTTCGCAGTCATTTCTGAAAGCGCATCTCCAATAATAAGAAATATTTTTATTTCTCCAACGCGTGGAGGTATTTTTGTTTTCTTAATACTAATACAATACAACAAGTACAATACTTATATTATAAGCATAGAGGGACAATCAGACAATGCTTTCCAAGTTGCATATGGCACGAAATTAGAAACAGGAAACAGCAAAATCAATCATTTTAGAGCAGGAGCTCCGAACCGGGATCGTGGTCACATCCCTGCGAGATGAGCTTTCAAGTCAAGGAGGGCAGTGAAACCTTAGATTATTTCAACGTCATTCAGAAATAAACTTGAATTTGTGGCGTTAATTGAGATAATTCAGTTTTTTCATCATCATATGAGTTATTAATTTTGTAGGGGTCCAAGCACAAAGTAGAAGTTTTAGGGGTGTGAAGCATAGCTAAGTTGGAAAACAATCATTCTAAAACAAATTATTAAAAGGATATCGTTAAGATGATGCTATAGTAGGCATTATAGGTGAAGTTGCAATTCACACCATCTTAGAATATAATACCATATTGCAACAACGGAAACTTCTACAGAATGCAATGGCGTAGGACACATATATGCTATTTGTATCAATGACATATTATACTAAAATGTGCAACTACCTACTCTATTTAAATTCAATTCTGCAGTACATAGTGGTACATGAAGCGGTGTAGAGGTATTCCTGAGACAAAGTAATGAATCAGTTAATGCATCGTTACCGTACGGCAAAACCTACAGTGCATAGCTAAAGGTTTGACACAATTATAAACTAAAGTACCTCGTGACGTAAGACATTTCATATATTATTCATACACTGGCATAAAATGACGCTATTATCCAACACAATCTATATTTTATATTTTTTAAAACGCTAGTAGTAGTACAGAATTTTACAAGCGCATTAGGGACACAATGTCTATATCGCGCCGAACCACTCCTGCGGTTTAACACAGGCTCGTACGCCACTATAGGGAGCATTTTAAATTATCAATGATTTTTGTGTTGGCCTTTCTAGGGGAGGTCTCAGAGTGGTCAGTGCGCTACTGACAAGGAAAAGGCGCAAGTTGTGCATCTCCAACCCCTGGGCACGGCTGAACGCTTTCGCTCAGCTGCGCCGCACAAGGGAAGGAAACGAAATACAAGAAGGTAGAAGTCTAGCGGGATTAGGTCGGCCACCTCGATTGGCAGCCTACCTCCCGAAACAGAAGGGAAACTATAGAGAGCCTACCTAACTCTACAAAACTAACCTTATCAGCAGGAACTGCGGCAAGCTGCAACATCCAATGCGGAAAATGCATGCAGGACCCTTGGGTGTGTGATACACTGAAACCAATACGTGAATCATTTTCGATCAGGTATCAAATTACAGACTGAATTTCATCACCATCTGATAATGTAATGCAGCAGTTAATTAGTGTTATATGATCATTATCTCCGCGAAAGAGGCTGGGTTTTCATTTGTCTCTCTGTCTGTCACCTAGATAACTCAAAAAAGTTATGGACGGATCTTTACGAAATTTGCACTAATGGCTAGGTGTGATTGGAGGAACAGATGATTGTCTTAGGGTGAAGATCGGTAGAGCCGTTATTTGTTTGTTTCTTTATTCTTGGTAGCGCAACTCAAAATGTTATGAACGGAATTTATGAAATTTACATGAGTTATTAGGTATATCACGACGAGACAATGACCAAATTCTGTGACAATATGTTTGCTTGTTTCTGAGATCAATTTTGTGTTTGTCAGCAAAATAACTCGATAAGTCATGAACGAATCTTTATAAATTAATAAAAATTGTTAGAAATGTTAAAAGACATCAACGATCAAATTTTGATGATGGTCCCTCTCGGTTTTTGATTACTGTTTATTTTAATGTGTGTCAGAATACAACTGAAAAAGTGACTGACGGATCTTCAAGAAAATTACAGAAAATATTGTTACTATCAGGAGGCGCAAATGACCACATTTTGGTGATGACTGCTAGAAAGGAACTCCTGGTTTCAGGACCAATTTGAATTTTTTGCTAACATTGCCATGTTTGGCGGAGGTATCCGCTCTCTATAAGTACTCTAGTAATGATTACTAGAGTACCTGCTCTGTCAAAAATGACAGCGAGAAATTGTGATTGCCCTGTTTCATTAATTATAGTTTCGTTACTACTATGCTTCTAAAGGATGCCTTGGACTATACTATATGCAGCAGCAAATTACCATAAGATATGAGTGCTATCTATTTCAATTCACATGAGCAGCAGCCATCATATACCGCATGACTGCAGAAAATTAGTACTTCCCAAAAACATTAGTTGTTTTCTTCCTTTTTTTTTACTCCTCAGAGGGCTTCTCAAATTAAAATTCTACATGTTGTCTGAAACATTGGATATGTATTTAGCTATGTGCTGCAGTCAAGTGGCATTTCTTGTATCACCTCTGAAATGTACGAAGACGCTAGTGTAGGCGAGTTCGCCTACACTAGCGGTATCAATTATCAAATTAATATCGGTATCAATTAATTAATCGACCCTTGGTTCGCCCGAATGCAGCCACGTAAAAGAGACACCGTACGTGGTGTTATCTTCACCAGTATATCTTCCTATATCTCATTCCTGCAGTGCGTTACGCGACACATAAACATATTACGGTTATTTTCATATTAGATGCTATAACACAGGTATGCCTGTTAAAACGCGTGAGTTACACAGTGCGTGTATTTACATATGAATAGTACTCATTTTATGTTCAGAATGAACCTAAGTTATCGACTGTAAAGGAGCTTTTACATGTACGAAACACGTTCGTGCGCGTTTTCTTCTAGTGTGGCAACCTTGTAGGAGCTGCATTAGATAAGAAGGTGTCGCCACACTGTCAGTGTGAGCATCCGTTTCGAGTTTACTCCAGCAATGACTCCACTGAAAAGATGTGTGCACATTTTCATAGCATTGATAACTAGAGTTGGACGCGGAGTGCGCAAACCTCAATCGATATCATGCAGAAAAGTATGTTCTTTACGATAAAAAATACCTGGTTTCGTATCACTAACGAAGTAAGATTTTAGCTACTAAGCAATAATAATTAATCGTAAACGACACTGTTGTTCATCACAACGCTCTTGTTCATCTGTTGTTCATCACAAACGACAATGTGCATTGACGCAAATTCAAACGACAAGGTAGTTTACAGTTAACTAATTTTACTTAATGGCAAACAACCATTTTTTCTGTGTGGATCCGCCAAGAAATGTAATGCTGCCTCATAAAGACTGACTGAGAGGCAGGCTAGCAGATCATCACAAAAAATTCAACAATTTTTCCTCGTAACATTACTAACCGTTTCAATAAATATGGCAAAGAAGCACTCATAACTTTTTGAGTTATATAGCTAACAGAGAACAGACGGAAAGACGAATCATTAGCAACACGCAGAGCCTGGCACGATGGCCATCGCTGATTATACGATGGCGATGGCGTGTAGACCAACGCCATCGGAAAATCTACGATGTTACGATAGAACATCGGAAAAATCCATCGGCGATAGCGATGGTCCGATGGAAATCGTATCAAACAATCGCGGTGATGGTGATTTTCTCAATCGGCGATGGTGTTATGAGGAAGAAATGGTCCGATGAAATGGCTGAACAAGTGAACATGTCATCGGCGATGGCATATGATGGGCATCGTCATCGGTTGTACTTCCGATGCCAATGAAATAAGGCTAAAAGTACAGAAAAACAGCCTTACGAGTTTAAAATATTCATTATAGTAACATTAAAACAAAGAGGGGCTACAAAGTTTATTTCAATACATTTCCCAGATCTAATGATGTCAATTAATAACCTGGGCCTTACATTTCGCACCTTTTATTAGCTGGGAATAGTATTACTGGTTTAAAAATCGCACACAGGCCGAAACGTTATAAGAGATGCTACTTTTATTCGATGTTTGTGGTCTGAGATGTTTGCATCTTTAAAATGTGTTAATGCGAAGGTTCATCGCCAATTGCGACACCCTATGCGATGGTCATCGCCGACGGTTATTTCACCGTAGATCATCGCAGATGAAAATTGGCGATTTTTGGTTCCGATTCCGATGGAGCGATGGCCATCGTACCATCGAGTTTGCCATCGTACCATCGTAACATAATCGGAGATGCCGACCTCTGGCAACACGTAGAATAATTTGGTTTTCGTAACAGTCCTAACTGTTCTTGTGAAGTTCACAAAGATCGGGTAAAAAAAATTTTCTGAATGCCATCATTTTGAGTTGCGTATAGCAAACAGACAGAGATACACCCGTCAGCAAACACATAACCTGCTTGGCGGAGGTAATAATGCATGCCCCAACATCTTGAATGCGAACCTTGTTAATATGACCATTCTCTCTAAGAACAGCAGGTAATAACCAAACTATATAGAGTGTATAACGGGATTGCATCTACATACTGTAGATCCTGCATGTCTTTTCCGTTAAGTACTTTGCAGTACTAATTTCTCGTCTGCACTTTGAACTATGCGGTTTGCTTTCTTTCAGCTGTAGAAGTAATATTTGATTCTTTTGTTACTCGTAAGATCGTGGGCGCTGCGTTTGATTATGACCAATACTATTAGAACTTTCGTGTTTATGACCAGACTAGAGTACTCCTGCCATCAAATATGACGACGAGAAATTTGAAACGGCACGTTACTAATATGCTTATGAGAGATGCACAGCAACGGTCAACTCATATTATTTATTACAAGAGATGATTGCTCGGTTTCAATAAAGCTGAGTAGTGCAATCCTTCCTTCCCTGAGATGACATGCGAAAAATATGAGTTTTATTAGCAAGCTATCAAACATTGTTGTATTTAAATTTCCTCCCTATATCACGTACACACACTGATACAGCTTCAGTGAATCGAAAGTTTTACGCTCAAAAAAAAAAAAAAAAACTATTTTTTCAAAGGAAGAACTCAAGTTAGAACATAAGAATTACAACGACTACGTACTGCATCCTGGAAAGCTCGCTTTCTCTAGGCTTCATTATACACTCAAGTTGCACATCTCGAGCTGCGAGCAAATAAAGTTTCGATGTTGGGAGAGCGAAAAAATCAGATTCCATGTCAGTGCAAAGAAGAGCGGTAAATGTCCGTACTATTTTAATTTCAACGTTAGCGGAGCAATAAGTCCATTTAATTTCTAGCGTTGGCCTTGCCACTGTAGCCGACTTTATCAACCTGGTCCAACTTTGCTGAAGTTCAACACACAACAAAATTTGCAAAATCTCCAACCTGGCCTATTTTCGTATATCTTATTTGCTGAAACCGTGACACGAAAGATATTCAAGATTATATATAACTACAAAGACGCGTGACACGCCGAGCAGTTTATGTAAATATCATTAAGATCCGTTGATAACTAATCAAGTTATGTTCTGACCAACAGTTAGGCGAACAGCAGAACAAACACACGAACAGGCCAACAGGTCATCACAGAAATTGGGTCATTTGTTTCTTGTACTTTCCCTAGCATCCACATCCTGCAAATTTCATGAAGGTCTGTTCGTAACTTTTTGAGTTATGGGGTCAAAAAAAAAAGAAATATACACATAGAAAAATGGTTGCTTGCCATTAAGAAAAATTAATTAACTGTGAACTACCTTGTCGTTTGAATTTGCGTTAATGCACATTCTTCGTTTGTGATGAACAAGAGCGTTGTGATGAACAATAGTGTCTTTTACGATTAATTATTATTGCTTAGTAGCTAAAATATTACTTCGTTAGTGATAAGAAATCAGGTGTTTTTTCTCGTAAAGAACATCCTTTGCTGTGTGTAGGCACAAAAACGGTTTGACGGATTTGCCGCAAGTGTAACTGTTAATCAACTATGTAATTCTAAAACATACCTAACAATCCCTGAAAGTTTAAAGATACCCGTCCTTAACTTCTTGACTTATCTTAGTGAAGGACGAACTGCGACGAAAACGTAATCTCCTGGGCGGAAGTAAATATAAAAAACGTGAAAATAACACACACGATGGTGTTTATTTGATTATTTTGATTTAATATAGATATAAGTACTAGGGCTAACATCGAGCGATACTTCCATAAGTCATTTCCTTTAGGCCTATATTTGAGTTATACATTTGAAGTTGTTGACGATGTATATCATAACTAGTTATATAATCCTGTGCGTGATAAATGGTTTACAATTTTCAACAACTCTAGTCGTTTACACATTTTACCTAAATTTGATATAGATTTTATTCACTATGCAGACTCGGCTGACTTTTTAAATTTCATGAGCTAAAAATTTACATTTACGCTTCGCCTTTTCCCAAAATTTTGCGCTTTGCATGCGGACTCGCTGGAAACATTGCGCTCAGCGCAAAAATTGCGCTGCCCACCTCAGTAATTTAAGTACACATACATACTGCATCAAAGCTGTAATATAGTCATAAATCACGTATCTTACTACAGCCTAACAATCTTAAAAAAAAACCTAGAGCAATTGTCACTTTTAAGCGAACGATAAGACGAGAGTTTTGTCAGATGTGCTAAGCTAGTCGAAAATAAACCCTGAGATGTTTCTGGTTAAAGCACCATTGATTGGGAGAATTCCATTGATATAAAGTGAGCTCACGAGCTTTAAGTCGTTCAGAACTTCAGTCATGAGCATTGGTTTCGTTACCGTGAAACAAACTGGCGGCGCTAGATCGGCCTCAAATCCAGCAGGATCGAGTTTGAAGCTCTGTCAAGAGATGCTCTCTCAAGCTTGCGAACTCATTTTAAAGCAGCGATATCAAACTTTATGGCTGGAGTTTCGAACAAGTTAAAGTTTATGAGATTTGCTTTTTTATCTCGATGTAATTGTTTCAATCGAAGACCCTATACGGTACCTCAAAGATTAGGTACATAGAAGAAAAAGGATCAACCAGGCACAATGCAGATACCACAGTAATCAACATAACTATATCTTGATACTTAACTTTCTCACAACTTTCACAGCGTTTGTAAAGGAAAGCGCGTACTACGTGCATTGTAAAACCGCTAGCTGATAAACTGATAAGCTTTGCAGGCCGAGCCGACGGGCTGCAGCCGGTGCGGCCTGATGAGATTGTGCCCTTCAAAAAATATAAAACGCGAAGTCATGGCGAGATAAAACTCTGATTAGATTGTGGAGACGGGAGGTGCACTGCACTGTAGTGCATTGGTATTTTCCAGGTCTGTATGACGCAGCGGTTACCGCAGTGCATACAAGCGTTGGGTGTAAGCCATATATGGCAGCAAAGTAAACTCTGTTGAAACAATAGAAAATTTCACAGCTCTTTGCGCTTTTATTCGCCACACATTTGAAGAGATATTTGAAACTGTATGCTGGTGGCATTTGCAAAGTAAACTGACTTGATGGGTAGTATTTTAGCAACTCTTTCATTGTCCTCACAATTGCGTTTGAAAGCAGCCAACGAAATATTCGAATGTTTTGAAGAATGAACGTTGCACGAAAGACTGACGTATACTCAATGCTTAATGAGCTCGGATGGTTTTCAGTGTGTATAAGGTCACGTGACGGGAACGTATGCTGACACGTACGCTGTTATTGCTCAGTGGATGGATGAAGATTTGAACCTGGGAACTGGGCAGTAGACGCTAAAAAATATTCTACCCGTTCTATCGTAGTTTCAAAAAGAAGCATCAAACGAAAGATCCTCAATCTGAGAAAAATTCTTAACACACATCATGTGTGTATGTGAGAGAGGTAGGCTAAATACCAGACTCTACTAAGTACAACGTCCCATGCTAACTACATTATAGGAATAATCCATTACTGGAAATGAACAATTCAAATTATATGTCAAACTGCGGGATTTCTACATTGAGCACGTTTTTCATTATCGATTATGTTACGATGGCAAATCGAAGGTACGATAGCCATCGCCATCGTTCTTACGATGGCAATGCCGTCGCTTTATCGGCATCGGAGCCAAAAATCGCCAATTTTCATCGGCGATGACCTACGGTGAAATAACCGTCGGCGATGGACCTTCGCATTAACACATTTTAAAAATGCAAACATCTCAGACCGTAAACATCGAATAAAAGCAGCATCTCTTATAACCTCGGCCTGTGTGCGATTTTCAAACAGTAATACTATTCCTAGCTGATAAAAGGTACGAAATGTAAGGCCCAGGTTATTGACATTGTGAGATCTTTGTAATGTATTAAAATAAACTTTGTAACCTCCTCTTTGTTTTAATGTTACTAAAAAAATTAATGTTTCAAACTCGTAAGGCTGTTTTTCTGTAGTTTTAGCCTTATTTCATCGGCATCGGAAGTACAACCGATGACGATGCCTATCGTCTGCCATCGCCGATGACATGTTCAATCATTTCATCGGACCATTTATGAAACGTAGCAGCCGTAAGCTACGCTATTATAACTTATTTTAATTCGATCTAATCCATTCAGCATGATTTGGAAGTGATTAATTCCTGGTGTTGTAGGTGGGGGATGAGGCTAAATGTGGGCAAGACTAAGACTATGCTCGTGTCCAGGTCGCGTACAGTGGGACCTCCTTTTCCTGCACTCATTCTGGATGGTGTGTCACTTCCTGTGGTTGATGACCTGGTAATCTTGGGTGTCACTTTTGATCCAACGTTGACGTTTGAGTCCTACATTCCTTCGGTTGCCTCACGTGCATCTCAGAAAATTGGTTTGATGAGGCGTGCTTGGAGGGTGTTTGGCTCGATAGAATTGACAGGTCGCTATTGTAATTGCTATGTCCTCCCTCTTCTGGAATACTGCTCCGTAGTCTGGGGTTCTGCTGCCGATTGTCATCTGTGTTTGCTTGAGAAAGTGGTTTGTCGATGTGCGTTCATGCTGGACAGTGTTGTGCCTTGTGATCGGGCGCATCGTCGCAGAGTTGGTGGCGTCTGCTTTTTTTTATAGAATTTATAACTGCCCTAGTCATCCACTGTCTGATTTTCTTTCGGAGCCATTTGTTCGGGTGAGATATACTCGGCGTACTGGTGCTCTTCGTGAGTTCGCCTTGGAACCATTACGAAGCCATACGAGCCCTACGACTCGTTTTTTCAATCGTGTGTGGATGTTTGGAATGGTCTTGATGGCTCTGTCTTAACTCGTGGGGGTATTGGCAACTTTAAACGATCTGTACACAGAGCTATTCTGTGATCTCGGATCTTTTCTTTCTTTTTTTTTTCTTCACTCACTGGACTGGTTGCGTGGGGTTTTGTCAACTGTTAGGATAAGAAATGATATGTATGTGTGTGAAGTTGCAATAATTGAGAGTGAATACGCAAATATACAACAATGCAAATTAACTGAAGAGGGACTATGATGGGGCTCTAATTGACGCTGCAATTGTCTGTGCTGAAATGTCACACGAATCAGATTCACAATTTGACTACATATGTAATTGAGTAGCTCAAATCCGCCTACACATTTAGAGTTTTGCAGTTAAAAAAATAATTTTTCCTGAACAAATTTTAACTCCCAGTTGGTCCAGACGATTGATTAGCACTGCTAATGCCAACACAATTTGAAGAGTGTATTCAATAACTTCTAAAATTTCCTAGAACAATTTTTGCATAGTCAGAGCTTCGGCAACTGACTGCAGCCCTGACTGAACGCCAGCAGCAATTTACCAAGTGTTCAAAAAGAATAGAATTTACCATTAAATCGACAACAGCACAATCAGGTACATCAGATAGCTACATGGAATGTGTCTTAGTGTGTGGTTGAGACGGGAGCTCTCAACAAACATATGTCTTGGCGAGCTAGAAAGAGTGAACATGACACATTAAACACATATGAAGCCTTAATATCTTTAACACCTTTATTGTTTCCAATTGAGACATTCACAATTGAATAATGGATTGCCTAAATAAAAACTTTCTCTCTCAACTAAAAACAAACCCTGAAAAGCGCAACACACTTATTGGGCACATGACTAGTGAATATCACTATATTTACTAACACAATGTTTTCTAAAAGCGTACTTAAAACAATCATGCGACATTGGCTGTATTAATTCTTTCGGTAAATTGTTAAAAACATTCACACATTGGAAGATAGCAAATCGTTTTTCTATATCAAGTCTCGCAGCTGGTAGGTTGAAGCGAACATTTCTAGTTTCATATTGATGGTCCGGTAGTAAATGCCTAAAATGGCTGTCCAAATATTGCGTTTCTCCTGCAATTGTTTTCTTTCTATTGCATGCACTGCGTTAGAACGTTGAATCTCACCTCCAGCATCACTCGGACCATCCGCCGAATTAGCCCAAATTTTTATGCTATGGGAGAAAGTTGAGTTCCAAATTCTACGTTCTCTATTTATTCTGTGCCAAACACGTTAATGAAATCTCTAGCCTTCACTGCGATATATGTAACACTGTAAAAAAGTAAGGCGGACGTACGACGAGCGACACTCTGAAATGATAGAACGTCTACGTTTATAAGATACCAAGCATTTGACACAATACCGATACACGATCTAGCATTTGACACATTGACTATACATAACATAACCTAGCATTTGACACAATAATGATACATGAAATACGTGAACATCAGCATCATCGACAAACTAGATGTTGACAATCTCTCATGGGAGTTCCTGTTGGTTTCCGCTCCATCCTTGGTTACGCTGGCAGTTAGCAGTTGATTCCAGTCACAAAGTAGGACAAATTTCAGCAGAATTCGCTTTATTTATATTGATAATAGAGTAATAAAAATGCTTTCTCTATTGCAGGCCCACCAATGCTGGGACTGAAACAGTCCTACCTTGAGTTACCTTACCTTGAGAGTCTTCGGAAGAAGTCCTGGTGACGTTGCTCACGTCCTGAAAAGCAAATCGCACAAGTAATAATTTTACTTCGGTTGATCCTTCAAATTGATCCCAAATACATTGCTGAGCCTATTATATGGGCTATTCCCGAACGTATCTTCACTTGGCTAACACGTCCGTAGTCTCGGATCTTCACGATCTAACTTCGCTGTCACGTCTCGAAAACTGACTCAAGTAACTTACTTTGACCGGCCCCTTTGCATAAAACCTAAGCGGTTCCGTCAGAAATCTGCACGAAGTGCGTCCCTTTCTCGTTAAATCTACCAATGTGAGCCTACGTAGTCATCAACTATGCAGTTTTCTGCATTCTGAATGGTCAAAGCTTTAATGGCTACATTGTCTCCAGTCTGTTTTCCGTGGCCAATCGCGACGCTCTACGCTAATCTCTTTCCATATATCACGTTGACGGCTTGCGGTTCCCCAGCCTCCTCTCTCGGCCCTCGGAAATTCGAGTAGTTGCCCGTACAGCGGTTTTACTTGACGTTGACGAATGCCCGTCAAAGTGCTATTGTCATAAAATGAAAGCTCTAATGTTTTTTAACATCTGTGGCCAACAACAACAACGCTCGCGTATTTGAGTTTATTACGATCAAGCATTTCAAGTGTTCTGGTCTGTGGCAATAAACCACTATCCCAGAGAGCAATAAACACGATGGTTTCCAGCCGTCCATGCTATGCACTCCCAGCGATTGTTAACAACCGCTCAGTAAATTCTACAAAATGCGATAAATGCCATGAATGCCCTGAACCTAAACAATTCTTTATGCGTGCATTGTGTCTCATAAATCAGTAAATTTTGCTTCCCGAATTAGCTCTTCTCATTCCTGTATATATTAATTAGTCTTCTTAATTACTTTTATTATATCATATCCTAATATTTCACGTTTATTAATATTTAATTAATTGATTACGTTTGATTTTACAGTATCCTAATCATATCGTAACATCACCTCATGGAGTTTCTCCGTTTCCACTTCGCCAGTTTGGCGTGATTTAATAATGATAACACCAGCAAAGTTAATCTTCTATGAATTGGAAGCACGTACGTATGATACGTGTAAAATGAACTTCATGTCTTTGTATCGAAACTGACTGAAAATTTCTTCACGAGCGAGCCGAAAGAAAGCACCAAATTCCTTCCTGAGCAAAACACCGAGTTTCATACAAATTGAAGTTTACGCTTATAGTGAAAAGCGCAACGTACAGACACAGGGACGGACGAACGAATGGAGCCTCAAGCAGAACTATAATATATATTTTGAAATATTGCTTTCAAAATTGCAGTGCCAATTATAACGAGCCCGAACAAATCTCGTGAGTCGGTCTCTCTCTATCTCTCACGGAGCATCAAGTATTAATTTATACAAATGGTGTTATTCCAGTGAGAAGGGCAAGTTTAGGTCATGATGCAAATAGCTTACGATTTAACCTTGCACGTTATCAATTAAACTTGCCTTCCTCGTCTGCATGAAAAAAAGTGCGATTGCTTGCCACCGGCATATAAATAACACTAATTGCGTCCTCTTTACATAGCCTCCTATATTTGTATCTGTTAGGGCTTCACCCTAGCATAAGGATGCTGTTTAATATAAAGTGATTTAGGTAGACTGGTGATCTAAAACTTTAATGCTATAGAGTTATAAATAAAGTTTTTATTACTCTATTATCAATACAAATAAAGCCATTTCTGCTGAAATTTGTTATTGAACGGGGCGATAACTAGTCAAATTCCACTAACAACTTACCGCAGTGCGCTTAACAGTTGCCCCAACTAATTAGTACGTAAATGTATGTAGGTTCACTGGTGAATACAGCTAGTGTCTTTGCGACTAATAACAATGCCTCAGCTTCACAGAAAGCCATCCACGTGTTCAACTCGCAGGTTCAGAGAACTGGTGGGGAGGGGGGATGAGACTTGTCTTCTTATCAGCCGTAATCTGTACGGCAGAACAGGTATATATTTGCACGCCTTTAGCAGCCGGCCGTGCTTGCAGGCGCTTCGGCTTTCATCTTTTGTGCGATCATCTCAGATTTTCTTATCCCTACTATCTTGAACTTCAGCCCCCAGCCCCCCCCCCCCTCCGTCTCTGTGTTTCCTTGTCGCGCAGAGCTCTGTCGAAGCTTTTATACAGTTGTGGCTTCCCTAGTAAGCTCCTCGAATCCCGCACATCTGAGTTTTCATTTATTTGGAGTTCGTAGATATCAAAAGTTTGCTCCTACCCTATCCGTGTAGTTGCGTGGAACCTAGTGACTTCCCTCGTCAGTAGGAGAATTCAGTGGTGTGCCTTGTAGGGTTTCCAGCTTTTATGGACAATGCCTGCCTTGCTACGCCACATTTGGAATACGTTCTACATAGTCAGAATACATTTTGATAATAATAAATCCTAAGTAAACCACTGCTGTTTCATTAAATAGTAGTCATATTCCTAACAATCAGGGCCGCCGATTATACTGTTTATATATCAGTGGTATTGACATTGAGTTTTATCATTAGTACGGTACTACTAACTGTATTCTAAACGAAAAATTTTACAGTGTCTAGAATGAAAAAAACGTTACAACAGCATCTTCCTGTCCAAAATTATGTTATCTGTACGGTACCACACCTTTAATAACTGGGAGGGGAGGGGAGTGGCACTGACTATCCATTGGTGTAAATCTACAGGCCAACTTTCTATTTACTCCCCATGTTGGCAGGGCGCCGGGTGCTGTGCTCTTAATATGTTGGGCACAGCATCAGATGAGACAACAAATGAAGTTTATTTATCACATTTTTTATAAACAAAAAAGGAGACCAAGCTCAGAAAAATATCAAAGTATAAATATTCGGCCGACTAATCATATAAAATTTGACGGTTCGGGAATGCCACCCATCTTCAGAAATCTAAAATATTCAGGTAATCTAGTCAAATTTTATATGATTAGTCGACCGAATATTTATACATTTTTTATAGTTGCACAGCTATTTCAATCATCAGTGTTTTCCATGCTTGTCTAAAATAAATATGCCATTAGTTAAAACTTTTCAAAGAATAAACTTATTATTATACAAAACCAGAGCAAGCAGGCAGAACTCTGCTCATGTACAACCGTCTGTCACTTCATGATTGTGAATTACTCTGCTAGAAAGTACTGCTAAAGGGTGAACAGTTAACGCGTCAACCATCCGTTGTCAGACACACGCACGCAAATCTTTCTCTAAATAGATATTTAGATGTGAATATCACATCACATGATAATTGTACATGGTCGTTGAGAAAGTTTCGAGAGGACGATAACAGTATCAGGTCAGCAGACGCGACCGTTGATTGCTGCGAGGCAAGGAATTGCCGTCCTGTTTCGAAAACAACCGCCCAAGACATGCGTACATAGCAAGAGGTGATGTCTGCCAGCTGCGAGCGCTGTAAAGCAGGTACTGGAGCAATTCCAGTAATGCTGATAATCATTGATGATATTTTATTATTTGAGTACGTTCATGGAGGTTTTCTTTTCGCCTTAATGGCAGAATTTTGAAGATTTGGTGGTGCGGAGAGGAGATAGCATTCCTTCCTAGTCGATAGCGTGTCTAGTCTAACTGATGGCCGAAAATTCAGTCGACTGTGGTGTGCTCCCTGCCAATTTTTTCGCAGTTTTGGTGCTATCGTGGCAGTGGAGCTTGAGCAATTGCACCCAATACCTTCTCATCAACCATCACATAAAGAAAGACTATGCTCCAATATCACAATATTTTGCAGAAAATCAATAATTGAGCCATTTTTTTAAATGGGATGGCTTCCTAATAGACTATTATATACAGAGTTACGCCACTGTTCTGACTGTGGGATGCGGCTACCGTAGATATGTATTTTCTGGAACCTATAATCGATCGATGGGTATATATAGTTTGTCATATCACTCACAGAGTTCGATCTGTAATATAATTTATAGACAAATGACAGACAAGACGCGTTAGTGGAAGTATTTAGATCTACAGATATTTCTGGCAAAATACAGATATTTCGGCTCCGGTCTACAGATATTTGGCCTCGACAACCTGGCAACACTGGGTCGTCGTTAGAACGTGTAGACGCGACTTCCAGGCTGCAGCTTCATATAGGCCTAACAGAGGAGTAAACTTCTCTGTATACACATATAGCAATATACTATGTGGGCCACAAATTAGCAGGGGTTGTAAAACTTTGAGTAGAAATACCATAGTGATCCGACAATTCGTTTACGAATTATTAGCGAAAAACAGTGTAACACGGCTAGTGAAAACCATTTTAGGAGCATACGCTTTGTAATTTGACATATGTATCTCCTATTATGCAGCTGAGAGTGAGGGTTGAATAGCTTTATCAGGGAAACGAAAAAGAGAAAGACCCAACGAATCAGTTCCACGGTAGGTGAATCTTTCCAAATCAAAATTACCTGTACTGTTGGGCTAACCTTATAGTGGTTGGATCTCATGAGTGTGATCAGCGGAGAGAAAGACTATATATATATATAAGTGGGCAGGCCCACACTGGGGTAGGGCTGAAATATTAAGAATTTTTTTCGTTATCTAGGCGGTGCATCCAGTACGTACCTGGAGAGGCGGGCGGCGGCGCTATAACTGCTACGCTCAGCGCGGCTTGTGCTGAAATAGGCCGCTACATTTCTGTCACTTTTTGGAGACTTGCTTCTGTCTCCTTACAGCTGGGCTGTGCTCTTAAACCTTGAAAAATGAACAAAAGAATCGACGTATTTTTTTTATGTATCCCTTCAAGCCCACGATTTAGCACAATTTTTGGAAGGCGTGGAGCAACTTATACGAAATTCATCAAACTCCGGACATTTGATCGGTGCTGTAAGCGTTTGGAATGTGCAGTGACCATTTAGGATTTTATTCCAGATAGAATTCTTGGCCGCCTCAGAACCTAACTTCGCAAAACAGGTTCTAGTGAGGAAAAAAATTCTACTAGGGATACGAGCTAGCCAGAACATAAGGCAAGTCTGCAGTTACTGCACAGTAAATATTACTGTACTATGTCAAATAAACTTGACAGTGCTGGGTGCGCAATCCTAAACACGTGGTCCGTAATCTAAAACTTGGCGTTCCTCCGAAATTTTTATTCAGCTTTGATTTAAACTTCCGCGGGCTCGTAGTCGGGTGTTCTCTTCTTCGCACGAAGGTGATATCTTCGGCACTCAAGATTGCATCGTCAGCGCTTCCGATATTCAGAGTTCAATGCGAGGGCACTGACTTAAAGAAAAAAATGAGACCGATGAAGAGAGTCACAGACATCACACGAGCCTTTCGTCTTTGGTGTCACTTAGCTCTCATTATCTGTGGTCGATTTTAGCCGTGTGATATTTTGGGGGCTTTGTGGGCATTCATTTGCAGCACGTACCAATGCATGCATGTGCATTCCTTAGTTCCGGTGTGTTAGGATATTTTGGGTGTATGTACGTGTTCGGGTTAACTTTACGTTAAAAACAAGTTTATTTATTAATACAAGTGTTATATATATAAATGAGTTACACGTGAAGAGTAAATAAGCGTTGACATAAATTTTGGACACTAATGATTCA
>LQNS02278176.1:5129041-5181559 GCA_001587735.2 Parhyale hawaiensis | reverse complement strand
ACCAGGTTGCAGAAGATGGCGAAGGGGGTTCCTTATCCCTTTATCCTGAAGACACTTCTTGCTTGTAACTCCTCTTGAAAATCGGAAAAATATGTATGCAGCTTCTGGAGTCCGATTTTATAACTTTTTCTTTCAGATCATGACGTATAAATTCGGCAGATGGTCAACGAAGCGCTCTGGAGGTGATGATTTTTCATGGGCAGTAGACAATTATTTCTTCTAGCTTACTGTCTTTCTTATTTGACGGAGCAGTTTGCTTGAATTTTCTCACGCATGGGACCACTAGTTTCTAAATAAAGAAAGACGAATATTTTTCAGAAATAAAAGTACAGCCGAGCCGTATCCAGGATACATGCAGTGGTCACAGAGCTATATTAATGATGAATTGAAATAACAAATTGAAGCGCTATTATTCTGAAATCTCCGAGGTCCTCTCAGTTTATTTCCTATCTACTGTGTAATAAAGATCGATGTGTATTAATCGGTTTGTTTGTTTATTTATTTATCTGTTTATCCATTTTCTGTCACGCTTTAACAAAACAGCCCAGGCCGGAGGCTCTGGTCGTCCTCTCAAGTTTCACTGAAAAACTTATCGGTAGCAAATAGGTCGAGTTACAGAAGATGGCAAACGTATCTTAATCAAGGACAGTTGAAATTCAAACAATGCAGACATCGCAGGCTTAGTCTGATTTGTACGAGTATTAGCTCCTCCATATCGAATCTAGGGCAAAGTATAGGGCGACCTTTTGTCTGAATGCACTTCTTGCACTGCCGAAATTGAAATCTCAGCACCCAAGATATCTGAAGCTTCCATTGGCACTGACATGCATCTTGATTCGTAGTTTCTTCCCACAGATGATTTCGTTGCTTCATTGCTTCAGCTATTCTCACATATTTAATTTTATGGTCGATGAAACAGTTTTCGCTGATCAAAAACCACTGGACCTGTACAGGCTAGCCTACCGTATCCACAATACCGAATCTGAGCTTCTACATTGAGCGTTGCTGTCCGGGCTGCAATAAGCCATGTTTTTCTCCATTTCCGAGATGGAAAAAAAGTTTCGATACTGAGCGGCTGTGAAGCAGTAAACGCTCTTCTCAGGGTGCTTAGGTTAGCAGTTGTAATAACGAAAATATGATCAATGAAGAATGCAATCACAAATTCTTCGCTGTCCTTTTATGACAGCGTGGGCCCTCTAGTCTACAATATAATAAAGACCGATGTGTATTTATCTGTTTGTTTATCCATTTTCTTTCACGCTTTAACAAAAGAGATAGGTGGAAATTAGCCCAGGTTGGAGGCTCTGGTCGTCCTCTCAAGTTCTATTGCAAACTATTAGGTAGAAAACAGGCCGGGTTGTAGAAGATGGCAAACGTTTCTTAATCAGGGACAGTTGAAATTCCAACAATGAAGACATCGGAGGCTTAGTCTGATTTGTACGAGTATTAGCCTCTCCGTACATCGAATCTACAGCAAAGTATAGGGCGACCTTATGTCTGAATGCACTTCTTGCATTGCCGAAATTGAAATCGAGGCCCTGAAGACATCTGAAGCTTCCATTGGCGCTCTCATGTATCTTAATTCGTAGTTTCTTCCCACAGATGATTTCGTTGCATGAGCTATTCTTCCCACTTTGATGCAATTGTGAACGAAACCGGCGAAACATGATTTTTCACGGGCAGTAGACAATTATTTCTTCTAGCTTACTGTTTTTTCTCTTACAAAGCAGTTTGTTCTCCATATGTCAGAATTTGAGCACTTCAAATGAAGCAGATATCATACCTACGGAGCGAACACATTATTTATATAAGCTGCCATTTTATTTAAGATTGTTGGAGTATATTACTCAAGATGTTACTTCTGCCTGTCAATATAGAAGACCAAAGGATGAGAGCACAACAAAGGATGAATGAAGAAAATTAAGCAGCGAGTAAGAGAAGAGGAGATTCCGCACCGGCGTAGAGGCATTAGGCAAACATCGACTATTGCGTGAATTTTTTCACGCACGGGTCCACAAGTGTATAATAGCGAGGAGTGTGTGTTTTGTGGTGTGAAGGTGTACCGGTCAACAGTAAACGCTGCAGTGATATGCTTGTCAACAAGTTGAAGTCGGCAATTCGCTACAAACACGGAGGTAATTGTCGGAAGGCGTTCTTTTGTTGCATGACAACGCCCGTCCACATACCGCCTCCCTCACCATTAACAATCTTCAAGAACTTCATTTCGAGGAGTTGGAACACCCTGCATACAGTACTGATCTCGCCCCGTCTGATTACCATCTGTTTGGTCCACTTAAAGATGCTCTAAGAGGCCGTCGCCACTGATCGGCAGGTGAAGGAAACGGGACATGGTGGCCCGATGCTCAACAGAAAACTGCTATCTGAAGGTTATCGAAAAGCTCGTGCAACGATGGACCAAGTGCATTGAAATACAGGGTGACTATGTTGAAAAATGATGTCACTATAAACTTAGTATTGTTGTTGTTGCATTAAACAAAAAATTGGATTGCTGATACTAATTGAATTACGCTCGTAGTTGGGCACTATTTTTTTTTTTTGTTATTACCTGTACAAAATAATTACAGTTCGTGAGTTTGTTTACGGTACGGAAATTCTGCTGCTTCGAGCTCTGAGCGAAAAAAATTCCTCATCCAACGACGATCTTCCCCTTGGTTGGCTCAGGATGATAGTTGAGCAGGGCAGTAGTGAATCGTTTAAAAAAATGATGATGATTCTCAATACTAAATATAAAGAAAACAAAAGGAAGGAAAATGACAGTCAACTTCGAATAACCATAGTCAAACCAGTGTAAGCAGTCCTTTAGGGGCGGGGCTGAATTGAACGCAGCAGTGCCAAATCTAATCAATTGACGAATGCACTTTGAGTGTTCGATTATAAGTATAATTTTATCGATTGAGACAAGTTACACCACTCGCATAAGTGAGACTTGGCCGAGTTGCTTTGCGTTCTTAGCCACGCCCGCCGGACTCCTTACACTGGTTTGACTATAATATGCTAACCAAAAAATTAAATAAGGAAGCAATTGTGTAATATTACAACTTTACTGATAAAGTGAAATCCCAAGGGCTTGCGGAAAATCCCAAAGAGTACAGCCGTTTTGAACCAAAGAGTTACGTCTTCTAAGGGAGGCTTAGATTTCCCATGGATGGTTTTTCCAGAGACCAATTCCTCAGCCCGTGACTGTTAACAAATTCTTCGGCCCAGTTATCAATTGTTTATTAGTTTCAAAGGTAGACCATCACCAGCTGATCTATTCACAAATACGAGGCTTCGGAACGATTTTCTGTTTGACCAACCAAGTTGGATCGAAATTTTACTCTTAAAATATTATTTAGTTATAACTGGCTAACTCTATAGGATCCGAAGGAGCTTCGATCCAGGAAGTTGAATAGTTACTGTGCGTAAGGCAGTCCCTTGAGGTCCGGTGACCGCATGTCTCGGCCCTTTTTCTCCTTTCTAATCTTCTAATAATTTAATTCATTCAACGTACTACTTGTGTAAAAATATTAGTTCACGTCCGTCGGAATAGAAGACGATGAACATGTGATCGATGAACCATTTATTGTTCTTGCTTGCAGCGCTGATTTTGCTGGCAGATGCCAATATTAGTACAGGGCTGCAGAATTTCTCGCCTGTAAGCGTGCAACATCTTGAATTTTACATGGTTGAAAGTCGAACAGCGCCGTAGAAAAGAATAGAGTTCAATGGAAAGAATTTACAATTTACTGGGAATGATCAGTCGCGTATCGTGGCCTACCATCAGTGATCGCACAAACATACATATTTAGCGACTACTAGAGATAGTGAAGATATCTGACCTCTGGTCAGCACAACTTTTCAACTCCTACGAAGAAATTAAACTGCAGAAAATAACGTGAAGTGGATCATGAATGATGGGAAAGGTAAAAATAGATTGAAGGATGTGCACCAAAAAGAAAATTCCCTCATCCTTTGCGGATCAAACATGGTAGAGGGCATCCTTATACTTCGCTATAATTTACAACGACCCTGTTGACCTTCAGATGATGATTTTGTTCTATGTCATTCTTTACACAGGGAAGGAGAGAGGAAGCAAGCAATCAGTAAACGCGTTTTATTATATAGTGGGATCCGGAAGAAATTATACCCTACCTCACTGTCCATCGTTCAATATTTTGGAGCCATCGTAATTCAACTTCTTTTCATTGCAAATGTATTGAAGCCGACAAACAATTACACTACAGTTTTAGAATGCACAAAATTCTGAGATCTTACATGGACCTGATGTTAACAGAGGATAAAATTAGTAGTTTGGAAGATACTGTATTCTTACAAATTTACAGTCATGACCTGGAGGGTACCTGTGATCAAATGTGTCACAGGTAAGATGATTCTCCACGAAGAAACAAAATTGAAGTGTGAACTGAGAGTGTCTTGAATGTAATTGAGCTGCATTATGTTGAACATATTATGAAGAAGTTGAACAACTCGGATATATAATATTTACAGTAGCTGTGTAGTGCATTAGTTTTCACTTCATGCATGTTCTGACAAAGGCTAGCAAGTTAACGTAGACGGAAGAGTTCCTGTACTGTTAACATTCCTGTCCTGCACCCTCAGCTGGTGTACAGTTGACTTGATAAGCATGTTCAGTTGCTCTCAGGACGGACTTTGCCCCGCCACTGTGGAGCCCCGCAGTGACTGCAGAGCGTACATGCCTACAACCTGCAGGAGAAAGCAGTGTTGCCAAATCTTATTGAAGAAATGTCGCTAGTTGTGGTGCAGAAGGAAAGAAAGAAAGAAATCATGAAACACCCCTAGATGCCATTTTTTCGTGATATATATCTGTAGGCAATATACGGCCTAAATTAAAACATCTACAATTTTAGTTACCATTAGTGGTTGAACCGAAGTCTAGCATTCAATGAATTTTTGTCTGAACAGGTTTTCCATGCCGAAGCAGTTCGAGGTGCTTAAACACCGACGATTGCACTGAGGAGCATGACACCGTTCACTCCTCAATATGAAGGGATGGGCTTCAATCTTAGTCAGCTCTTGCCTTCTTCCAGCAATATTGAGCAGGAATAGAGGAATGCAGTCAAAATTTTTCATTAGCTATTGAATACATTATAATACATACAGAGGCAAACAATTTCTCGCTTTTGAGACGGTTCCACCAAATTACTCTGGGTAAACATTGCGTTGACTGAGTAAATGATTAAATCCACGGTAGATCTAGGTGACTGGCATCAGTCATTTGCAGGGGGGGGGGGAATATTTCAACACAAGCAGCAAGACAGCAATGGCTTTTCGCCATAGCCCTATCCTGTTAGATACTCGAAGCACGAAATACCAGCCGCTCAGTGTGCCCTTCATATGTAAACTTCTCACCAAGAAGGACACTGAGTATTTCCACAGAGCTAGGGCTGCTGGGCCCAGCAACACATCATCAACATTTAGAGGCATATGCTGTAATAACAGCGTCAGAGCCTGACACTGACTATGGACTAAATTTTGTTCGCATTCAGTTTTATGTTTCATGATCTGCCACTTTTATTCCAGGCAGATTACCATGCACTTATTTACATCAGTTCCTTATGTAAAAACTGGGCAATATATATAGTACTATGCACACCAGAGGTGCGAATCACCGCTATCAAAGCTGAATCGTGTGTTTTTCTTTCAGGGGAAAATGCAGATTACTAGTGTAAATAATGAATAATAAGAGACCGAAACACACCAGAGTGGACACAGTCGCCATAGTTTAGCTAGTTCCGCGGTCGTGACCACAACAGCGTTCACAAGTGATGATCTAGAAAGTTATTAGGACACACTGAAGCAGAAGACTACACAGATGAGGTGACGTGCTGGGCGTCACCTGGATCTCGCCCGAAGACCCTCAATGTAAGGCAGCTCGCCACTAAGCCAAGCCCCTGTTACTATATCGGGCTCTAGCAGGCCAACCCCCACGCGTAGGACAGCACCTCTGCTTGTATATACGCCCCTGCCCAATGAGGGACACCCTTTCGAAGGACGTCCTGCAGCAGGTAAACGTCCTCCAGCCCGCGCGCGCTCCGTCGGTTGCGACCGGTCGCCGCCAGTGGGCGTGCTTGGCATTTAGAGGAGTGTGGTTTTTCTGCCAATTGCTTTGATGAGCAGCAGCGCTATGCAAGCCCAGCAGCTCCTGCGCACGTGATCGCCTTACTGGTTACGGTATACGAGGGCCGCCCGACGGTGCTCCAGGTGCAGAATTTCTTTGTTCTCTCACGTCTTTTTACATTTGGGCTCCTTGGAGGTGCCTGCAGAACAGTGCTTTCGCCACCAAAGGCACCTTCATGATTTGAAGAAAAAATTAAGCGCAGCGTTAATATTTATTGCGTTGGCATACTTGAACTCCAAGTGCAACCGTGCGGCGGTAGTGATGGACTTGTTCGGAAATTGAAAATTCGGCTTGTGTTGTACAGCGCTCATGTGCGCAAAATTTCATGGAATTTCGTTTACCGTTCGAAAGTAAATACCTTCAAATTATTTATCCACGTGCTAAACAGTATGATACCACACCAAACGGTGACCAGCTCACACACTGTACTTTTACGAGAGTGCTATCATGATGTTAGAAAATTGCACGGAAATAGAATGATTTAGCCCCCTAGTGATGCAAGCTTTTCACCAAATGAAATGGGACACTGAGTACTTCCAAAGAGCTGGGGCTACTGGACCCCAAACGCAGTGTCACCAATATTTTGAAGCAAATGCTGGGATGAAATCGGCCGATAATGACCGATAACCAAAGACTAAATTTTACTTGCATTCAATTTCATATTCCACAATCTGGCGCTTTTATTCCAAGCAAAGCACAGTGCACTTTCCATGCCATTTCCATCAATGTTCCCAAACTCAATGAAACAGCGTGTCAGTGGGCGCACCAGCCGCTGCTAATTTATAACAAATATTAGAAACGCCTGAAACGTAATGACTGAAATATTGGTCAGGCAATGCTCGCTGTTTGGAGAGAAATATCGTAATAATAATAATGATAGAAGATTTATTTCCTCCCAAAGCGAGGTGTACAGGGAGTAAATCACAGAAATTAAAGCCGCGATAGTTTGCAAAATAGCGCACAGCTTCCTTCTGGTCCTGGACGAACTTCCCTGTTTGCCAAACAGTGTTCGCCCGCGCAACAGCACCTTCAGCTGCGCGCAAGTTGTACCTACCATGGCTGCTATAGGCAGTGCAGCGCGACATGCAGACAGGACGGCAAGTTTCCTGCAATGCAGTCAGTGACTGGCAAATATGCCTCGTAGTGCATCGAGTCACCTGCAGCTGTAGGTGTATTGAGTGGCCAGATGTAGGCCACAGACTCCCCATAGCAACACACAGGACCTACCGCCCTGCGCCCCCTGCCCCCGTCCGTCAGCCATGGCTGAGGGTAGACAGGCTGGCCCGTAGGGCCTCTGCACTTTCGATACTAGGACGTGAGCAGCCGCACCAAGCCAGGGCCTCTATGCAGTCTGTAGAATATGAGCTAATGTAAGCATTTATTCGGTTTGTAAGTCACTGGCCGTGTTTCTAGTACTACTTCTTTACTGCTTTCGAATCACTTCAGGGAAAGTGTTACCTTAGATAATTTTTCTAGTTACCTAGGAGTCAAATGTCACTTTGGAGCATTTTTAGTGCTTGTTTCTAAGACAAAATCGCTCAAGGGTATTTTGGTGCTTAATTATTTTAAGAACCAAATGTAAGTTAATGGACTTTTACTAGTTTTCTGTGACTGACGTAGTTATAGCTTAACGGGGCTATATTAATGTCAGTCTGCTACGACTGATTACCTTTGCAACCGCAATCCAACAGCGACATTGTGCTTGATGTCCATGAATTTTTCAGATACGATGGTTAATATTATTATTAGCCTACATTGCTACCGCATAGTTTACCAAAGTACGTTACAAAAAGTAGTTTTTAGTTGAATGAAGAGTGAACGCTGTAGCGATGCATGGAAATAGATCAGTTTACTTATGAACGGATATATTATTCGATAGGGTAATGAAATATAAATTTGAAAGGAAGACTATAAAACAAAGTAGCCGTTATAGGTCACTAGCCTGTAAATGGGTGGTATGATTTCAACTAATTATTTTTTTTTTGCATTCAAAGGACAATAGTTACTCTATAACGTTCACAATAATTGCATCACCTATTTTTTTTTAATTCATTAAAACTATTATTTTGACCTATTTGTACCTAGTGTCCTATACTGCGCCTATAGGATACTTGATACTTATACAGGACACTAGGTACAAATTGATAAATAATAGTTTTTTAACTACTTGATGAAAAAATAATTGATGCGATTGTAGTGAACGTGATATAGCAGCTACTGTTTTTTCGAATGCAAAAATAATTAGTTGCCATGGTACCACTCATTTGCAGGTGAGTGTCTTGCAACAGCTAGTGTTTTACTGCTTTACTCTTGAATTTGGATTTCCTTTCCCTATCTTATAATGTATCGCATCGTAAATAAATTATCTGTTTTCAATAATCGCTACAGCGCTCGCTCTTCACTCAACTGAAAACTACTTGTTGGACTGGACATTGGTTTAGGACTGGTCAATGTTGGAGGCCTAAGGTTGATCTGAGCAAGCACTATAGACGCGATTGCGGCAAACATTTTTGGTTCCAAAGAGAGCTAAACTGCAATAAAGTTTTTGGAAGAACTTGAACAACTTACGGTACCTATCTCGTAGACTGACGAGCTCATTTTATTGATCTCCCGTTTTCTTTAATACTTTACCTTGCGTTCGTCGGAAGAAATACGTCCATTGAGACAGCTGCTTGATTTCGAGCGTAAGAGCCAGTCTACACACGCTAGTCAAATAGAACGAGTTTCGTCACCTCTGCGTCCAAAAGCGTTGCTGTGTCCATTTCACCCTGTACCGCCTGAATTATGATGCCACCCGATTATAAATTTTACATCGATATTTTTATGCTGCATGGGAACCACAGAAGCGATATGTGTGTCACTCATATGGTACATCAGGCACAGTGATGCATACCTTCACATATACATCGTATGAAAAAATAGACATAATTTTAACTCCAAGATTTTTTTGACCTCCAATCAAAACAAAATTGATTTTCCTACATCAATGCTCACTATCTGAGATTGATAATTATCACTATTTTGAAAGATAGGTTCCTCTCATCAATACTGACTTTCGTAATCATACCAACAACTGCCACTATAAACATAAAGGGATGATTTGACTACCCAAAATTAATTATAGCCTTGCGTACAAGCTCTGAGATCTCTCGACTTGAAACAGCTTCCTTTGGTTCATCAACAAAATAGAAATATTCAGCTATTCTCTACGATATACTGAGAAAGAGTTGGAAGTCTTGGCTAAACTTAAGTTCACCTTTCATTTCTAGCAAGAACATTTGATTTTGCCTGTACAGTTACTGTTTTTGCATTTCTTTCATTTCTTTTCAATAACTGGAAAGTGACCAACTTTGTCATACCTAATAAGATCATTAAATTATGTCATCGAAAAAAGTTGCCGGCATTCCATCTGAAAGAAGATTACAAAGTGCAAATATTTCGTAAAATATAGTAACAGCGAAATCATATCATGAATATAATTATTGGACAACAGTTATCTGACAACTGCTTCATCAAAAATAAATTAATTTCTACAATGTAACGAAATCAAAGAAAGAAAATAAAGTAATTTTTGCAAGATTTCCATCCCTTTCCTGACGTTCCCTCACAGTGACGCTTGCAAAACGAATAGTACGTGGGTCAAATACTTGCCTGATGTTCCTCTACAGTGACATGCAAAATAATTCATGAATAAAAAAGTATACGAAGTGAATGAGAAAAATAAGTTCATATATTGAAACTAATAGATAAAACAAATTGATAAAAAAATTCACAGCCCTGTAACTTACCTCTGAAGTTATCTATAATGAAGAAATTGTAATGGGGTACAGCACGACTCACAAGAACCACATCTACTCACTGTTTGCTTGAACTCTACTGTGGTAGTACTGCCCACCTAAATGACAAAGCACCGCCAAGTAGTTTACTTAATGACAACTTCAACATATTCCCTCTCAGTGACAACCGTCGTACCACTGTTTTTTCTAAGATTTCCCAAATGATATGGGCTCAAAGTTTTATTCCCCGAGAATGACATACGGCGGTACAGGTTTAAATAGCTCACACTTGTAAAGAATCATTAGTACTAATTCCCTCCAAGATTAAAGAGACATCCGAAACTTAACTAACGGCATTTGCTAAGCAAAGTGAACCGACGTCTTATAGCCGATATTTCCATCTTTTTCCGTAAACTCAGAGCTGTGCTCAACACAACGTTCAAACGATTAGCTGAAGAAACTACTTCTTCTGGGTAGCGTGTGTACCAGTCTTTAGTAATAGAGAGAAGTGATATTGCGCAGTTGTTTGAAGTCTACAACTAAAATGGTTTTGCGATTTCTGATACCATTAAGAAGTTCTAGGATCTCCGTGAGCACCAGCAAAGACTAGCGGCAATACCTATGAAACTTCAGCTCGTTGCGGCGCCGGTCTTGCTGCGTTCACAGCTAACAAGTGACGAGGCTGCCGTGCCCTATCAAGGCAGTGCGCGCCAAAATGATCGAGAACATGCTGCGTGGAAATGCATCAAGTCCGAGAATCCCAGGAAAGACGGAATTCCGATAAATCTCAGGAAACGATCAATGACAAGATTTCCCATGATGAGGCGTCTTGCCCTCAACCTGAAAGCGCAGCAAAATCATCGGCCTGTGGATGGGTAGAACGCTCCCTGGCTCTCTTTATTGATTTGCCACGTTAGAGTCGAGCTCTCGCTGGTAGGTAAGGCAAAGATGCTTGAATTTCTCGTAGCGAACTACCGCTCAATCAGGAGTGTGCTGTTGTTGTCTTCCGCCTAATTGTCTTGAGACACTGATGCCTTAGAACTATCTAGAACACAATTGGATGCAGTCGCAAGAGTCTAGGCATCGCTTGGCCGGTTTCGCTTGTCGGAGATTCCGTTGGTGGTCTTTGGCAATGCGCGACAGGGGGCTGCAGGCAGGGCGTGGAGGGGGTTGAAGCAACGGCGAGGTATTGCGCGAGGTGGCATGGCTAGTCAAGTCTCATCTGTCTACCGAGTCGAAGTACATTGAGCACCAGTGCTTTTGGCCTAATCGTTACTCCAGTGTCGTACTTTTTATCGCGAACTTGTTTCGTGTAATCAGTTAACGTCTGTATCTAACAGTGCATTGAACTGCATGTGGACAGTAACAGCTGTTAAGTGATCAACATTGGAACGTTGTCGGTTCGATAATTATCGGCAAGGTCGTGATAACAGTTTGGGTGACTGTGAGCCTTCCGTCAACTCCGGTAACTGTGTTTCGTTACACGGTTAGTTGCCATCAAACAAACTGATTCCGGCCATTTTTTGGCACCTTGAACTTACACGCCAAGCTGGATACCTCGTGTAACTTACCTTGCAATCGTTTTTCCTTCGGGGCTCCGAGGAAACGGATTATGGGTCAAAGAACTGTTATTCTCTAGCCTTAGTTCATCGGCGGCAATTGTGTGCTGCTTCTTTCCACCTTTCGACCTAGTGATATACGCGTAACACTTTACTTGAGCTGCAGCTCCAACGGTCTCGCGCCTGCGTACAAATTGTGTGAAGGAGAAGTCGTCACTTTCCAGCATCTGTAGATTAGCATTCCAGAAAATATTTTTATATCAAGGTAAGTCACTTACCACAGTGAAGTTCCTCTCTACGTTTCAGGAACAGCAGATTGGAGCTAATTACGTTAACGAGCGTTCAATGGCGCTGATCAGATCTTCCATTTAAATGCTATGTTATTATTTTCGATAACGTTACTGAGTAGTGATTTACCACAAATTGTGCTGTGCCATTCTGTTCGGATAGCATTTCAAATCCCGTAAATGTATTTTTTTTCATACTAACGAAAAGATAGAGATGATTTCTTCGCCACAGCTCATCTATTATATGGTAACTGTTTGCGGGCAATAGGCTTAGTAGCCTAATTGTTCCGGCTACTAAGAAGTGGCGTAGCTGAGAAAAATCCCAAACTGTCATATTTAGTGTGAACTCAGACTGTCGTGAAAATTTGAAATTCAGTCATTTCTCACTATCGGTTTGCTGTTCTGGAATCGTGGACTCTTGCTTCTTGTAGAATTTCCATGGGATAATTTGTTTATTTTACTCAGACCTTTATTTCTGTTACAGTCAGCGAATTTGAACTTTATGTCCCAAGTCGTATTCTTTACCCACAAGAAAACTCGCGCATTTGCTGCTGTGCACTATTATTTTTTATTTACAATATTAAAGGGTTGTGTTTAGTAGAAGATATCCGTCATGGAAATACGACGGAAAGCAACATGCAGAATGCTTGGTAAACAGAGTCAACTTTGTGGCTCTAGCACAGTGCGCCTTACTACCTACATACTCTGTCGTTTGAGTCCTAGTTGCTTTCGCTGCAGTCTGTCTTCAACCACCATATTTCCACCATGCGCAGCTTCTAGGTATAAAAACTAGTATTCGAAGGTCGATTTTGTTGTAACTTTTGTGCCAATTGCTGCTCGCATCATGGCTGCGACTGAGGTAATTTCTCTGTTATACGTCGCGCGAAGGCTGGTCCAAAGTTGAAGACTTCGATGTTCGCAAAAACTCGCCAAGCAAGTGGCGATGGAACAAGAAATGAGTCAGAGCTGGTGGCGAGGCGGGCGTCCGTCGGGCCGGCATCCTGCCGCCTTAGCTTGCCTCCGCCGCACCAACTTCATGTGCTAACAACATTCATAGGAAAAAAAGCATTTCTTTTTGGCTTCCCCGCTGCTGAAATGTTTTGAAAATTGTTCCAGTTATCAACACCCTGTACATTGGAAGGAAATCACTAAATGTAAACGAACGGATTATTCTTGGGCACTTCAACAAACTGCCTCACCCGTGTATGCAATACACAGTACATAGTCATAGAAGTTGCACGGTTCAATAGCTTGCGAGACTATTGCCTAACAATAATGGATGCCGGAGAAACCAGCAGCAAGCGGTTACGTACACTGCAGAGATGGCCCGCTGCTGGCTTTTTTCTACCCAAACTTCTGTGACAGCTGGTATTGACCAGAACCTAAGCTGCGCTTTATTACCGTATCCTAATTCTCACATGTACCTCGTCTAACCCTAAGCATGTTTGGTACTGTAAGCCGCATCCTGGCCGAAAGTTTGGTAGTGGTAACATAGCACATCGGACGAGAGGGCGTACAGCGCGTACCTGACGTAGCAGCTGTGATAAGGTATGGCATCCGCGGTTGGCCTGCGGCACCCGCAGCACATTCGCACCTCCAGCATCTCGTCATCCCGAGCAATCGAGGATGAAGCACTAGAGCCACGATAAGCCACTAGAGCTAACTTGAACTTGCGTGATCCGCAGTTTGCTGACGCAGCGATGAATTTTCTTTCTTCTCATCCATTTCTGCTCGAAATGCTACACTTTGTGCTGACACGAGCGAAAAGGTTGTGTCCCGGTGGGAACGGATCCAGTGTAGCCAGCAACTTTATTTTTTCACTGTAGGAATGACGTTTCAGTACCCATAAGATTTAATTTTCAAAACTTCACATGTTAGTAGCTAAAACTACTACGCACACTCACACACAGAATATAGTGAACCCTCATGATATATCACCAGGTTGTCGTGTCGAATAGTGTAAAGAAGAACAGCTTTCAAGGTCAATGATACCTCCTGACATATACACATTCCACATACTAATTTTTTTTTTTTTAATATTGCAGTGTATGCGATCTTAAAGCGTTGTAGCTCAGCCACAGCTAAGGCGTAGTATGCATAGTACTCATACATCAGCCAGAGCGTGACAGGCAGACAGCGGTTTTATCTATTCCAATGCGGATTAAAGTTTACTGATTTTAACTTATGCTCCTAAAAATTGCTCTTATTGCACCTAAAAATTGCTCCTATCGCATCTAAAATTTGCTCTTATTGCACCTAAAAATTGCTCTTATTGCACCTAAAAATTGCAGTTATTACACTTAAGGAATAGAAGTCGAAGAAATGGGAAATAAAGAAAAGGTAAATACAGCAAAAAAAATTAAAGGACAGAAAAAAAGGCGGACAGCAAACGGGAATAGCATGTCAGTAGATCAACGGAAACCTATTTCAGTTCCAAATACCAATTATCAGTATGTGTACATTGCGCAATTGTGCTAATTGACAATTCTTCCCAATAGCGAGAATGATTCTTGCACATATCCCGCTTAACCTGTTCCCATGATGTTTTCCCGGAACGAAAAAGGTTATAAAAATTTAACAGTCAGATTTTGTTACTCAGTTATATTTTTACCCCAAAAAATACATGGAACAATAATTGATAAGGGAACCGACTGTCATGGCGTTTGAAGTGTTGTGACGCGTGGCAGTGATAATAAGCGCCATGAGTTCACATGTCTTTCATCGTAACGCGTTCAATCATGAAACTGAACACGAGCTGTACGTCAATCTTTTTTTGTCTCTGTCCACACGTAGAAGTGTGCTTCATTCAAATGAATGACGTTGAGCATTCAGTTATGATATCGTTTCTTTAGATTTTTGCTTATATTTTGGGTCAGTTTGAACTCACATTCGCATCCCATAATCTTGTAGACTGATTTTGATAGGAATAGCCATTTTTCAAAAATAGTTATTGCCTGATAACCGACAGAAGAGAACTCAGCACAGAGCGATCAGTTGGACTACCAAATCAATGATAGCGTCCGTGTTCTTATAACATTTTCAGGTTTTCAGGTGTCTTCTCTTGAACGGGAGTACTGTACAATGATTCTGATCATTAAAGTGAAGACGAAAAAAAAATAACTTGTCGACTTGTCCATGATCTGTATGTGAACGCTGCAGAGGATATATTTAGCATTTATAAGTTCTGTTTACCGAACTTGAATGAAGCAAAGCGTTAAAAAAAGGACATGCTTCATTATTCAGTCTTCCGCGTTGCTGCAGTTGCTTCTCTCAAATCAACGCGTCGCGTTTATAGTTTGAGTGAACGCGTTACAATGAGGGACATGTGAACACGGCCTAATATATTGCACCTATAGCTCTCATTGCAGTTATTTCACTTATTGTAGTTATTGCACTAACGCCGGAGACTGCAATAAATCCGGGCTCTACTTATGATATTATGTTGTATAGGTCTCTTTAACTAGGACACGGGATTGAATGACCGTGTTTTGTATGAATTTCGTTTACCAACTCAGAAATCATCAATATTTTAGTTCGTAAACCAGAAAAAAAGACCCGAATCAGTTATTTTGCTTGTTGCCCACTTTCCGTGTGATCTATTTACAACTGCTTCTTTTTGTAGTTTTTGCGTTACCTTATTCTGACATTAAAAGTTTGGCAACACTTCAACAAGACCAAATTCAACATATTCCACAAATTCTTTGCCAATCACTGTAAAATACATATATAGCTGCAACACACAAGAAGATTTCTCCTTCAATTGGCAGTTGGGAAAATTATTAGTGTTACGAGAGATATTGGCCTGAGAAATTACTATTGCAGTTAAAACGCCTGGTATAGCGTAATGTCAACTGTCGTTGGTTCTTAGTGCTGTTGAGTGATGCCTTCACCCCACTGTCCTGCTCTTTTTAATGGAAGCCATTGTTGGTAGTGCTGTTAAAACAAGAAATTGCAGACGACTCTAGTTTTGATCCTAAACCATTCATGTCTACATTTTTAGTTCTTGTCAAAATAGTAATCTAGGTTATCTAATCCTGATATTATACATTTACGGAATAGTAACAGCTGCTGGCTGTGGTTATGACTGAAGGTAGAAGTAGACACCGTACTAATTTTATTTTAGGTGCTGGAACACTGCCTTGTTTTTCATTCTTCTACCATTTGCGTCGCGCCTTGATAGGTATGCCCCTTGAAATTTAGAAATAATGGTCTAGAAAACCAGAACCTCTAAAGCTGAAGGCAGCATGTGGAAGAATGCCAGGAGCAAGTTGTTTCCCAGGCTACTCTATCGATGCTTAGTTAAAAAAAAAGAAGAAAAGAAGACCGCCTCCAAACCGCTGCCTACAGTCTGGGCTGTAGCCTCTTGGACTGTCTGACCACGGCAAGAGGCTGGTGCGTTTCAATTGGGTAGTTCAGTGGTACCCAACATATTCCAGACCTGTGCCCCCTGGAATTCCAAGTGGGTTCCTAGCACTTCTTCTTTGCTGCATACGTTAAGTGCATGCAAACACACACGTTATTATTTCCTTATCTATATGTCTGGTATTGATTTCGTACTCCATGCGTCACCCATGCCGGCTCCACTCCCGCTTTGCCTCATCACGTCCCCAGACCTTGCGTCCCCTCGCACCCACTGGGTGCGATGGGCAGCACTGCTCTGGGAACAGCTGCGCACTAAAGCAACAATACCCAGACAGTGTACAGTTGATGTAACCTGACCTCCGGAGACCGTAATAATGTTTCAAGGTCGCACTTACGACAGCTACTGAAGTTGCTGGGGGGGCCTCGCGCCCCCACCTCGCTTGCGAAGTAATGGCGAGTCGTTGCTTTAGCGAAAAAAGAAAGGCAAATAGCAATATATCTAGACTTTTTCCAATAAAAACTTCCTTATCTAGATTTTTGTATTATAAAGGACGAACAGTTATTTCTTCTCTTAACTGACTGCTAGTGCAATGTAGAATCTTTGTCTGTGCATTTTTTATGAACACCACCAATACACATTAGAATCTGTGACATTCAGAATTTAACTCAAAAAGTTATGGACGGATCAATAGGAATGTCACAAGCAACGCATAATGAAATTTTCTTGGTGATGAAAAAGAAATCCTGGATTCCGGACCAGTTTTCGAATTTCGTTAAAATTGCGTTGCTGGCGAAGGACTGCGTTCTTGAAATGCTTCTCCAGTTATAGAATATAGGTATTGTAATGACAAGCTAATATTAATGTTTAATGAATTTTTTTTTGTATGCCCACCGCCATTATTTTTCCGTGAAAGAAGACGATTAGTGGAGTTGCTTTTTACTCAAGAGATCAATATTGTTTTGCATCAGCCTGGGAAGGGGCGTGGCAACCGATCGGTGGTTTGAAAGAGGGACGAAAAGGGAACAGATGAAATGTGCTGTCGATTCGCTCGCTTCGACCAAAATAATCTAATGCGACTAGCTTTACCTTGCATGAAACATACATCTGCATGAGCGCTGGATTCGCCACTGTGGATCAAACATCAACCGTTGATTGTAAACCGGTTACCCTTGGCGCAGCCGAAGACTGAATGCTGCAATGGGTAACGAATGAAGTGAACATTGATTAACTTGGATGACTCTTTTGCACAGTAAGCGAAAGTCAATTCCATGACGCAAACGACGTTGACGGGCGCCTCTAGAAAGTCGTCGCAAGTGTACAAGATGCGCCAAGTGGCGTCTAAAAGGTATTGGCGAGAGACCATCGGCGAGTCTGATCCGTTGGAACAGGAAGCGCGGCGACGAAGCGTCACCAAGGCTGCCATCACCGTCCTGGAATGAGCGCAAGAGCAGACACGTCTTCTAATTGAAGTGTTGTTTACAGAGAGGGTTGCCAGCTGCAAGTTTTCAACACCAGATTTGCCAAAATGTGGTTATTACAAAGTCAATAAAATAGACGCTTGGCATTATGGTAATGATATCGAGGACGGCTAAACCTGGCTAGAAGAATGTACTGATTAGCAGAAGTGAGTTGTTAAATACGCATGCGCTAAAAGTGTACCTATCGAAATATTAAATTAACAACGAAATGGGTGGATTTGGCACAGGTCTTCAGAAGACTTGGCAGCGCTGCGTTGAAGCAGCTCCGAGACATTTATAACTTTCAAATTTGTGTAAAATGACTTCTAGTTTATTTTAACAAGAACTCTTTAAGCACCAACTGTACACGTGCGAAAGTAATACTAATAAACTCATCTTCTCACTTTTTCTGATAGCGTATTGTGCTCATAATAACTTAAAACACGGTGCAGCATTCTCAAGCTTTACAGAATCTTAATCAAATCAAGTAACTTTTACTAAGAACTCAATAGGTTCACAAATATGCCTTAATCAAATCAAGTAACTTTTACTAAGAACCCAATAGGTTCACAAATATGCCTTAATCAAATCAAGTAACTTTTGCTAAGAACCCAATAGGTTCACAAATATGCCTTAATCAAATCAAGTAACTTTTACTAAGAACCCAATAGGTTCACAAATATGCCTTAATCAAATCAAGTAACTTTTACTAAGAACCCAATAGGTTCACAAATATGCCTACAAGCACAAAGTAACTAAAATTTTCAATATCGATGAAGCCCAGTCACATGAAAAGGGGGCCAGCCCTGGGGAAAAAATACATAGATACACTCAGCCTCCACCTGCAGACTTGATTGGCATTAATGCTAATGTAGGAGATCTAATAACCCTATCAAGGTCCGGTCTGCACGTTGGTCTTTCGTACGTCCAATCGTTAGAATGCGTTACTGAAACACCAGAGCAAATGTATGCTGTTTTCTGAGTGTTGTTTCACTCCAAGATTGAAGAGATCTATCGGTAACCTTCCTATATATATATATAGTGACACTTGCCGATGAATTTAATTTGACGGCTAATATTTAATAACTTTTTGTGGCGTTCACGCTGCTGTGTGGACGTGGATACTACTGAACATTCGGACGATTGGATGAATGAAGAAACTAATGGCACGTTCCATTGGGCGCTGAAATTAACTTTTCAAGTTTTGACTCGTCTTAAATTTCAGACAAAAGCTTTGGCTTTGCAATGTCGCATCTGTGTTATAAGTGTTAGAAGCTCCCCGATAACACTGAGCTAGATTGAGATTGAGTTTCTGGAGCACCCACAGGTAATCTATCAAGTGTCAACGCCTGAAACTTGAATCAACGGGGCGAAGCCACGGCATCTGCCTGAAGTTTTGAACAAGTTAAGCTTCGAAGGCTTAGTTTTGCTACCCTATCGAACGTGCCTTTAACCGTAAATCAGCTCCTGGGTCGGCCAAAAATATCTTATTAAAATTGCCAGAAAGACAGGACCTTCCTAAGCGAGGGATGGATGGATAATCCGTTTCGGCAGAAGAGACCCGAGCATGGAAAAGACTGGTGCAATTAGATGTTATCAATGGCTCAGCTAACCGTGCAGCCGAGTGCCGCGGTTTGTAAACACGCTGTCGTGTGCACCAGCAGAGGGCACGTGTCACTGCAGGCCGTGGCACGTCGCCATCCCTATCCCACCAGCCCCTCCTGCTGCAGAGCGGCGGCAGGATCGATTGTGTTCGCCCGATGCAGCTCTCCTTTGGTTAATTAAAAATTGATTTGAAGCTGCAGCGGCGCGGCGGCTTGTGTTTCTGTTGTCCCCAAGGTTGCGCTGTGACGTGGGGGCCGCAAAATTGTTGGCACCTGCGCCTGCATTACAAACTTGCGCTGAGCATGAATGCACCAACCAATAATGCTTTTTATGTCGTGAACGTACGATCCTTGCTACAGGCGAATTTCAACTTAAATACACTCCGTGGGTATCTTTGCTACAGGCTTTTGCTCTGTAGCGGGATGGCGTACGTGCAAGCTGACCGGCCTCACTTGCAGCTGCTGCTCATCAACTGACAGGGAGAAGAATTACGTAAGAAAATATCGACAACGGTTGTATAAAAACAAGTTTATGCTAAAATTTGAAGTTCAAAGGGTTAACTTGTTCGTTCTAGTTGAACGAAACACGGTAAAGCTAAATAAGCTGTAGCAATTAGGAAAAATTGAATTTTAGTAAATTTTGTATAAATTTGCGTGTGCGAAAACAAGGATTCATAGGAAAAAACCGAAAGCCATTTATACCAGTCACAGAGTGAATATTTTTATTTGTTTCTACCCGATATGAGACCCGTGCATACACAATCAATATTTGTAAAGCGCATTGCCTCTCTGTGAGACACTGATCGTGCCACACACTGTTTCAATGTAATCAAAAACTTACGATCAAAATCAGCCCTCTAATAGTAACCTGAACAAAATAATCTTGTTATATTCCACATAACTGAGATACTGAAGCTGAAATAATCATAATGAACATTCCATAATCCATTGAATACATAAAAAACTGGCTGCGGTGTTAGCCTTTTAATTTAAAATATTACTCGTTTAAGCAACCACTTTAAGTGTCATAAGTTCTTTCCTTCGGGGCATAATGAAACTTTTTTTTATAATATAAACTTTGCTCTCGAGCTTTTCGCGAAAGATAGGCCTATTCAAAGTTGCATGCGGCTACTTTTTTGTAGAAAATGTAATTGAAAATATGTAATTCTTCGCATTTTTAATGTTTACGGCGACATGTTTCCGTTTAAACGTCCTGTATATGTTTCTTGCAGGCCTCGGCTGATTGCGCCTGATTGTGTCAGCATTAGGTTTCCTTGATATTGCCTTCTGAGCTCAAATAAGAGTGTAGCGATGTATATATTGCATTATAAACTAAGTCAAAATAGGGGCAATTGTGAACCTGTGGTTGCTAAAGATATTATTGTTTTATACGTTACATCTACTCATGATAGAGACTTATCATTGTTCGAACCGGATGCGTTTTTTTAAAAAACAAGACCTGACTTGTGGAAAGGAAACAATGGAAAGATTTTTTTTCTCCATCGCTAAGTTGGCTGGCCTAAGGTGGCGTCACGTGTACCTGCATGTGGAATGTTCCGAGCTTTGTACGCCTGCGTTCTTTCCGGTTGGGTTCTGCTCAAAATAGCCATCCTTGTCTTGTTAGAATTCCTGTCTGTTCAGCTATCGCATTGTGTAGTGTGTTCGTCTTAATTCCCTGTCTTTTGAATTGTGGCCAGCTGTGTTTTCGTCTTGATTCCCTTTGTTCTGATGCCGCCACCACTGTATTCCTCTACATAGACTTCCTGTCTCTCCAGATGTTGCCACCATTGTGCCCGTGATGATTCCCTGTCTGTTCACGCATCATCCTCAAGTAACTCCAGTGCATTTTTAGCTGCAACCTGACCTGACTTCCAGACCAACTATCCGCAGAGCGCCGATGCATACAGAGCTTTAGCTGTTGCTGTTGTTCAGAGGATGTCTCGAATTTAATTTGTATTGCCGCCATTACTTATCACTAGTTTATTTTTTTAACTCGTAAAGCTTAGCAAGTTCTCATTGATCTTCCACAAAGGAAAGCTTTGCGTACTGTTGAGAAATCTAGGTATTGATGAACTCCCAGACCTCGGTGGGCTACAACTGTAAACTAATCTTGCAACGTGCAGCCGCCTTTCAGGTGTTTTCGATCATACGATGTCAGTAAAAGAATTGAAGTCCGACATCCTCAAGTTCTTTATTAAAATTTACTTCTTAAATGTAATTCCAGTAACATCTGTGTTTGCGTGACAAAGTGGTTCGTCGATGGGCGATGGTGCTGTGCCTTGTGATCTGGCGCATCGTAGCAGAATTGCTATGGTATGCTTTCCGTAAAAAATATATAATTGCCCTAGTCGTCCACTGTCTGATTTTCTTCCGGAGCTAATTGTTCGGGTGAGATATACTCGGCGTACTGGTGCTCTTTGTGAGTTTGCTTTGGAACAGGTACGATGCCATACGGACCAGTATTCTCGTTCGTTTTTCCATCATGAGGGGATGTTTGGAATGGTCTTGATGGCTCTGCTATTGTGTGATCTCGGATTTTCTCTTTCTTTTTTCTTCGCTCACTGGGCTGGTTGCGTGGGAGTTTGTTCAACCTCATGTAGTTTCTCTGTTCCCACGTCGCCAGTCTACTGTAATTTAATAATGCTAATAACACTGGTATTTGGTGTTGGGAAATTAGGCAAATTTAGAACTTCGAAGGAATTTATCGCTAAGGGAAAAAAATGATCAGTGGCCCATCGCTTGTGCTTCTTTGGGGAGCTTTTTATTCGCTAAATTTTATTTTTTTTTTTAAATCGTGATTAGATGTTCTCGCCTTGAGAACTATGGGAATGCTCTGTTGCTCACCCAATCGTATGTAATCTAAGCTTCACAGAGGTAGATGTAACCAGCTTTCATCGCATGCACCTTACGATTGGATCCATTACGAACAAATTATTTATTTCACTGGGCGTTGTTGACGCAACGGGTGTTCCAGCCGATATAGTCAAGGGTAAATTTACGTACTATTGGGAAAACGCGCAGTCCGCCAAAGCAAGGACTTTAAACATCAGTTTTCGTCAGGCGAGAGTGAGCTGGAGAATTTCATCAGTTCGAAAATAGAAAGAAAAAAAAATCCTGTGGAGAGACGCAGCCAAGGAAAATTGGATTGGGTACTTTTATGTCAGCCTAAATGTCTGCTCAAGGCCTACATCGTCATTAGTCAAATAAACACGCTATGTTATTTCGTTTTGTTTAGATTTTTTGCTAAAATTGGAGAGGCAGTATGAGAAATGCATGACTTAGTTACTTTGAGTTTCTGTTACTGGTTATAATACGATCAGTTTCTTTTCGTGATTAATTATATTAAAAAATCCTGACTTTTACACCGGCATAAGAAAGAAGCATGTGATCCATGTGCATGTGTTGTCTGTTCGTGTTTTAGGGACATCCCAGGGTCTTAGGGAATGGATGCGGTCAGTGACAGGTAGCACAAAGCGAAACTACCTCTAGTGCGGACACGCATGCCATTGTAATCTTACCGATCCTATAGTGATAATGAGTGCTTTGGTTCGGGGGTGGGGGCCTCGTAAAGATGGGAGATGTCGCCACTTGTTCAGTCCATCTCAAGCAGAGCAGAGAGTGGCAGGCGTTCTTTCTGTTGCGGGCAGCATCGCGTGTGTTTGTGCGTGTGCCATTCTTTTTAAGGCTTCATTGTGTTCTATAACTTACGTCGTTTATATATATATGCCCTGTGCTGCAATATATTTTGTTTCTCTTCCCAGTAACAATGGGGTACTTGGAAATATACGATGACGAGCCGCCTGGTGAGTATGTTGAAAAGCTGCGTTGTCTCACTGTACGTTGTCCTATTAGGTTTATGCAAAATATTCACTTGCTTTTGGTAAATATCTGCAGGCTTGGACCCGCTTCTTTACCTATTTGAAAAGTATATAGTGTTAAACGAAGGGCCTCTTCAGGGCTCTTTTTTCGTGACCAAAAGGGAGATATTTCTCATTTTTTTATATTTTTCAAAGTCGAGATTCAAAGTGAAGTGAACAACTGATGGTGGACTACCCTGACTGTTTTTTTAAAGGGAAGGAAAATATTGAGTCGTTTAAGTTGCAAGTATGGATATCAGTTGCTAAACGTTAACGAGTCCCTAACATATTCGCCTTGGAAGTGTTGTGGTTTATTCTCTATGCAATGTTAAACTTATCATCCGACAGCCTGTGCTGTCGTGTATCTCGTGAAGCGATGTTTACTGTATTTTTCACTTATTTACTGTCGACTTACAGCATAAATTTTGTAAGAATAATGCTCGTAAAAACGTGACTAACTTATCTATTAGAGCGACAAAGACGCTAGGATGAAAGGTTTCGGTCAATAGCATTCATATATAATCCAGTTTGACAAACAACTTGAAAGGATATTTCGTCATAAATTAATTATGGACAACCCGTTGCTATGTCGACACTCACGCGAAAATTTTACTTTCTCGATCATTGAGATCACTTCTCCACCAAAGTATATAGCTGCCTTCCGTTTTCTTTTTAAAAATCGAATCAAATGCTTTGCCTTGAAACTCGTACATGGGGCGCTATTGGTGACATCGATGGGCGATGTGCCGCATCTTAACCAAGTAAGAAACACTTAGGAATGAGCACAACACGCTGTAGATGTGCAGTGAGTCAGAGGCCCACAGATTTTCCTTTTCTTTTCAAACTCAATGCACCTTTGCTTCCAAAGTTATACTGTTGTGTTTGCATGAGGTCGGGTCCATTGTACTGTTTCAGGAAGCACTGACGCACCTATAGTTGGAGTGGGCTACCTACACATGCCCTCTACATGCTCGTGCACTGCAGCCCCAGAGACGCTCACTCTGTCCCATGCTGCTCTTGTGTACAAACGACGCGTACCGTACGTCCTGTATGACGATTATGACGTCGCACGCTTCTTTATAATAAGAGAAATCACGTTTACCTAGAGTGACTTTTGTCAACTCAGGCTACAGGTTACCGTACTGTTGTTTCATGTTTGTACTTGAATGAATGTGTCCCAATTCGTAACTCACTTTCAAAAATATTTCTTACATTCTGTTAAGGACGGTTGGCGCGTTAATCTTTTTGGACGTGCGCTTTCAGTTAATCGCCCTAATGTATTGCGGCGTTCTTACTAACCACAATTGTGTGTCTGTACCGAAAAATTTGGTGAAATGTTCGCCGTTGAGTCAGTTTAAGCAAGTGCCATTCGTAAAGTTCCTGATAGGCCTATCTCAGCAGATTAAAACACAGAATGTGTACCGGTAGACTTTTCTGCTGTTCAAACGACTCAGCTGCATATTCGGATGGCTAGCTGGAAGAGCATGATTGATAGACACCCGTGTGAACCGACCTTTACTAGTTACTAGGTACCATTATCAGTTTTACATTCTTACAATCTGTAACTTGTTATCGATTTTTTACCATAATTTTAGAAGAGCCCACATCTTTGCCAGTCTGTGCAGTCTGGTGAGGCCACGACTTACACACTTCTTTAGCACATTACTGCTTCGCTGTATCGTTGGCCATCTGAAATTTGTACACGAGTATGTTTGTACTTGTATGTTTAATTGTTAACATACTTAAGCACTGTTAACTTTAGTAGTTGTACTCCTATCTCGCGTAATTATATCTGTGCTTCTTCACCCCACCCACCGCTGTGCAAATTAATTTCGTGTCTCAATTAATGGATATCATTAAGCCCGTCAGCCGGGAGAGCCTAATTGCATGTGAAAGAGAGCGTCAGCAAGTNTCTCGCGTAATTATATCTGTGCTTCTTCACCCCACCCACCGCTGTGCAAATTAATTTCGTGTCTCAATTAATGGATATCATTAAGCCCGTCAGCCGGGAGAGCCTAATTGCATGTGAAAGAGAGCGTCAGCAAGTTTTAGGACAGTGCAATTTTGGGCGAGCTAGAGCCGTGGAATAGAAAGGGCAGTAGGAAACATTTCGCAGTTTACGGCAGCGGACTTAATGATGTTCATTAGGATCTCCACCGGTTGGAGGCATATATTCGGTTGTGGGAGAAATTCTAATACGAGAGTTAACTTATATTGCGGTGTCTTGTGGAAAGGTGAATATATCTGTCGCGGTGGCGGTTCATGGCTGCTGAAGTGTACAGTTCCAAAGCAGGATATTCGTAAGTCATTCATGAACTATAGGACAGCTTCTGACCGCACTAGACGGTAATGCCACTAGCCATCCTCCGGGCCAACAAACCATATACAAAAATACTGGCATGGAAATGTGTAGCTCCCCATGTTAGTGCCCCTCAGGAGGTCATAGGACATGGGGTTAGTTCAGTTAGGTTCGCCCATCTCATGTTGAGGCAAATCGAGCGCCCACAGGTCCTGTAGGTTATCTTAGCCTAAACTTGGCCTTCGGGACATGTATCTTTCGTGCCCACTACGTTTCCCACTGTTTCACACCGTTGTTGTGTCTAGGGAGGCTTAGTTAACAGATTCACTCACACTTATCCCAAATAAGAAGTCAAGAGTGTCAACTTGTCGTGTTTGCGCTATCTCGTGTGCACAGAATTCGCTTCTCATGTTCCGGCACATTTATTACTTTACAGTTCTCTGCAGCTACCTGAAGTTGTTGCATTACTGTTGCCCCATGGAATGTGCCTCTACAAATTTTGTCTATTCGTCACAAACAACCTTTTCCTTTCGGTATATCACGTACTGTCGCCAGAGTAGTATTCAAGCTGTTGCAGTACGGTATGTCGTCACAGTTATAGTTTTCTAAACCGGCCGGTCTCACCACGTAGGTACACCACGTTGAGTGCTGCAAGGAACAGCATGGGTAACAGAAAAGGTTAGGAAAGGCTGCGTTAATTAAAGAAAACGTGTCTATTCGCACTGCGTGATGCGTTTAACCAAGGCCCTATGTGGCAGCCACGTGTTGTTGAAATGATATTAGGTAAGATAAGTAGGGGGCCCTGCCGTGGTGAACACTTTGTGGCCCCGGCCGAACTACAAAACGATGGTCGCAGTTCGGAAGGCCGTATTTAATAATAATGCACGGGTGCTGCCGTTATTGGTTTCACTTGAAAAGGGCCGCAATACCAAAGAAAATAACCGCGTCCAGCCCTGTAAAAGACCTGTGCTGAAGGCTGGTTGTGTTGGTACGAACTTCGCCAGTACACCTGTGTTCTGCACCGGGCCGCACTATCGTCGCTCACGACGATTGTGCGTTCAAGTAAGCTTTGCTGCGCTCGCCGCAACTAAAATAAACTCTACCTAGGCTAACCTAACCTTTCTAACCTTGCTTAACGTTACCTAACCCAGTCTCACCACTGACAAAATGCGCCTTCCCCCGAAAATTTCTTATTGAAAAAGAAAAAAAAAAAAAAACATGCAGGCCTTGCCCCCCTAACCTACCCGACATAGAACCCGAATTTTTACTAACTTACCCGAAATTATGTTCGGGTATACCCGAAAATTGGGCCTAAAGTGCGAAAAACGGACAAAACTTGTCCGCATGTCGATTTTAGGCGAGATGCAGATTACCTAGCGTTACCTAACCTAACCTAACCTTACCTAACCTAACTTAATCAGCGATACAGCGTGCAGCACGGCGCAACAACTTGAACGCCACTCACACGCACCCAATCTGCGTCCACAAACACGCACACAAATCCGTCGTGAACGACGATAGCGCTGCCAGGTATGAACTCTCACGATATTAAGCGACAAGTTTAATTTCTTCAGAAATTAAACTACGAGATATTTCGACGTAGTAAGTGTAAGTGCAGCCTTCATCCCAGTTCACATTGAGGGCGGTGCAGCGCGCGGCCATGGTAGCTCGAGGGCATCTTTACCTTAGGATTTGCCCACGATATCGTCCGTTGCCTTAATTTTGAGATTTTGGAAAACGCTTGAAGAACAAATGAAATCATTAATAAAAACCATATATGTATAAAAGTTGTTATTATAAGTGTATGAGCGACTCGAGCAAACAACAATGGAAACTATTCTTTGTCGCACACCGTATAGTGATGTCAATTCACTACTCACGAATGAGAAATCAATTTTAATTTGTAAATTGGAGTTCAAATCGACAGCGGTCTCCATTAAATTTTCGACTTAATCGAGATTACTTTTTAACCCTACGGTCTGTAGTGGCGCGATCGAAACCTGCCGGTAGCGAACTGGTATTAATCTGGCCATGGTACACACAGTGACCGTGATTGGTGTTACCGGTGGCTTTCTGAAATATCAAAAGTTTGGCTTAATTATCGGTTGCTGGTTGCATATACATTATAAGGACCGGAAAAAAACATCTGCTGTTTTAACAGCCCTCAAAAATTCCTAACGAAGTGCTAATATATTGGGAAACATCTCAAAGAAAGGCCTAGCTTGCGCTTGGCCACTCGTTGCATAACCCTCAATGTGAACTGGGCTTTACATGTCCCGTGACGCCCAGCTCTATACGTACACTTACCCCAATCGAGCCTTCATCTGGAACTTAGCAACTTCAGAACGCCTTAATCCTATATACCGCTAAGTGTCTGCTTTTCTTTTTGCTTGAAACACTGCAATTTGTGTGAGATACCTGATTTTGGTACGTCGGTTTAGGGTCAAATGCTGCTGTTCTTATAAAATTAACGTCTTGTTTTGGAGCTTAACGGCCGACCTGTTCCCGCCCATTGCAGGGTCTTATTTCAAATAGCTAAGAAAATTTATTCTCATGTGAACACTAGAGGGTAAATAGGCTTGATCGTTCTCACACACAGTACGAGCAATGACCATGAAGGGGAACCAGCGTCAGGTATGAACAAACGCTACTCCATAATCCTGCCGCTACTGTCGAATCTGACGACGTCTCTAGATTCAAGTATGACTTTTTATTCTCCCACCAAAACCAAGCATCGTTTCATTCCAAAAATCGTATTTTTTTCTCGTTTCAATTTATCGTAGGTAAGTTATTACAAATTGAAAATATTTTGTATACTAATTGAAATACTGTAATAAAGACCAATATCTCTTGATTTATTTGCATGATTTATCAAGTCCAGTTTACGGAAAGTGGATTTCAAAAGTCGAAATTTCTAAGCTGAAATGAACAAAAAAGGTGCTAAAGTCGCGCCCGCAGGACCGCTTGCACCGGAGTCATGAACTTCTAGCCCACAGGGTGCGGCGCCAAAGCCGTGCCATACAGCCAACATTTTCCCATAAATGCCAATGCCTACATGCCATGATCCTTGAAATAAGTGCACGAATACATTTGCCACCTACTTTAATTTTCCATTAATAAGTTTGCCTACTGCATTAATTTACCTAATTAATGTGTATTTATTATCGTTTAATTACTGCAATTATTATAAAATTGTGACATCACCATTTGCATCATAACACCTCAAGCGCGAGCTATGAAGTGGCGATGACATAAATCCTTCCTAAAAGTTCCTGTTCTATTCTGTGGTGACTTTCGAATTCACAAACAAGTATAAACAAACTTTTGCAAGAGCAGAATGTCTGGCGACTTGCTACTTGTGTGTTGCCGTGCTGCTGTAACACGCCTCCGAGCTCTTGCTTTTCTGTTAGTGAGGTGTGCAACTGCCGCACGTGCTGCACGTACGTGTTCAGCAGACGTGCAGCAGCAGCACGTGATACAACGTGATGCTTGTATGCTCTCTAGCAATCACACGCCAGTGTTGCCATATCAGTCGTTGCTGATTCAATGCACAGCTTTTGTAGAAGTCTGTAATAAGTTGCGTAATGGGGTCCAGTTTTTGAACCCGCAAGCCAGTGGCAGCTGGAACTTTGCCGTTGTAGTAGTTCCGTTTCACAACCTCAGAGAAAATGCTCCACCGCTCTGCTGGCCAGAATAACTTATCAGTATACCTATTAACATAATCCTGTATTGCCCAATGGCAAACTCTTTGACGTGACACTGCAGCTGATCTTATTCCTCGGAGAAACGCAATTTTGTTTCTTCGCTGGGTAGAAAACAAAAATGACGCAAAAGCAATTTCGATTTGTTTGGCTGATGGAGCTGCTAGCGGAGTTTCCAGAAATGGAGCAATGCAGTACTCTTTGATAATTTTATATTGATAATGGGTACCTGTAATTGGAGACAGATTGAACCAACGTCTAAAATAAGATAGGTGCCTCTCTTTACTTTCTGTATTGGAAATATTCATTGGGAAAACTGATAATATTATTAGTAATAAAAGGTAATGATAATATAACTCGAGAAACACTCTGAGAGTGCATACCTTCTCGAAGCAAGGCAGTGTTGCCAAAAAAAGAAAAAAAAATCAAATTGGTGCTGAAACCTTGATTTCCTTTTTTTATCGTCACCAAACTTTGGTCATTTGTGCCTCTATCTTGACAATGCAGTTGCTGTAATTTTTTGAAGATCCGTTGATACCTTTTTGGGTAATGGCAGTGACGAACATAAAAACATACATAGAGACAAACAACAGATCATCGCGAGAATTTGGTCAGTTGCTCTTGTAACATTGCCAACTATTCCTGTAAATTTTATCTAGATCCGTTCATACCTGTTTTGAGTTATTTTACCAAGAAAAACAGACAAATAAATAATTCGAATGATCTTAACCAAAAGTTCATCATCTGTTCCTCCTAACATACCTAACAATCCCTCTAAATTTCATGAAAATCCGTCCATAACTTTTTGAGGTAGTTTGGTGACAGAAAGACAAAGAGACAAACTCCAATAAAAACATATCCTTCCTTCTTGGTGGAGGTCATGAACAATAATTGTCATTTCGGGAATTCGTAGGCAATTATACGATATCAGTACGGGGGGAGGGGGGCATCACGTGTAAATTCGATAATCGCTGATAAATTTCCCCACGGGAGTTTGCTGGTCGCCATAATCGTACAGTCAATGGACTGTGAAACTATCATGTCGAGCAACCCGGCTACTATCGCATCTGCTGTACGGCGATAATGGAGGCGATAGCTGCGTGCTGAGGATGCTGATGCAATACTGAGGAACGTTGTCATCCATGTCAATAAGCTTCCAAATGCTGCTGCCCGTGCTGTGGCTTTTGGCCGATGATCATTGGCAGATTTCGTGGTCTAATATATCATGGTCTCGGAGAAGCATTTCATGCGGTTTTATTCTTACCAGCAAGGCAGATTAATTTATAAAAGAGAGTTTTAGCACGTTTACTCAGCAAGTGATCATATGTGGTTACTCCTATTATGCCAGTCGTATGAAAGCGCTTTTCAGCCGCTCGATAAAGGGTTAAAGCTTTATGACGCAAGTTATCTCGTGTTCGCTTCCCCGGCAAAATATCTGGCGCAAAATATTTCGTCAAAGCGCACCGTTGCCATTCGTTATTCGCGAAAATTTATGGCGATAACGAGATACACTGTACAGCGAGTCTCCAAGTATCATTACTATTACAGCTAACGGAATAATATATTGGTTTCGTTTTGTTTCGTGCGCATTTTAAGACAAAACGAACGTGTTCTTGTATGGATAAATTATTTTGACATTCTCTGCCGGTAGCACTGAAGCACTGGCTACCAGTGGAACAGACCGGACATACTGTATGTGTAGAGAGTAATGCATGAAGGCTTTCTGAATGAAATTGTAATTTCATGTGTTCCTTTATCTGCAGTGCATCATACTTGCCTTGCGTGTTTCCGTTCCTGCCACTCTCTTAGTTTGACGCTACTTCGTAAATAACATTTCACGTATTTTTATCTTGCGAGAAAGCAACATTTTATTTGGTTCTTATGGTATTAAGAACGTTTAGAACTTTAGTGGCAGCGCTGTTGAGAAGAACTATCTGCATGTGAACGTTCTATTCTAGGGCAGCAGTTAGTCTTATCGAACTAGCTGCTGACAATAGGCGAAGTTCCCACTCTGTTGCTTTCATCATATCGGCCGCCCACGGGAGTGATGTGTATTCGAGTAACGGATTGCCTCATAAACCGAATATGGCTCACTGTGTCACTGAAGGAGCACTGGCGGCAGGTCACGGGGGGGNNCGACCGAAATGAAATAATTAACGTTACTTTCTCTGCGAGAGGTTATCTCCTCTCGGACAACCAAAGACTCCTTGTCTAAAGGAATTTAATTGCGTGGTACGATCGGATAGTGACCCAGCAAAATTCGATTGTGTGCCGATGGCGACACGATGTTTTGACGGCGGGTGCCTCTACACGTGTCATCTACTGCTGGAGTAGCTGCTGCAGGGTGTCAAACGAGCGTCCCTTGCCGCTTCCGCTTGATCGACTGACAAACTTCGATGCGATAGCACTGACGCTACGACCTCTGTACCCTTTCTTCTGTTGCCATAGCGACGACTAGCACACCACAACGCACGTTGCCATAGCAACCGCTGCCACAACAGCCTCTTCAGCGTAGCAAGGAAGGGCAATGATGTCATAAGGAATCTATTGGCTCTGTGCATTACAGCATCTTTCTTTGCGGGTCATGCGAGGCAGTGATATTGAGTCCGCGCCATGTCTGAAGGTAATTGCATTGATGGTCATTGCTCGTGTTATTGTGCAGTTGCGGCGGGAGCTGCGACGTAATTTGAACCTGCGCATTTGGTGGCTGAAAGACACCGCAGAGGTGACCTTGAGAACAGCACACATAGGGTGGAACTGACGACTATGTATAGCACATATGTAGTTCTATGTAGTTCCTGTCCTGAATGGTAGAATTATATTGATATTACTTAAAAGAAGGATTGCAACGCGACAATTTTTTATATTCAGTAGGCTATCGTACGTTTCCTAGACACTGGCCCATTATGGGTTCCATCTGATGAGCTGACCAGGCTTCTGAATCTCTAGCTATATTCTATTGACTATTAGCAACGGCAACGCCCCCCGAGATTATTCATATATTTCCCCGCAGTTCCACGAGGTCGGAATGAAATCGTTGCATGGCAGTAAGTAACTTTCTTGCTAATAGAGTATTTATTTCATGTTTGGGTTCGTTCATTCTAACCTGCATGTACACTTCGGTTGACCCAAGGCAGCAAGGAAGGGAAGTTCAGGAGTCATTTATTTCTTATAGTCTCGGCATCGTATTGTAACGCATAGCACAACAGTGTTTATGTCGTGAAGGACAACTTTTTAATCTGTTTTGAGGGGTTGCTTCTGAAGTACTCCATAAGAATATCTAGAATTTCATTTTATTCGCGCTGAAGCGTACGGTAATCCTAAGGGCGTTGAAATTCTTGCATACTCTAGCGTATGGTTGAGATATTGCGAGGTTAGTTGTTTAAGGCGCGTTCGCTTGGTCGGCGAAATTGAGACTCCGAGGTCTGACTTGTCCCAAACTTCAGACACGTGCGCCAACTTTGACAGGATTTCAATCGAGTTTCAAATGTTGACCCTGAATGAGTTACTCTCGAGACTTTCATACAATTCCATTTTACTGCGTAAAAAGGAAGTTTTGTGCCGGTTCAGCGCAATTCGTTTGCTTCCAAAAATTGCAACACAATTTAGAATCGCAAAGCCAAAGCTTCTGTCTGCAGCTCCGGAGAAGTCAAGTCTCGCAGTCTTGCTGTCACCGGTCAGTCGAACAGGTCCTTACTTGGATAAGCTCCTTGCTTTTCCCGTTGCTCCAAGCCGCGCTTCTGCCGCCCGCCGGTGGGGGTTGCGCGACTCGTCCGTTGGACTCGAGCTGCTGCGCGGTACAGGTTTGCCGGAGAGCTCAGAGCTCGGCCCTCGTGCCGATTATTCTTCTTTCCGTCTCAGTTTCCTTCGCCTTCTGACTTATCCGAGATAGTTTGCACCTGTTTTTGTCGGAAGCAACTCTGCATCATGACTTTGATTTTATTTTTGCTCTACCGAGCTACACGTCATCAGCGACTGAGCTTACGCGCTTTGGTCCCATTAAGGCTCACTGCTCGGGTCTAACTTTGCTATTGGCGCGCTGGCGGCATGTGGAGAACAAAAGAACAATGCTTTGATACAGCGTAAGAAGAGAAGGCACTTTGATAACTTACGAGGTCCAGTATACCGCCTTCTCCATGCAACTAGAGGTTGCGCTTCTGGACCCACTGGCCAAGGGAAGAACCACCAGCGAGTATCTCCACAGCGCACGTAACCGCTTCGTGAAGTTACGGGTGTCTGCACTGCACAGCTGCGGGTACAAATGCGACGGCCTAACGGCTCGAGTCTTGCAATTCTTTTCTTGAATTTAGAGCAGTCAGCATCATTCACACATTTAATTATGCTATCTTGTAAGTTAAAAACACTTTGACAATGACTCTCTTATGTCAACATAAAGAAGTGACATCGGTACTTCTTTACGGAACGGTACTCAATAAGTAGCTACTTTCCACAAGTTTACGAAGTGATTGGGAATTACAGTTATTACTCCCTTACTGATCTTCATTTGCTAATTGTTTCCTACTTACCGCTTGCAGAGAGCACAATGGTGACCATGGCGAACCACCTGACCATCAGCGACAACACGGAGCTGCTGCAGCAGCGCATGGCTCAGCTCAACCAGCTGCGAAAAACTCGACATTTTTGTGATGTTGTCCTCCAGGTGAGCGTCGTGGCCTTAAGGTAATAGTGTAGTTCTTACTCTACAGTCCCTCGCGTAAGAAACACAAACTCGAGAAAAAAAAATGTTATCAGTGTTTGTAGTTTGTTGCTTCACAGCGCCTGTGGTAACAAACTAAAAAAATCTTCCATTGAGAAAACCATAATATTTTACAGGTTTTGTGGATTTTGGACAGCTAAAATGGCCGGCAGTAAGCGAAAAAGAAACAATCTTACGTTTGCCGAAGATTACAAACAGTCTGCATTCCCTCTTTCGGCCTTGATATAACATTATTTTTTAACGTTAAAGCTGAAGCGCTTAATATGAAATAATTTTATATACAGTACCCCTGATGTATTTTTCTGAAACTGTTGCCAAATTTAGCGCAGTGTTGGTAAGCATGAGCTTCTTCGCTGGGTACACAGAAGATATATTCAAGAGCTGATGGGACCATCAACTCTTAGTTACATTGATAGCCTAGTGTAAGATACCCATATCCCGCCTCGTACCTCTATCTATGCTTTCCATGAATTTACGTTCTTCATTAACTGCTTCATGCGAAAAAGAGTGCGCACCTGCCAAAGGCGGCTACGTTTACGACCAGCTCACTCTTGTTTGGGAGCACATAAACATCCTGAGGTGCTGATCACCATTTCCTGTGCGCTCTATCGGGGCTATGCTCACCTGACCTTGCTCTTGCTGCTAAGTAAAAAGTTTCTGCTGTCCCATCCAATTGTAGCGCCAGGCAACACCATGAAACCCGAAAAGTAACTAAGAAGTACATATAGTCTATGTACTTAAAAAAAAAGAAGCCGTTGACATGAACGCGTGCAACCCTACGTGGCCGAACACAGATCACCTTAACGTTTTCCATTCTGACGAAACGCTCAAATGACGAGCGTTGACGACAATATTTATCGTTGAACCTTCCTTAATTACTGTAAAACTAACTTAATGTGCCACTGGCGGCAACGAAACTTGCTTGGTAGCTCCTGTAACTTGTAGGTATCATACTTGTTCGTAGCTTACCTTCTGAACGATGAGTTATTTCATTCACCTCTCACTTCGCCCAATTTTTTACAATTCCATAAGTTGCACGATTTAATTATGAAATTTTCAACGTCCTTTGTACTCTCCTGATATCTTTCCTCCGGTACTGAATATCACTAATTTAAAGCTTTCGCAGTTTTTACACGCAGTAAAACGTTCTTACTTAGCGGAGAGATAACTGAAGCATGCAAACATTTTAAACGCAAAATATGACGTATGAGTTCTTTCCTATATTTTCTTCACGCTTGCCAGCTCTCACGGAAGCGTTTGAGGGATATTCGCTCGCGTTATAAAGCAGGTAGTCCAGAAAGTTTTTGGGTCTTTCTGCTCGACAATTCTCTGTCAAAACAGCACGAATGCATTTGAGTTCCTTAATATTATAGGTGTATTATAGTGCAGTGTGTTATCGCAACGCTAGTGCAACAGTTTCTAGATAGAGATATTATTCCTTTGACTCTGCCTGCCCCTTTACCATCGCCGGTCCAAAGTTTTATGTAGAGAGATGAACTAGTCAATTATTTTTTCAGCGCTATTGCCGATGTTGCACAAGCAAATTAATACGAGCGCTGCGTCGTCGTTGTGTCGTAGAGCTACGCCAACTTCTGCGCCATACGAGTTGTTAATTTTATTCGATTTTACCCAGGTGGGCACAGCGGAGATCCACGCCCATCGTTCCGTACTGGCGTGTGCCAGTCCCTACTTCTTCGAGCTCTTCACCACGGACGACAGCCAGAAAACCGCTAGGGAAGACAAGGTAACATCATCCAAATGCTGAAAGTATATTTATTATAAACCCCATAGGAAGTAAGAGATTCGAAGGTAAAAAACAACATAACCGCAGTCGAAGAGACTGGTTGTCAATAGCTGCTTAGAATTTGGAAGCACTCTAATAGATAATGTAATTACGCAGCCCAGTCTCCGCAGAGATTGCGTTGTAGTTGTGGCAACAACAGTTACTGATACACGAGGCAGTTCTTTCATAATCAGTTGTACACAGTCATTGTCACGCCGATCAGGACTGCAATATTGTCACGGGAGCACTTGATTGTGCGATCAATCCTCAAAGTGGGCGTCTCTCACTGGCAGCATATCTTGTAGCCAGATTAAAACTTCGGGCCGCTAGCCTATGCATGCAGGCGATGGTGCGTACCGATAGCTATACTACTTCAAACAATCGATTATTCTCATGCTATGAATTACTTTGCAGGTGGTGTACAAACTTGGCGGCAGTTTCGAGCAGGAGTCTTTAGAAAAGTTGGTGCAGTACGCCTACACTGGGGATCTGGAGCTGCACCCCGGGCTGGTGCGCCACGTCTACGTCGCCGCCAACAAATTAAGGGTATGTCAAGTCGAAAGAATCTGGCCGTCCCGTGCCACCTTTGAGTGTACGAACGCAGCAATTTTTCTATCGTACTATAAGAGGACCACTTTTATGCTAGATATCTGAGGGTCGCCTCGACACTCGAGTCGTGCTCCTTCACGCAAGTCGTTCTGCAGTCTTTTGGCTCACTGGTCGATTCCATTGTTAGATATTGGTAGGTCAAGTTTTTTGGGTTAGCTATCTTTCGGTGCCCTCTTTTATCTCTTTTCAGCAGTTTTTCGTAATTTTTTTACCATGTCTCCCGATTTACGGCTTTTATGCATCGGATCTTACCGTCCATAAGTTCTCTCGTTTCTTTCTCTATCCAAAATGCCCCGTCTTTTTTCTTTCGTAAGCCTTTTAGTAGATACCAAATATATACTGTTCAACATATCAAATCTAGTTTATTTATTTGATAATGAACAGCCCAAGACGTACATTCCCAAAGACGAGAAGAATCCTAGGCTACGATCCCATTGTAATGTCTTTTGGAAACTTCTGCTAGCGCCGAAATAAAAACATTTGACGACCGCTCTTCTCCTGCAGATGGAGCAAGTGTCGCGATCGTGCGGTCAGTACCTCATCTCGCACCTGACACCCGACAACTGTCTGTCGGTGCGCGCCATTCCAGGCATTGCCAACGACCCAGTTCTTGTGGAACAGCTCGACCACTACATCCAGCAACAGGTGTGTCTTGTTAGTGGAATGTAGTATTGGTGGGTATTCTGTACTTTAATTACATCCGCAAATAGCGGACTAACGGAAGTTACTGGGATTTGAAAGATTAGCGGTTTTGCAACGATGAGGATATCAAAATATAGTTCACAAACGCAAACTTTTAAAATTGCTAACGAAGAGGGTGATGATACCAACGACGAGTGACTGCAATCAGATTTCTGATACTTTTGAAATTTAATATTCCCGTTTTATCTATTAAAATTGTTACCATAATATAGAAATTGTTAGTTTTATGATCAAGTTTTTTGACTGCAATAAAGCAGTAGCAGACCAAAAATGAACGGCTTGTTGCGGACTACATCTTACAGTTTCTTTGTTCCTGTTATCATTACATTCATCTATTACAAAGTAATGTCCCCTTTGCACTTGAAGTAAGTGCGAGAAACCTGACCCCTCTCTGCAGAAATACATCGTATTTTCTTATATCACCGAGCAGATTGACGTGGTGCGGGTGAGTAAGGACACGAGCGGAGCCTGCCGCCTGCAGGTGCGCGTGATGCAGTGTTCTGCAGACGACGCGTCTATCACCAGCCACGCGCTCTGCACGCTCGTCCACGAGTGGATCCGCCGGCAGATAGAAGAGGAGGACGTCAGTCTTGAGACTCTCAAAGAAAAGGTTTGTAGATATCCGTGGCTGGCGGAGCTAAGTTATCTTCTCTTTTCTTGATGTTAACAGGGTGTTTCTGAGAGAACTTGTTCATTTTTGGAGTCAAAGGAGTCTTAGTAGGAGTCGGAAATTGGAAAGACTCAGGAATCGGAGTCTAACTGCATTTTGTGGTTATATGTACTTACAATAAGCGTGTATGTGCGTCGCTAAACTACTCTGCGTCGCAGAAGGTTGAACTACCTGAGGTGTGCTTGTGAAAGGTGAAGTACAACTGCAGTCACTCATTCAACTTCTTACTTGTACAGACGTCTGTGTTTTCGAGTGTCACATTTTCTTGACGTGTCAGACATGCTATTTATTTATTTTATTATTTGTTAACTGTGTTTGTTTCCTTCCTTTGCTACAGAAGCATCTTTTGTACCTGAACACGGACAACTCCCTGCACGACTGCAGCGATATCCGTGCTGGCGACGCCCACGATTCAGAGATGGTGCAGGACTACAAGAAAATTTCACGCAAGCATTCGACCAATAACCTGAAAGTAAGCAGTGGTTATCTTTCGTTGCTTCTTCCGTGCTAGTGTGCACAGCTATCGTGGGGTACTTACCTTAGGGTAGGGGGTGGCGGGTCATTGAACCTTCCGCTAAATGCGCCATAGTTCTTAGTGACCCGTCATCGGCTGCAGCTGTATGTAACCGTCTGGGGTCAGTTAGCCTATATCTGCATCACGAACCAGTGCGTGTGGGTTTCCCAGTGGAGGGTGCTGTCAAGGTTGACTTTTAGTGCTGTTAGCGTACTACGATAACACTTTCTAGAACTACAGCTAGCGAACCTATTTAACTATAACGGCCTCAGTTGCATCAACGTAGGATGGAAGCATAGCAACTATGTAAGATAGCTAATAGTAGGCAGTATGTGGTGATATCCTATCTCTTTCCCTCTTCTACCTGACATGCTTTGTATTCTGTGGCGGCTCACGGCTACTGAAGTGGGGATGCTGCAAAGTTTCATCCCAGGATATTTGTGATTAGTTCGTGACCTGGAGAATGGCTTCCAACATCTCAGCAAACTATACCAGAAGCCATGCTCCATGTTCATAAAAGAATTACCAATATTTTTGTGAAGAACCGTGCAGCACCCCGAATTTAGAAGCCAGTGTGAATCATATTTTACCAAACGTTCTAATTTGAATATATGTAAATATAATCTCTCGGTATGGAAACTTGAATTAACCATATACTACAATGCATTGTTGTAGAAGACCCCCCCCCCCAAAAAAAAAAATCAAAGAACCTTTTTATCTTTCTTACAAAAAAGACGAGTGTGCACTTGCCTTTTGCAACTTGATTACGTTTTTGTCCTTTATTTTCAATTACGTAGCTCATGAGCTTGTCATTATTCTCATAGGTGTCCCGGAAGATGAGCGCCGGCCTGCACCCCACCAAGCCCCGCATGATGCTCTACTCCCGCAGCATATCAGACGAAGAGGACGTGCAGGAAGCTGAATGGAAGCTTATCGCCCACGCCGAGGTTGCTGGTATGTTTTGGCTTCCTGAAACTTAATGAATATGTCTATAAATGTTTATGTATTGAGAGGCAAAATTCAGCTTTGAAGATGCATTTACTTATGCTCTAAAATTCAAGTCGTTTAATATATATGATAATACGGTAGTAGGAATGCAGAGATGGATAATGAAATTCCAAATACGTAGTGGCAGATCGTTGTTACTTGCATCCAGTTTATTCTTGTGGGCTGTTGGTTCATTGTAATGTTCGACTGGCAAGTGTATCAGCGAGCAAACAAATAATAAGAAGTGCACCACTCCTGGGGATTTGGGATGAATTGATGTGTTCGTGTGCTAACGTCATGTATTTGGGTCCTAAAGTGCTTGGTTTGGGTAACAATTGCTTCAAAAATAGGCTATGTAGTAACGGGTTGACCATTATCCATTACATTGACTTTTATGTAATGCATTTGCCAGTAGTACTACACCGGGTCGGTACCTGTCTGTACGGTACCTCATGAATCTATTAATGTATATACACGTTCACAGCACTGTCCCTATGGAAGATGTTGCAAAGAAGCCTGTATAAGAATGAAATGTTGCATTGGCCATATTACTTCAGCTTTAGCTTGTCTCGCTGTTTGTAACGTGTGTGAACTGTATTAACCTATTTCAGAACGCTCGTTTTTGGCCGTGCTAACGCTGAATGGCGTTCTGGCTGTTGTGTCCGTGATGCAAGTCATCAATCCTCCCTCCCCCACCCTGCGGACTCCTCACCATTCTCGTCCCGCTAGTGTAGAGAAAGCAGACAACTACACCCTGATCCCGCACATGGCCAGTTCGAAGTGCGGCTGCGGGACTGGCTGCTTCAATGACAGTCTGTTGGTGTGCGGTGGCTACGACAGGGGCGAGTGTCTCAAAGAAGTAGAAGTGTACTCCCCCAAAGAGAACAACTGGACCAAGCTGCCCGAGATGCGCGAGGGTCGAGGAAGGTTCGATCTCACCGTAGTCAACGGCCGCGCCTACGCCGTGGGCGGCTGTGACGGCACTCGGGAGCTTAGCTCAGTCGAGGTTCTGGATGCAGACACCAAACGGTGGACCAGCGTAACCCCCATGCCTCTGTCGCGCTCCAACACAGGTGAGTAGGACACCAAGTGTCTCATTGAGCCACACTCATCCAGGACTGAGGCTGACTCCAGCAGCGCTGGTTCAATAAAAAGTAATTGTCGGTTTTTGTAGCCCCAAATTTTCTGGATGGCTGGATATCACTGCAGTGCAGCCGTAACTATTTTCTATTAAAAATTGAAGATTTTTCTGTGCATGAGAAAATTTTCTTGACTGTATAATTTATTAGCTATATTTTCAGTAACTATTATCTGTTTTTTATAAAATTTTTATTTTTCATTTGAGTAATTTATCTTTCAGCAGTTTGTGTTGGACTGGGCAACGCTTTGTATCTATATATTTTTTGTCGTGGAATGCAACTTTTGTCAAGTTTAACCGTTGCTTACATTTCATCGAATCATTAATGCTTGCTCAACTATTTTCATTGATTATTTTTTGCCTCGAGTCATTATGTTTACATTTTGCAACGCCCGCGGTTATGAGCCTAAGCGCATCTTCTTCGAATTAAAATTGTGGCACAATTAATATTAGTTGCACTAGTGCATGCTCTCGGCTATTTTCTGGGATACGCTGTGTTGTCTCATGCCGTTCGTACGTAGCGTTGGTGTATTGGTCGTGGCTCAGTTTTCTCGGTCACAAACTCTAAGTTCAACTTTACGAAGTTTTGGAGTGTTGACCGTGTCCCCGCATTCACAGTGACGAAGACGGTTTAACGTAACCAGCCTTCAGTTTGTTGTGTAATCCGACTATATATCTTAAAAGAAATTGTTTTTGTTTCAAAATTTACTAATAGAGTAGCAAAAAAAATTATAAGTTATTTCATAATCCAAAACCAAAATAGTGAAATATTAAGATTATTTCAAATTTCATCAAGGATATAAGAAAACAGCATGAGTTATTTCACTATCTAAAATCAATTCAGTTCTCAGTTACTTCATAATACTTAAAATAACTGCACAAAACGTGATTCATAATGGAACAAAAGTGAAAAAAAAATGAATAAAATCCTCGTAATTTCCTAAAACGAGCTAAGAATTTTACCGAGAGAACTTAGCTTACCCATCAAATATTTGCTTGTATCAGCTAGAGCTCCATGATGTTATTCAGGGAGTAATAATAATGTTATTATTCCCTGATGTTATCGGACTCGAGTTCTTGCAGCAGACCTGTGGTATGCGCTGGCAGCCTTCTGTGTATGGTGCAGCCACGGCCTGAAATTTTGCACTTTTTTTTATTTACAAAACCCAAATTGATTTAGCTCTTAAACCTGGTGAGCTATGCTATCAACTGTTCAAACTTTGTGTATCAGTATACAAAGAGCAGTGGCATATTGTGGTCTACGTCAACACTGGGAAGTTTTTCACTTTTCCTTGCCAAGGCCAAATTTCTTATCATTTTCGTATATTGATATCGGGAATTTCCATTTTATTAACCAACTGGTAGCTATAAGAAAACAGCGTATATTGTGGTACTACTTTTGTGGCAATACTGAACAGTTATTGTATCATAGTTTGCCTACTTCTATATAACTATTATTATCCATGATGTCGGCTACTGTCCGGTCTCAGTCTGGTATATATAATTTCTCTTCGCAGCGCACACTATGGCGGCACTGTGCTTGATTCAATGTATGTTTCCGCTACAGATGTTACAGAATAATAAAAAAAAACTTGATATAGCCATTATGATGTGAAGCAATGCTGAAAAGTTCAAAGGTTGACTTAAATGGAACGTAATCAAACTGCTCTGCCTTCATCGGTAGCTCATTACTTGGCGTTCTTTAATGAAACAAGTTCATCCTAACCTTATATGTAGCTACATGACACTATCTTGTGCTGAAAATCAGTGATTTTACCATAAAAGCTATATATACCTACACATACATAGGTATGTAGCTAAAACATTTGCAAACCATCCAAAACTTCAACGCTTTCATTTCATGAGTTTAGTCGAAAAAATTCCCTACTATACTGTCAACAGCAGAACTTGTTTTCCTGAAGCTACCGAAGCGTCAGTTCTGCTCGCGAGTCGGTACTTCAGCCAGAGCCTCGTTGCTGGACTCTCTTGGTGACGTCATCTCTCCACTGATCTTGTCATTTAGGCTGATTTTGAGCCTCATGGAGCTACCTACAGCGATGTGACATGACTTGAGGAGGCCAGCGGTGATGTTAGGGCTTGAGTCTCACTTAACCGAGTGCAGGGACCTCGGTGGCTGCTCGTCAACTCACTGTTAGGCCAAGTCATGGCGGGCAGCCATAAGTATCACTTATTGTACCCCTGGGTGGACGTATTCTGTTCTTGGCATTATTGCAGTTTCGGCCGAAATCTACAGTTTTTTCCATAAACAAGTGTACCGTGGGAGCGTAAAGGGCCGAAACGTTAGCCAGTTATGCCTTGTTTTGGGGAATCTATCAAACTTACACGCACAAACGAAGAGGAGAGCAGACCACGGGGTACCTATTTTCTCAGCCTTTGAAATTTTCGGCACGCCCTCGTTAGCTAACCTCCTGTGCATGTGGTGTTCCAGGCGACAGAGAACAACAGTGTGCTCATGAACTTCCTGTTTTTTCCCCTGCAGGAGAGGAGGCTCGTGGGCGCTGTGTCTCAGTAGGTTAGGTGCTTAATCCGACACGCCCCTACTTACGGGCTGATATTTACAGGCAGCCTCACCTAATTTCAAACCAGGACTGGCATAAAATATTCTTATTTTATCACCATCTGTTTAATGTCCTGGTGAGTAATTCTTTACTGGACCGTTTGAAACCAATGTCTATGATTTAGATGATGTCTTTTTTGCATTTCAGCGAGCTTTTTATTTTATTTTTTTGTTTTTGTTTTCAGGATGCCGCTCGATATTCTCACGTGTGTCGTAATTTGCTTCTTTGTGACTATGGAAATGCTCTGGAAATGCAAGTCCTTATTATATATGAGCTGTTTGGTGGAGGTACACCAAGTGCATTTGGGCGCTGGATGCGAGACGCCTTATATACAAAACGCTCTTGCGCCCCCGCCTCCCGTACCGTTACATGCGGACGTGTGAGCGACGCACCCTGTTGACGAATCAACAACATATCAGCATGGTGTCACATTCATTTTGTCGACTACCGTCCTCTCCTATTGCTGTTTTCCACCCTGTAGGGCTGAAGAACGATGCCCACTGCCGTCGTCCATAAAAGGATACTGTCGGCATATAAATACTCCATTTCTATAACAGAAACGTCTTGTAGCTTGATCGGTAAAGGTGTGTTGTATAAATATGAGAAATAATAATAACAAAAATCGACGATTGTCGATAGAATAATTACGATACCGTGTTGATATGCTGTTCATTTTTTCAAGAGAGTGTGCATTTCTTATTCGACACCCAGTAATAGCGAGTTGCTGTATCTACTCAAGTATTTAATCTTTTTTTTTAACTCTGAACAGAAGCAGAACTTTTTTTGGTTTTGCTTCAAGTAATATTGTAGTAACGAAGAGTGTGATTCAGCGCTTTCGTTTGCGTGTGTGGGTGGTATATACTATACATAAAAGTATAATGTTTGCTGTGTTTGTGTTTACTATTTACGTGCATATTATATTATATATGTACACTTTCAGGGACAAGCAACATATGTGTGATCAGGAGAGCTGCTGGACTGTTTACTGGTTGATACAGAGACCCCATTGTTCAATGTGATCACATGCATGGGCTTCCTGTTCGAAGGTCCTTTACGCGGGGTCCATATTCCATTAAGCGAAGGGCAGAAACCCTCAGTGGACGACTCGTAACTTAGAATTTTTATTGAACTAGACTTAGTATCTTGAGTTTCTGAGCACACCTGCAGCTGCGTCATTCTATTTTTCTGTAATTGCCCTATGAGTGTCTCATGAGCTCTCTGTTGAGACCCTTGCACAGCGACTGCAAGATTTCTCAGCAGGACCCTTTTTTGGTCGTCCATCAAGTGTTTCCGCCCATTTCGTTGATGTTTCGGCTTAAGAGGTTCAATGGTGCGTCACCTCTGCTTTCCTGCGCTTATTCGTAGGCCGGTGAAACTTGCTGGTCCGCTTACTGAGAATTGAATATTGATGCGTCGTAAATTTGGTCGCCGCAACGAGTTCATTCTTAGACTTTAATTGTTTTCTTCCATTTTCACCGCGTCAACAAGAACGGTCATTTCGTCTCGTTTTCGTAGATATATCCACAGCGTTAAATATATAAACATTTAGCTATCGGTAGCAATTGATTGTTCTTGTGTGTTGAAAACTTGTTAAATGGACGTGAAAATGCAACGAAACAGTTTCCTTAAAATATCGATTTTTTTTCGGAGCAGTTCACACAACGAGGTACCTCCTCTTCAATATTTTGTATCTCCCTGCTGAGCTAACCTTCGTTTTCTGTTGCGAGGCAGATTGGACGATTTTATTGTGTAAGATAAACTCATATTATTCCGGGGAGAAATGTTATGTACGCCAGCACTGAAGGAGCTAAGTAAGTTTTAATTATTGAGAGTTACAGTATTTCTCCACAGAAAGTTTAACCAAGGGAGTTTAGGGCAGAAGCCAATGAAAACGATAACAAAATTTCGGTGTCAGTACCAGTTCAGTATCTCCGTAGAGTAAGAGCCTGAGAAAGATTCAAGTTTGCCGACAGTCAGCTTGTATATAAGTTTGCGCGATGCCTTTAACTGTGTTTTGATATTATTACCGAGTTCTCAGAGTGGGACTTGAGGTGTCTCGAAGCGCTTTGCTCCGCCTCTTGAGTTCAACGCAAATGAACTCAAGTATTCCGTGAGTACACGCCATTCACAGACAACTGAGACAAGTACCTACAGTATCTGTGTGAAAGTTTTTTCAGATCGAAACAGAACGAAATAGGTATTTTATAAAGCAAACTCTGAGTTGATCATGTCTTCCAGTGCCACTTCAATTGCAGGACTTCATTCTTTTACTATATACTGTATGTAGTCCAGATTTTGGTTGTCTTCATACACCTAAGTATGCACCGTTTCTTATCTACGGCAGGCGTGTGCAGTGCGAGCGGCAAGATCTACTGCATTGGCGGCTGGAACGGCTACTGCGGTATTAAGCAATGCGATGTCTACGATCCTACCACTGATGCCTGGACCACCATTGCTCCTCTTCATACCGGTGAGATCCCAAAAAGTTGCCAAAAGGGAAAATCCTGTTCCTTTCTTCGTGCAACATGCACTTTTCTTTCTCATTGATGCAAACGATGCTATTCTTTTGCGTTTGTGCAAGCGGTCCTGTTCTTTCTTTTTCTGTTATTCATGTTTGCGGTACTTTTCTTTTGCATCCACTTCACTGCTTTCGTTCCTGTAGCAGAGTTGGATCACCGCATTCCAACTCTGACTTATGGGACGAGCAGATCACTGACCTCTTGTCCCGTTCCCAGTCCTCCGGTTCCTTAACAGTATAGACGCTAATCCTTAATTTTCTTCCGACTCCGGGGCAATCGGGTGTCGGATGCTGTCTGCTTGCACCCAAAAACTGATTATCACCCAAGCGCGGGCCGAAAGCGGTGATACTGTTTTCGTTTACGGATCGGTTGTATGCCTGTTTGCTTGTCTTTCCTCCCAAAAATAGACGGAAGAAGTTGAGTCATAATAATAATATTTTCAGGCAGTCAAATGGGTTGACTGAGATGTGAAAAATGCAAAAAAAAAAACTAGAGTTGGCTGGCCACTAAAATTGACGGCGTTGAATTTGTAATTCTTGACTCAGCACTCTTCTCGGGTGAGGGTCTTACGCCACGAGGCGTTCTAGTTACATTTTTGTTGCTATTCCTCTTTTTTTTTGTTTATAGCATTGCTATCGACTACGCATTAAGCAAACACTCTCACGCAAGAAAGAAATGTTATGTATTTTTCAGTCAATGCAAAGGCTTTCACACCTAACCCCAGTGGCGCGATGCTAGGGTGCTGCGTTTGCACTCGGATTGCAGCGTTAGCGTTTTTGGTATTCTCAGTCTACTGTGGAGGCATTGACTTCACTCGAGATAGGGAGGGCCGGAAGGTCGCAGTTGTTATGCGAGTCTTCAGTCTCTGAAGTCATAGTTCTGACAACCTGTGGTCAACTGCAGCCGTACAATTCTCTGTGCTGATCAAGCTTCTGTCTGCCGCACGAATTAGTGCATGTGGAGTTCTCAGTGGGGGTGTGCTGTCACGTTAACTTTACCTTGTAACAGATAGTGAAAGAATGATTAAATATTAATATTCAGCATGCAGCTTTTCACCACAGCGTTGTGGGACCTGTACAAAACAAGGGAATATAATCCAGACAGAGTGCTCTATAGTCACAGACGATTGAACAACCTCTTTTAGGGGCGTCCCGCATGCACCAAAGGAAAATAAGCAACGAAAGAACAATAATTTTTCTACTGTTGTGAAATATATGGTAATAAAGCTCAAACGTCATTGAATATTTGATGAACGTTGCGTATTGTCACCCAGGTCGCTACCAAGCGGGCGTGGCTGCCATCGGCAACAGCGTGTACGCCGTGGGTGGCTGCGACGCATGGAACTGCCTCGGATCCGTCGAGGTGCTCGACACGGACCTCAACATGTGGCGGATGGCCGCCCCTATCGGCACCCCCCGCAGGGGCTGTGGATTGGCAGTTTTCAAAGGTAATTTAGCTTTTAGATTGTTTTTTTTTTGCAGACACGAAGTAACTGCGTGCGTTCCAGGCCCAAATTTTAAGTATTAGTTACGGGAGTTCTCTCAGTTTCGATAAAAAAGTGTTTGTTTATTATCAGCATAAAGGTTGGGATGTTGTTAAGAAGGTCCAAGACACTTTAGGGGAATGACTTTCAAAATAAAAAGAAATAATATATGGGGTGCATGTCAAACGAGGCCTGCCAGGTTCATAATTTTTTTTACGGTTGACCTTTCACCGCTAATACTGAGGCGACTCTTCTGTCACATTACTAGTCTATTTTTACAAAAAAAAAAATGGATGTTGATTGTTGACTCTCCAGCCTGGGGTTATAGGGCGGGCCATGGGCTTGGGTTAATGGATTCCTCCATCCGATAACTTCAATCAACAAGGTCCCAATTTCCTCAGATGCAATAGATCGGCGGTTTTCCGCGGAAATTTAACCTTAAACCGCAAAAACTTAATAATATCTTCTCGTACGAAATGCATCGTTTGAAGCGACTCCATCGGCGAACCGCCGTCCCACGACACTGGTTCGTGGTGTTGCCTCGCTTGCTGTCACGAACCTGGACGTTCGATTCCCAAGCCAGGGTGGAAAGTCTTTGCACTCGTCTATGCTGCGTCAGCAATTCTGTCACTCATTGTTTACTGGAGTGTATTAACTTTATGGGCGCGGGCGCGGCTGTCAGATGGGCCTTCGCCCGCAAGTGACGTCACAGTTCAGGCAATCTATCAGCTACAGCCGTACACTCCTCTGAGCCCTCCTCTGCAGCACGAACAAGTGCCTGTGGATTTCCTAACTGGGGTGTGGGATCAAGAAGACACTACCTTTACTTTCAGCAAGGACGCTCTGTGCCGTTAGGGTAAAGATATATGATCATTGCTTGTGGAACATTGACTGCGTACTGGCGCTATATAAAAATATCATAGGTATATGAAACATAGAAACGTCGTGTAGCTAGAGTTGTGTGGTGTGAGTAATTGTAAAATGGTATATTTGGATGTGCATTTACGAATATCGTTAGAAGAGTATCATTGTAATAATATTTACCTCCGCCGAGGAGGTTATGTTTTTGTCGTGTTTCTCTTGTATACTGTTTGTCTGTCACCAAGATTACTCAAAAAGTTATGTATGGATCTTTACGAAAGTTACAGGGATTGTGAGGCATGTTAACAGTAACAGATGACTAACTTTTGGTGAAAATCCGTTCATCTGTCTGTTAGCTTGTCTGCCTATTTTTCTTAAAGCCGTAACTCGAAAAGTTATAGAAGGATTTTCATGAAATTTACATCTGTTGTTAGATATATTAGGAAGAGTGAATGACCAAATTTTTTGGGATGATCTGCTTGTTCGTTCGTTCGTTCGTACGTTTGTTTGTCGCTATGTTTTATTTTATTCTTGTTAGCACATTAACTACATTAACTCAAAAAGTTATGGATGGATCTTAATGAAATTTACAGGATTGGTTAGTAATGTTAAAAGACATAAATGATTAAATTTTGGTGATGATCGGTTGATTTGTTTGTGTGTTTGACTTATGTTTGTCATAATGTTTGTTAGCAGCATACGTCAAAACGTTATGAACGGATCATCATGAAAATATACGGGAATTGTTAATACTGTACAATCGAAGGACATAAATGATTAGATTTTGGTGTTGATACACAGAAAATCATGATTTCAGAACCAATTTGAATTTTTCGTTACCGTTGTCTTGTTTGGCGGAGGTATGCGCTCTCAGAGTGCTTTAGTTGTTTATAATTTCAATGCAGTTGAGAACACGCTTAAAAATAGATTGTTAGAATAATACTCACCATGCCTTGATGATAATGTTTGATGATCATCTTGCTTGTACAGCTGCTAAAGATTCATTCTCCTGAACCAGGCAAGCTGTTCATGATGGGAGGTTCGGACGGCACTCAGTCCCTCTGCACCACGGAAATTTACGATCCAGATATGAACTGTTGGACCCCTGGACCTTCAATGACCACCTGCCGCGCCAACGTCGGGGCCGCTGTTGTGGACGGCAAACTCTACGCCATCGGAGGCTTCTCAGGTGGGGGTGAGGCTGCGGCCACTGGGTACGAAGCCCAAAAGACTTTTATTTAGCGGTTTAATTAGTACTATTCTTACGGAAAGTTATGTTTAACGTAGACAGTAACTTGTTAAGCTGTTTATTCTTTGTGCTTATCGACTCAGAAAAGGAAAGAAACAAAACTCATTTCTCGTCTCATGTCGATGCCGCGTCCATTGTGTGAGAGCGCACAGCATCTTGAAGGCTTGCAGAACTTAATACTCTAGCAATGTAACACGAGAACTACGTAATTCAATCATCATGTAGATTATGGTAAAGTTATCCCGTAATGTAGCAAATGCTTGTGCTTTTCTTTCAAGCTTAGATACTTTACTTTAGTCGTGTTTACCTGGATGCTGGCTTTCTCTGTGTATTTCTCAGTCGCAGCATTGTTTTGCTTTTTTTTTTAATCTTGAAACTCAAAGGATATTTGAGTTAAACTTGTGAAAGGACTCCGTTTTCATTTACTCCAAAGGCTTAGAAACTAACGAATTCAAGTGCAATGTGGCCAAGCTGGAAGACTGATATAGACAATCGTATCTCAATATGTTCTCAGGAGCAGCCACTGCTGTAGCTGTATCGAAATCAGTAATTTCAAACATATGTCGTCATGTCTAGTGTACTGTTGCAGCAGCCGAACATTGCGTACATTTTCTTATTTCATTTCCAGGCAAGAACTTCCTGAACACCGTTGAGTACCTTGACCCTGAGACTATGGAATGGACCAACTTTACACCAAAGCCTGAGGGGTACAAGAGCAGAAAAACCAGCAGAAGCCAAATGAACAGCGGCAGCGGCCATGGAGACGAAGAGTCGCGATCTGAGACACAGGAAGACTGTTCTGCCAGTGAGCTCGACACGAGTATCCCAGAAGAACTAGAACCTTCTTCATGTGGCAACGCTGCGGCGCTGAACGGCATGTTGGCTCACTGCGAGACCGCCAACGTTCATTGAAGAATCTCATCACTTTCGTTTGTTCTTAGTGTCACCCGGCTATTACAACCTGGCTATGAAACCTCATCGATTTCTTAACCCTTCACCGCTCGTTGTACCATGTGACACTCTGCAGAGATCGTTAGTCCCACGAAAATTGATGGTTGATTGGGACGTTGATAGTCTAGTTACAACAAATTGATTGGGACGTTGATAGTCTAGTTACAACAAAGTGCTATAATGTTTAATTTTTTTGTCTACCTACTGAGTTTTTGAGACAGATGTAGTAGAAGATTGCAATGAATGGCGGAATTCTCGCTAGTAATTTTTGTTGTTAGTTATTATGTAGCTATTACCTCATGTAGGGAAACTTATATCATTCAGTATTTACTTTCTCTTTATCTTCAACTTGTTTGCAGTAACATACGTTACATACAGAGGCCGTTTTGCAGTACCGTAGTTTAGTTTTTCATGGCCGACTGTTCCATGAAATTAAGTTCTTTACCCAGTAAGGGATGCAGTATTGTGCAGTTACTGTAAGGTCACCTACTCTTCATGTTCGTCTCAGTGCACTCCAAACTTCTCTAATTATAGCTCCTTCAGCGAACAGGAAGTTGGTCTGTCTAGTCTACCGAAGAGTCTCGACCTCTTCTGTGCCTGAGAGCGGTGGGCTATGTTGTTAATGTGTCTGTCCGGGCCCAGTGCCTCTGTGACATTTGCAGCAGGAGGTTGCCCTGTGCTGCAGTCGCAGTGTGTCTGCTTGTTGAAGTCCCTGGAGCCCCGGGCTGATAGTGTTCGCACGGACTTAAATTTGGTTCTTCTGTGAGCGAAGGCCTCACGCGTATACAATATTAACAGCGTGCTATGCATAACATGGTTACTGATTCTTATTTTCAAAAATTCATGCGACATTTGATCTTTTATTGTAGTGGCTTCTACGCTCTGAGAGCGAAGCTTTCCATCTACTTTCGTGTGCGTTCGTACAATACACGCACTGCTTATTTTAAAATTGCTATGTATTTACTTGGTATTTATTAGTTGCTCCCAATGAGTCCACCGAAGCCTCCTTGTCTTCGTTAGTCCAACGCTTGCCTACGCTCTCACTCCTATGGCAAGCACATATTTTGTAGTTTCCTCTGTCTTTTATGCTTCGGAAATTCTTTTTGACTATTTATAAATCTGAGAAAATTGTACGGCAGCAAGCACACCACCCTGTTTAGTATCATTAGTTAGGGTTTCTATAACTTATTTTTCTTCATTTTCCTGGCTGTATGTTAATTTTTATAACGTCTTTGTTTCCCCATTGCGTATTGATTTGGTAACACCATATCAACACAAATACGCAGTCACAGCTTACATCCGAAGCTGTTACTAGAAGTGATTTTATCCTAGTACTTTCTTATTTCAATAACATAATTATAATGTAGGTAAGTGCACACATTTGTATCTGTATCGAAGTGTATACATTTGGTTATGTGTATTGATCACGTAACCATCTTGGAAATGAGGAAAATATAGTGTGACGTCACACCCAGTTACACTTCAGCCTTGGCCTAAGGCCAAGGAGGTTTAATAGAGAAAGGGAGCACGACCTTATTTTGCCATACTGGCCAGGGAAGTTTATGTTCTTCGATAGCTGCTCCCTTCCCACCAATGATAGACTCCCAGTCATTCGTGCAGCGAGTCAGCCAGGCTTCAGCCTTGTTTGGCGTTGCTACCCCATTCTGTTAAAAATCCTTTTACCTTAGGCCGCAGTGCTCTTCACCGTAACATCGCAGTACAGTTTGTCTACTTCCGTTGAGGTCACGTGATTAGCACACTGGACCAAGTCTATAGACTGTGTATTTATATCCTCTGCTCTCTGGAGAGTAATTTTTCTAGCGGTCTACCTATGAAGTGGAAACAGATGAACAGTTTTTGTGTCATCCGTAACGCTGCGGTCACTTCTTTCGCTGTTGTTGAGGCAATAAGTAAATGTGCTTCGCCATGTACTCCACCGTCGTATACTCTACATGTTATGACTACGTTTAGTCTGTAGCGTAATATATATATATATATCTACAGTATATGAGTAACCTTGCGTTGGGTATCACGGTAAGTTCAGAGTGAATAGAAATGAAGTCGTTCTCACATGACAAAAACTAAGTCATGCGTGACGTAACGAGGTCAGCGCCTATGACTGGCTGTGCCGTCACGCATAGCTTTATTTTGGCCACGTGTTAGCCCGCTCGTATCTATTCTCTTTGCGGTAAATAAGCCTCTCGATGCCCTGTCCATTATACATGTAGATGTGGTTCTTAGGTAGCTCAACAGGTCACCCCCAAAATCTACCTATCTTCACGCATTAATCTCAACTGTAAGTTATAAATTTGTTGTAAGAATATATTTTGTTACCGAGATTATTTTGTTTCATTTTTGTATAGAGGAATGTTCAGAACATGTTTCTGACGCGATCTGTCGCATTGAAGTGGAGGATCACTGAGCGCGGTAACGCTCGAGTTGCTGCTTGGAGCTGAAGATAGGTAGGATTTTTTCCCGGTGACTGTAGGCGTGTATTTCTTTCAGTACTGCAGCGTACTGTGCGTGTGCGGCTTCTGTGCATCAGTATAAACCACGTTAGCAAATGCCGCAGAGTAGCAAAGTTAATACAAAATGATTTGTTGTCACGTGACCGAAACAAGCCTGAAGGTGTCGCCTGGTCCAATCGTGCCTAGGCAAGTCCCCCACCATGACTGGGTTAACTCCTCTGATTA
>LQNS02278176.1:5063857-5076067 GCA_001587735.2 Parhyale hawaiensis | reverse complement strand
CTCCAGTTCCTGCTCGTTTTAGAACGCTGCTCTGACCTTACACCGAGGTTATCCTAATAGAACGTTTCTCGGTCACTGTCGCTACATAAATAGCTCTTTATCGCAAGAGGTCTTTTATTTTTAGAATTTATTATATATAGCTAGTCTTAAATGATTACAAAGATAAGGACTGTGATGTCAAGCACTGACCTAGCAAGTTTATTTTTTACTTGTGCATTTGTTTCATTCTTGTTTGTAGTGCTGTGTGCCTCCAGCCAGCAGTAGCTATTTTGCTGGTGTCACTCATGATAAGAAGCAGGAGTTGTGTTATATTGAGATTATTGTTATTGAGTGCACCAACTTGACACAATAAGTTTGGTCTTAGACTTCACTGCTGGAGTCGACGGTACAGATTAGTAATCAAAACTATCTGGACTGTAGTCTATGTTCCATGTCTTCTGTTAATTTCTTAGTAACCGTGCGATTGCTTTCGGGCTTCCGGGTTCCGCCATTGGTATTTCAGGTTGTTGCTTTTCTGTATTAATGCAAATGCATTTTTAGACTACCAGTATGTGACCCATAACAAAATTGTGCAGTATTAAAGTGATATGTAAGGGGGGCTTGTAGCCCACCTTAGGCTAGAGTCGCGGAAGGATTGTGAGGGATGCCTTGGAACTTCCGCATCCATTGTGTTGTTGAACTGATGCCTATCATGCTGTTAATTGACTCCCTTTTTTGCTACTGAACTTTGATGCCAAGATATTTTTCCTTTGTCCTGTTGTGCGTGTCTTTTGTTGAAGTCTGTCCTCTTTAATTTCCTTTTCTCTCCCGCGACGTGGGCCGCTGATCGAGATGAATGACTGTTTCTGCGGGGCTCTCACTCTCGTCCGTGCAGTGGGCCATGGAGGGGGCCGTCCGCATGGACGCGTCTTTCTTCTGTCTTCTTTTCTTTTCGTCCTCCATCTCTTGCCGTCTGAGCACAACTTTGTGGTTCCGGCTGTAAGCCGAGTAAATCATCTTAGATCGCTATTGATCGTCTTAGATTCGGAAATAGCTGGACAATGCCAATATAGGCCTAATAATAATAATAATAATAATAATAATAATAATAGAGGCTATTTATTGACTGCTGCGTTGGACGGCATGTATAAGCTTCTATATCAGCGATTGTTTGTTAGGTAGGTACTGCACGATAGATGTGGTTTTGTGGTTTGGCTGGCTTCGTTTGGGTAAAAGAGTTTTGTCTTTTACCCAGCTATAGGTTTAGTGAGCTCTGTGTGTTTTGTAACAATGCTTCTTAACCCATTAACTGCGGCATGCGTATCTTTTATACAGTTTGGGAACGGATATTTCTGTCATTCGCAGTTAATAGGAATAAGCTTGAGAATCAGCTGTGTATCTCATTAATTTTGCTGCCTTATTTCCTATCTGCTTTCTGATAGGTACGTTTCCTGTGTACAAATATGAACGGATTTCTCTCTACTTCCAAGCTTGTTGAAATCATTCACTTTTACAAGTTTTACTTGTAACGCGATATGGAAGATGTCCCTATATTCTCTAAGTATGTAAATTGACACATTTTGGCGTCAGATATTAAGCTTTTGATGTTTTACCTTTGAAATTGTTTGAGTTTTGTATCTATCTTCTCAGTGTCCATATGGCTTACAAGTAGCTACTGATAGTTTTACATCTCTTATAGCCGACTCATAACACTTATACTCTTAAGCACAATGTCTTTGCTTCACAGTTCAAACCCGAGATGCGCGATGTAGTCTTCAAATATGCCAAGTTCCAGTACGAGTGCGGTAACTACAGCGCTACTGCAGACTATATGTACCTCTTCAGGTGTCTGGTGCCTCCCACTGACAAGGTATGTTGAAGCTGCTCGTTGGATACTGAGTCCTTTGGTAGTAACAGGTAGTTCTCTATAATCCTGAGTCCTCTGCTGTTGGCCCGGAGCTGCAACAGTTAGTAAGTCCTCTGCTTGTGGCTCAGAGCAGCGCCTGCCTTACTCCCAATAGGTAGGCTACATCTCTTCAGACAGCTGAGATTACAATTGCGACATCTTTCTGTAATCCAATTAAGCCTACACATGCACTCGTAGAGAAACACGACAGCAACAAGTGTACGTATATAGTTACCTTATAATCCTGCATTATCATGTTGCACTCACTGCTTCTGTGTAGACGCTCACCCAAAATGTAATATATATTTCAGATTTACATGTAGTGCTGTGGGAGGTTCATCAGGCAACCATGTCGCACTTACCGGGGACGTGGCTACTTTAGAGAGGATGCTAGCCGATCGCCTTCAATATCTTCCACACACATGTGTCCAAAGTTTTAGACTTCGATTTCCTGGGGTAGTGCTCTCCAAACTTAGCAGAAATACTTCCATCTTTAATACCTAGTGTCGACACTGATGCTAACTTTTAGATTGGTCCCTAAGAAGAACCAATAGTGAGTAGTTGTGAAATTTCATCTTGTTACTGGAGCACTCGGAGAGCGTATACCTCCACCAAATAAGGCAACAGTAACGAAAAATTCAAATTGACTCTGAATCCATGATTTTCTTTGTATCAGCTCCAAAATCTGATCATTTGTGCCTTTTGACTGTATCTACCTATTAACAGTCTCTGCAATTTTTTTGAAGATCCGTTCATAACTTTTTGAGTTAGTATGCAAACAAACATTATCTACAATAGACTATAATAAAGACCGATGTGTATTTATCGGTTTGCTTGTTTATTTATGTATATATCTGTTTATCCATTTTCTGTCGCGCTTAAAAAAAAACAGATAGGCGGATATTAGCCCAGGTTAGAGGCTCTGGTCGTCCTCTCAAGTTCCATTGAAAACTGATCGGTAGAAAATAGGCCGGGTTGCAGAAGAAGGCAAACATATCTTAATCAGAGACAGTTGAAATTCCAACAATGAAGGCACCGCAGGCTTAGTCTGATTTGTACGAGTATTAGCTTCTCCATACATAGAATCTATGGCAAAGTATCGGGCGGGAATATGTCTGAATGCACTTCTTGCATTGCCGAAATTGAAATCGCAGCACGGAAGATATCTGAAGCTTCCATTGGCACTCTCATGCATGTTGATTAGTAGTTTCTTCTCACAGATGATTTCGTTGCTTCAGCTATTCCCCCAAATTTAATTCAATGGTCGATGAAACATGTTTCGCTGAACAAAAACCATTGGACCTGTGTAGGCTAGATAACCGTATCCACAATACCGAATCGGAGCTATTACTTTGAGCGTTGCTGATCGGGCTGCAATAAGCAATGTTTTCTCTCCATTTCAGAGAATAACAAAGTTTCGATACTGAGCGGCTGTGAAGCCGTAAGCGCTCTTCTCAGGGTGCTTAGGTTAGCAGTTGTAATAACGAATGTATGATCAATGAAGAATGCAATCACAAATTCTTCGCTGTCATTTTATGACAGCGCGGGCCCTCTAGTGACAAACATAAGTCAACCATACAAACGACCCAACTGATCTCCCCTAAAATTTATTCATTTATGTCTGTTAACGTTACTAACAACTCCATGAGTTTCTAAAAAATCTATTGAAAACTTTTTGAGTTATTGTGCCAATAAGCATAAAATCAAACACAACAACATACAGATCACAAAAATTTGGTTATTCATCGTGATATATATAAGTAGGCCTATCTACCTAACAACTCGTGTAAATTTCATATAAATCTGTTCATAACTTTTCGAGTTATGGTATTGAGAAAAATGAGGCAGACAAACAAACGGATCGACGGATTTTCACCAAAAGTTAATCATCTGTTCCTCCTAACATACCTAACAATCCCTGTAAGTTTCGTCAAAATCCGTCCATAACTTTTTGAGTTATCTTGGGGACAGACAAACCCGACGAAAACATAACCTCCTTGCGAAAGTAAAAATATGTTAAAGCAACTCAACAACTTAACTTATGGCTATTTTCTTAGGATCAATTGTTTTAGGGACTGCTCTACGTATCTGCTTCCTTTCACATGTGGTGGGACCTTTGATGGTATGGTTCCAAACGTCCCAAGGAGTATATTTTGGCAGGTTCAGTGCTGGTCCGAATATACCTGGGCATCACTCACTAACGGGTAGTCCCGAGTGGGTGTATTTTGCGCAGGCGATGTTGCCGTAGTTCCAGCTGCGTGGCCGAGCGAATTCTCACGTGACGTATAGGATAAGAGATGCCTTATTTCCTGTCAGTAGGTATACTACTACCTGTCAGTAGTACCTATCGCTCTGACCACTTCAGGACGAATGGAACTCATCCAAATTCGCATAAAACTCGACACATTCCTGCAGAAAAACTTGAATGAAAGTCCCTGAGAATTCCACGCACTGCGACTGAGTATTGCTGCCCTAGTAATCCGTCTATTACTTTCACTACCTATTGGTCATTCCAGACATGCTATTGTGGCTCGGTTGGGCTGGCTCCCGAGTCATATGTCAGACAAGGTAGTATGCCGGGCTAAGTTTATCGCATGAACGTATAACTTTTGCAGAATTGGGTTTACTGCAAAGCGGACGTAGGCTGAGCAACTAATGCGCTTGTACTGAGTGTTTTCTCTACACAGTTTGCTTCTTTCCTTTCCCATTTCTGCTGAGGTTTTTTTTTTTTCTTTCCCGATATATTGTTCCCATGCGTCGTGGTCTTCTCTGACGTGCTTCTCCACTTTTTCGTGAGACAGCTTCTACGTATCTCTCACTTTTCTGGTCTTGAATAACCGTTATCGTATCAAAGGAGGCTGTTACTCCCTTAGTAAGTAATAACACAGCCTATTGATGTGTGGCGAAGTGCCTCTTGAGGGAGCTACGTGCGTACTTTACCGCTCATGTAGGTGCTGTTCAATTCCAGAACTACCTCAGCTCCCTGTGGGGTAAGTTAGCTACAGAAATCCTGGCCCAGGCGTGGGAGAACGCCTTAGACGACCTGAACAGACTCAAGGAGGTGCTGGACTCAGGAGGGTCCACTAGTACACCGCTTCAAGCCCTCCAGCAGCGTGCCTGGCTCATCCATTGGTCTCTCTTCGTCTTCTTCAACCATGCGAAAGGTGAGTGATGGTAATTTTAGCATTCTTAACCGGCATAGTGTTTGGTATGCGGTGCTTTCATGTAGTTAATACTATGTCTGAATCAGAACGAGGAAACGTTTTTTATATCGCTAGCTATTCGTTTGTCGCCATTGTGGAGATCGTTATTAACCAGACATGGTGCACCTGGCCGAGATTGTACTAAAAGAGCTCATTTAAGTTAGACTCAACTTCTAAACTATGTTATACAAAATTGTATCGCTGTTATATAAGTCTTCGTATCTAATACGGCGGGAAAACCCTCATTATAATAATAATTATTATCCTTGTTGTGCCTAAATGATCACTTATTGTACGAATGGCACTATTGGCTGCGTTCACAAATAAGTGTAGTAGACACGAAAGTCTTGAAAGCAGAGTTAGGTGTAGTAAGTTTCAGGTAGTCTCTTGGTGGCTGGAGAAATCGGTTCGTGTAATGGGTTTGACCAAATACCTACTGTGCTCTAATTCGATAAAAGGTGTCATCGATTGGGAACGCTCCTTCGCATGCGCCATAGCTGAACTCAGTAGCTTTTTACTTGTCTTGACGTTGGCTTCTTTATTTTGGTTCAAGTTTTTATGCGTTACTCGCGAGACAACTATATTGAAAAATTTGAAGCTACCCTAGAATCATCCTGCTCATGACTTACTTTCTGAGTAGTTGAAGGTTGCAGCTAATGAGATAAGATGATTTCAAAGAAACTGACCTAATCGATGATTCCTAAGGTATTGAAAGGTTCTCACAGATGGTGAGCTTTGTACTGCTCTTGATGTTTATGGCTTGTCTCCGGTGGCTTAGGTTTCAAATCAAGTGCGGTCCAGGAAACCTTGTGCCTCATTCAGTTCTATAAGCTCTGAAGCACGTACAATAGAATGGATTTCTTGGATCGATACCCTAGGTTAGATACAAGCAGCGTTAGGGGTGATATACTAAGAGCTTGACCTTATGAATGTCGTTCCTTTTATGCTCTTTTCTTTTTTATTTTGCCTTACTTTACTAGTTATCCATTTTCTTAATCATCTTTCTCTAACTCTTGTTTCATGCGCAATGATCTAGGCTAAGATTATTTGCTTACTGTTCTTCCTTTGTTTTGGAGTACCGCACTGTTCTTGCTGCTGGAGAAGCATCAGTTGTAGCTTGTATTAACTCTGCTACTTTTCTAACCTCGTATACTCGAACGTCAGCTCGCAGTTGCAATACGTATCCCTAAATTTAACTCCAGCCTAATTTGGCTCCGATGTTTAGGGAACACTTTGATATTTAGTACTGATGAAGGAAAAGAGGAAGGGCATGTTTTGTTTCATGGGGCAATTGTGAATCAGTTACTTCGTTTATGAAGTCAACTTCAAAAATTTTTGAAGCTGATGGATATGTTGTGAAAGTATACGCATAGTAAAAAATGCCTCAGATAGATTAGGATGCGTCACGGAAGTTACGCTCGGTGTTTTGTGTCCACAGGTCGTGAGCTGATCATCGAGATGTTCCTGTATCAGACGCAGTACCTCAACGCCATCCAGACCATGTGTCCGCACGTGCTGCGGTATCTCGCCACTGCTGTGGTCATCAACAAGTCCAGCCGTAGACAGGCACTCAGGGATCTGGTGAAAGTGATTCAGCAGGAAAACTACAATTACAGTGATCCCATCACTCAGTTCTTGGCCAGTCTTTACGTTGACTTCGACTTTGATGCTGCTCAGGAGAAGCTTCAGCTCTGCGCCGATGTGCTAACAAACGATTTCTTCTTAGTGGCCTGCATGAAGGACTTCATTGACAACGCTCGCCTTATGATCTTTGAACTGTTCTGCAGAATCCATCAGTGTATCAGTATTAACATGCTTGCTGAGAAGTTGAACATGTCTCCTCAAGAGGCCGAACACTGGATTGTCGACCTCATTAGGCAGGCCAAACTTGATGCTAAGATTGACTCGCAGCAGGGTCATGTGGTCATGGGCACCCAGGCCGTTTCTCCTTACCAGCAGCTCATTGAGAAGACAAAGAACTTGAGCTTCCGTAGCCAAATGCTTGCCATGAACATTGAAAAGAAGGCCAATTCCACCCGCACTGAGCAATACAGTGAGATGTACTAGCACGTATTTATGTTTCAGCGTCTGCATTAGCTATGGACTGAATCATACAGTGACATGTACCAGCACTGGTATGTCGAATCATCCTCAGTGTGAACCGAGTTGAAGAGAGATATACCAGCGCTGGTATGATTCATCGTGTGCGCAGTATTCTAAGATTGGTTTTCATCAGTAAATGGGCGATCTTGCTTTTAGTTCTTTCATTATATTTCCTTAATTATTTTTGAATCTACATTTTATGTCATAAGGCTATTTCTTCTGGCTCCTGTTGCGAGCGTCCCTCAAGAAGCAAAGGTTGGGAATTGGCTGAATACCCCTGGGGTATTGTGTAGGTTACCTTAGCCACAAGCTAGGCCTTTGTGACGCCTATCTTTCGTGCCCATGTAGCTGCCTTCCGACTCCTGGCGACACTTTAATGCCGTTCTTCTTCTTCTCCTCCCCTTGGGGGGGGGTCATAGGGTGTGCCATAGGGTTAAGACATTCAGATTCGCCCATCCTATGTTATGATAAAAGCAGCGCCCCTGAGCATTGTGTAGGTTACCTGCCTCAGCCGTTAGGTAGGCCTGCTGGACGTCTTTCGTGTTCTCTTTGCTTCCTTCCACTTTCATACTCCTGCTGATCTAACTTTCGCCTGTTCTTCCTCTTCTTTCTCGACTTGCTGTTCCCATGCGCGTTGATTCTGTGTGGAAACACCTTGGTACATGGATTCCCCGTTATTGTCGACATACTCCCTCACGGGCATATTGTTGCGGGCCTTTTACCTTCCACAATATCTTCGTGTATCACGTACCCAAGGATGCAGAGTGCCTTCTCCGCAGGGGATGTAGCATTTGGCCGCAGTTCCTGCTGAGAAGGTTAGTTTTGTAGAGTTAGGTAGGTTCTCTATGTTTCCTTTCTGTCCCGCGAGGTGGGCCGCCGATCGAGGTGATCGACTTTTTTCTGCCGGGCTCTTACCTCGCCCGTGCGGAGGGTCACAGAAGGGACCGTCCGCACGGGCGCTTCTGTCTTCTTCTCTTTTCGTCCTTCATCTCTTGCCACCTGAGCATAAATAACGTTGTGGTTCCGGCTGTAAGCCGAGTAAATCATCTTGGATCGCTATTGATTGACTAAGTTTCAGAAATAGGACAATACCAATATACTGTCGACACACTGAATGTCCTTTCTTTTTCCATCTCTTGGAAGAGCTTAGTATGTACTTATTTAGGGAGGCCCAAACTTTTTTTTTTTTTTTGATGCTGCTACTACTACTCAGAGGAACTCGAATATTCCAGAATAATAATTTTTTAGTTTGTTATTTTTATTTATCATTAACCCTTTAACGGGTAAGCGATCGTAAATGACTTCCATAATGCTATTCCTAAAGAATACATTTTCAGCCGCTCAATAAAAGGCTATTAACTTGTGGAAAAGCTCTGTGACCACTGCATCCTGGATCTGGCTCGGTCTTACCTTTATTTCTCCCCTCCCATGAGGTATTCTGGAGGACCCTATCCCCGTCAGGATATCTTGTGCCTCGTGACCCCTGTTGCACAGCGACTTTTCATCAGGGGATATTTCATTTGGCCGCACTCCCTGCTATGAAGGTTACCGTAGTTCGTGGAAATCGGTACCCTTCACTACTACCTCTGCTCCGGGGTGGTAAGCGTCCCATCCCCTGGGAATCTCATCTGTTTCCGTATAGGGGGCCACGAATGGGTACCTCCGCGGGGGTGTTTCATTCTTCTGACTTCTCTTCGTTTCCTTTTTCGTCTCTCAGTGATTCTTTGCCCCTTTTCCCGTCAGTAGTAGCGCACTGATCACTTCTATACTAATAGAACTCGTATGAGTTCTATGACTGCTCAACGTTTTGGTGGCGGCTTTCGCGAAGATTAATATCTTAGATCGCTATTGATTGACTAATCAACAAAGCGGTAATATATCAGTATGATAGTGCTTTTATTTCATAAAAATATTTGCCTCGTTTTTTGGGACTTGGGAAATGTTACCTAACGTACTCCAAGTCTACGTCTACGAAGTAGCAAAAGTTAATGGAGTGCTTAGGAGAGGTTTTTAGGGACACAGCGAGTCACGGGTAGTCTGGTAACATAATAAAGTCGTACGTGTGAACGCTGCTTTACGCGATGCTCGTTTACAATTGCGTCACATTACGGATGAAGAAGAAGCTTGAGGATGAAGATCTATGCGTTAACTTTTACGGCTAATTTTTCTTATTCAAGGAGAACAAAACAAGGTAGTGCAGATGTGCTTAGTTTATTGCAGTCAAAAATGTTCCTCTGGAATTGGATTACCTATTTGCAAAACAAAAATTCAAAGTTGCATTGTGTAGCTTTCGTCCCTGGTGCTCCTGGTTTGCCATCTTCATCCGGGTTGCAAGTGGTGGAAGAAGCTTTAGCGAGAACGTGTAGTGGCGCTCTCGCAGATGAATTTGGAATTAAGAGAAAGTCTTGCAGAATTTTGTCATTGATTGGGGCAGGACGGACGTCAAATTTCTGCTCAGTAAATTATCAGTACTTAATTTTTCAATTTCCGTTGCATGGAGTAAGTTTCCAGGCTCTCAATTTTGCTGAGGTCGAGTGCAACAGGCATGGTCTCTTTTAAAGGAACTACGGAAGATGGCGAGAATATTGAATACAAATACTGTATCTTTATTTCCCTATTCTGTACCAAGTTGTGCTACTTTGCTTGAAACGCTTTTTTTTTTCGTAGGGCTTCAATTTGACCAACAACCCTTGTTAGTAAATTTATATTGCCTGGTGTGAATAAGGCTAAAGTACCTAAAATATCTGCTCAGACACCATAGTCTGCACCACAATACGTTTCAGCAAACTACGAGCAGTAGTAATCTTTGCTAGCAGACGTACAAAATAACTCGAGACATCTTATAAGGTTTACAATTTTTCGAATATAAATCACATGATACCGAGAAACTGCACTTTCGATTAGCTAACGAAATTAAGGTTTCGAGGCTTGAACTGTCCGAAACTTCACACATGTGCTCTGGCTTCGACTCGGTGTATCTAGTTTCAGGCGCTTACCCATTACGGTGGACCGTTTTTAAACTTTTTTGATTTTCCATAGTGGCTAGTTCGGAAACGTTGCCAAATTAGGAGAAAAAAATTGTGTTAAAGGCATTTTTTCTTAGACGACTATCTTCTACAAGCCCCAAGACCCATAAAGTTGGAAAAAAGTGCTCATGTGGGCGAATTTTTTTTTTTTTTTCACTATGCAGTAACTACACATCAGAGAAAGACACAGGCAAAGTTTTAGGCAGCCTGTGCAACGCTAAGTGGGTAGAACAGGGAATGAAGGGGCTCAGGCCTTTCATTAAATTCTGCCTGTGAGCTTCAATATCTAGCGTCAAATAGCATTTTTTTGCAGCACTGATACAATCTACATGGAGGTAGGGACTACAGCCGCCCCTACTTCTATTAAACATCCATGTAGATGGTATCAGTGCTGCTGAAAATGCCATTTGTCGCTAGATATTCAAGTTCACAGGCACAATTAATAAGAGGCCTGGACCCCTTCTACCCACTTAGCCTTGCACTGGCTGCCTAAATATTTGCCTGTGTGTTTCTCTGATGTGTAGCTACTGTTTAGTGAACAGAAGAAAAAAATTAAAATAAAAAAATTTTCGCCCACATGAGCACTTTTTGCAAACTTCATGGGTCTTGGGGCAGTAGAAGATAGCCGTCTAGGAATAAATGCTTTTACCACAATTTTTTTCTCCCCATTTGGCAACGTTTCCGAACTAGCCACTATGGAAAATCATAAGTTGAAAAACACTCCACCCTATTACCCATTCTGTCTTGTTTTTAAGACTTTTTATAACTCAATCTTGACTTGAAAACGGAATTTTCATCCTGCTTAATTTATTCTGGTTGCTTCTAACTCCAGCCATAGGATTCAAAGTGGCAAAACCAACGCTCCTATCTGAAGTGCCAAGCAAGTTAAACCTCGAACTTTAGATTTCGCCCGCTAATTAAACGCGCGCGCCTAGTACACAGTACTAGGGGTAATTGCTTCAAAATAGTAGGAAAATATCGTTCTATTACATCACCACATGCAAGCTTGGAAACACTAATTAAAATTCAGCTAAGTTAACCTCAACTCTCGCTATTTCGTCTGAAACGTAAGCAATTCAAACAAACAGTGAAGTAAAATGTTTCAAGTCTATCGAAGCCAAACCCACCTGACTTAACTTGTATAGAAATGCAGATAGGAACTTTAGCTTCGCCACTTAAAATCTTGTTGTAGGTGCTGGAAGCAGCCCGATTATGTGGAGCAGACTGAAATATCCATTATACGCAGCAACACTAGGCCGTGGATGTGTCACAGGTAATTGATTTAGAGTCAACGCTGAAAATTGGATCAACAAGTCGAAGCAAGGGCACCTGGCTGAATATTTGGACAAGTCCAGCCTCAAAGGGTTAAATTTCAGCTCTCAAACGAACGTACACATTAGGCGCCTTGCACGCTCGACTTGTACAAAGCTTCAGAAAGGACTCCTGGCTTCGACTTGCTGATTCAAGTTTCAGTTGTTGAATTTTAATGCATTACCTGTGAGATTCTAAAACTTGATACTGCTCCGCAAAGTGGACTATTCAGTCGGCCCAACACACTCGGGTTGCTCCTAACACCTGCAAAAACGATTCAGCGTGGCAGAGCCAAAGTTTCTGCTGCACATCCGGACATGTCAAGGCAAGTGGGCGTGGCTTAAATCGACTTCGGCAACCCAGTTGAACGAGCCCTTAGTAAGAAGGCAGGCAACTCACTGTCGGCGGTCGCTGCACTTGTCGTCGTACATGCCGCGGTTGGTGTCGAAGGAGACGCAGTCGTTGCTGCGGCGCAACCAGCGGTACCATCTGCGGTCACTCGGCTCGCTTCTGGCCCCCCTGCGGTAACATATCAAAGATTCTCTTAAAGGAAATAGAGGAAACTAGTGGCCCGTGCCGTCATTATAAATGACGGCAAAAAATTAACACTTCACCAAAACCCCCGCCGTCTTTTGGGCTTCCTCATTTTTCCCTTATCTAATACTGAAGAAAAAGATTCCAA
>LQNS02278176.1:4964485-4992702 GCA_001587735.2 Parhyale hawaiensis | reverse complement strand
TAAGAATACCTAAGTTCATTTGCATCAGGAACTGTGGACTGAAGCAGTTGCATACCAAAGAGTGGCTACCCTGGCGGAACGCTACGGCCTCATGGTGAAAGTCCAGTACAGCCGCGGCTCCGTCTCTTCCTGCACAACAGTGCCATACAGGAGCGGTGAGTGCAAATGTCAGCAGTTAAATTTATCTAGTATGCTCCTTATTTACAGACAGGGAAATTATTTCAGATCGATAGTTTTTGAGCAAGTTACTTTCCTTCTGGCTGCCTTGACACAAAAGAAATTTTTCATTTTCTGTCATCCTCGTAAGAAATCCTCGCAATTGATTAGATATCTTATTATCAAGAGTCTGACAGCTCAACTAGCTGTAGCGTTCGTTGACAAGATCGTGTCCCGTAGAGGGAAACACGTATGGGCGTTGTGTCCTACAGTATGTAAGGCCATGTGCTTCTTAATCAACAACGTGTACTTTGCTCTAGCCTCTTCTTGATTAAAAATTAACTTCATAATTTTAATTTCATAATAATTATTTTGAAAGTTGTTAATGACTCTGTTCTTACCAGATCTTAGCGTATGAGCACAGCAAGCTGGGAAATTCATTATTTAAATAACTGAAAATAAACGAATATAGGTAGAAAATAAATCACCTGATGTTATCATTCTACGTTTGTAGTAGCTTTGGCTATGGCGGTTGTCTCCTGAGATTATATTTTCCAGGACATTAAATCTACACTTCTACTAATCCTTAAACACCATACTACATTCACCTAGCAGGCAGTGTAATCTTCATCACCTGTTGTTAATGTACCATAATGCTATTTGCAGTTGTGCATCACGGCAACCGTATCTTGGTCAGAGAAATTACCATACATCCTAGGTCTTTTATTTATGGTAATTCATGCTTAATTAAACTCATGAGTAAGTTGAGCTAACAGGCTAATGGACTGAATTTCAGAGGAAGCAACTGCTGCAGCAGAAAGAGAGATCCAGGTTTGCGTTGATGAAGCGATGCCTACCACCACAGCTGCTCCAACCACAGTTGCTCCTACCACAGCAGCTCCTACCACAGCCGCTCCAACCACAGCAGCTCCGACCACAGCAGCTCCAACCACAGCCGCTCCTACCACCGCTGCTGCTCCTGTAGCCGCTTGCTCCGAAGGTTTCTTCTCGCTCTCTGGCTTCTGCTACCTCCTGTCGTCCTCACCTCTCACCAGGGGGCAAGCTATCACCTTCTGCCAGGACAACGGTGCAGTCTTGGCAGCTATTGAGTCACAGGAAGAACAAGATGCTCTTGCAGGTTAGTTTGAAGTAAATTCTATTGTTTTAGGGTGTAAATCGGTTCATTTGAATGAGGATAGGTATTGAAATACGACAGTAACCAAGAAGACTCTGAAAAGTGTTGGACTGCACAGCCAGGTTCAAGCTGATGCTCCGCCCAAGAATGTGACGCAGAAATTATCTACTGCGGTGAACGTCTTCATTAAATATGTAAACCATTTTCGTAGTGGCAGAGGGAAAAGAGTGCTATGCTTGTTGCCTCCGGGTCTAAGATTCTATACAGTTCAGCGGTGACTCCCACGATTGTTGCCATTTCACTGTTCCGTTTCCACCGCAGCCGTTCTCACGACTCACGTCTTCATCGGCATCCATGACCTCGCCACCGAAGGAAGGTTCACAACGATGATGGGCGTCCCTGTCACCTACACGAAGTAAGTGTCAATTTTGACGCGAAGAGGATCCGTCTTTTCGGTAAATTAGCAGCTGTGGAAGCAAAAGCGCCGAAAATAATTTTTTTTGCATCATGTAAATATTTAGAAAAGCTAGCTAGCAATTTTTCGAATATACTCGTATAAAGTCAACAACATTTACGTATTGTTATTTGTGTAAGGCTACTATATGATTTTATATCTCGTTAGGCCAAATTCCTGAAACAACACCGATCCAAGTTGGTCCCATATTCAATTGTGTTTTCGCGCAGATCGAGATCCTTCAAGAACTGACCCACATGAATGTGTACAAATCCACTGGCCTAGATAATCACTCTCCCCGTGTTCTAAGGCATATGGCACCAGTTATATTGAAGTCATTGCTCGAAATAATCAATCGGTTTTTAAGAACGGGAGAAATTTTGCAGGATTAGAAACTAGCTAACGTGAACCCGATGCATAAAAAGAGGGATAAGAAAAGCTCCAGTAACTATCGACCAATGAGTCTTACGTCGGTCGTTAGTAACATCATCGAGCTCTTCTTGAGTAAGTGTATCACTGATCACCTGAGGATGCACCAGCTCATATCCGATTCTCAGCACGGTTTCCGCAATGGAAGAAACTGCGTAACCAATCTACTGGACTTCTCTTCGAAAGTTACGGAAATTAAAGATGAAGAAAATGGTGTGCACCTCGATTATCTAGACTTTTAAAAGGCTTTTGACGAGGTCTCACATCAACGGCTAATGAAAAGATTGGAGACCCAAGGCAACGTGGGAGACTACTTACGCTGGATCAGGGCATTGCTTGCCGGTTGGCAGCAGCGTGTGAAGCTTGAAGGAGAGACGAGCGAATGGACGCACGGAGCATCAGGGGTTCTACAAGGTAGCGTGCTTTGGCCACTTCTGTTCATAATTTACATTAATGCTCTTGATCGTCATATCCACATTAAAATGAGACTAAACTCTGTCATCCTGTTCCGAAAAAAGCTGAGCTCTAACAAGACCTTCACCACCTCTTGGACTGGAGCAGAAGGTAGCAGATGAGCTTTGATGTGAACAAATGTTCAGTAATGCACGTGGGGCCGGAGAACCCTTCAACTCAATTGAAAATGAACGGAACAGAATTGGCAGCTGTCACCCGACAACGTGACTTGTAAATAACTATTACAAACAATCTAAAACACAGCAACTTGCCAAGAGTGTGAAAATGGCAAGCAGAGTACTGAGAGTCATCACCAGGAATTTCGGATACTAGTTCAAGGACATTGGCGTTAGTGGGCCACACTTACAATTTGCTGCACAAGTCTGGTCGCCACATCTGTGTAAAGATATCGTTAATATGGAGAGAGTCCAACGCAGAGCAACGAAATTAAAATCTCAGCTGCGAAAGAAGCCATACAAATGTCACCTGAAAGAACTGGGCCTGATCTCTCTCTCGAACAAAGGCGACTCAGGAGGGCAACTAATGGAAACATTCAAGTATTTCAATAGCTTCAACGACGTGCCTACAACATAACTTTTCGAAAGAGACGTCAATTATCGCCTCCGAAACAGCGGTCAAAAACTCAACCATATTGCTCAGAGAACAACCTTAAGTCAGCAGTTCATTCCATATTTCACAGTGAACATTTGGGACGAACTCCCCTTCGACGTTGTCGGTGCGGAGACGGTCAACGCGTTCAAAAATCGTCTTGATAGACATTGAGAGAGACATCCTTCACAGCTAGGAACTCCTTCTCCAGAAGCCGCAAACTTTATCGACCAAAGTTTCAGAGGTCATCTATATTCTCCTCTCTTTCGCCCAACTAGAGATACGTCTCTTCACCGGATAAGCCACATCAGTATACGAGAACTTGCCGTAATACATGTAACTTTATGCTACTTTTTACAGACCCCCGAAAATGAAACGTATGCATCTAGCTTTATGTTATTCTTATCATCTGAGACGTAAACGTTCGGGTTTTCTAGTCCACCGTAGCAGCACATGTATATGCGTAATTCTCGATCCGTGCGATGTATAACATGAATGCCTTCACAGCTGGAACGGCGGTGAGCCCAACGGCGGCACAACCGAGAACTGCATCGTCATGAGGAAAAACAGAGACTTCCGCTGGAATGACGTCAGCTGCCAGAAATCTTTCATGTAAGTTTAGCAATAGAGTCATGCGTTGTGGAATGTAGTTTGAACTTTACCGTTGAATATTCCGACTGCAGCACACTGCAGCTGCTATTGTCCCATAACTGGAAAAAATATTTTACAGTGAAATGAGTAAAACATCTTGTGTCGAAAAGTCTTGCTTAGTTAGTGAGTTTTCCATGAGGCAAGTATTCGATTTTTTAAAGTGACAGATCGGCGTATATATACAGAGTACCTAAAACCTCAGGAGTATAATTTTTTACAGGCAGTATCATAGTTCCTATTCAGACATAAATATATTCATACCGTATCATTCTTTGTTGGTCGCCATAGAGATATTCCCTGAGAAAATTACGGTGTGATTTATGTATGAATGTTGTATGAATGTCAACAGCTAGTAAAGAGCACATTATACACTTCCCATTCACGCTCTAAGCCTTACTGTGCCTATTTGGTGATCTAGCAATTAGGGCTTGTCTTAGGAAAATAGATGGTTAACATAGGCTTGAAAGTGAACTATGAAACTCAGAATGCATAGGGATTTGGAACGAGAAACTTTGCTCCTTCTTTACCTCATTTTTTGCAAGTGAGCAAGATACTCTTCGGGAAATGCATAGTAGACAGCTGCCTCATATGTAAGCAACATATAATAAAAGATATCTTATTTTTTATGTAGTGTCATGTGCAGTCCTGAAGTACAATTTATTACTATATTTAGTGTATCTCCAAACTTAGTCTCGCTGATTCATAGGAGTAGTTCTATTATGTTATCATTGATCACAAATTGCTGCAGCAAACGTGAAGTAGTTAAGTTGATAACAGGTAAACTTGATAACCAAGCTGACATCTTTTCGTTAAGGATACTTCTTAATTCAAAAGAACTGAGCAAAAATATAAGTTCTCGTGGGAATTACGTTGTATGCTATGTCAGGCAGCAATGAGGCTCGGCAGTACCGGCGTAAAATTATATTAGAGCATGGATTTCTTAGGTAATATAACTTTAGGAATCCATGACTAGAGTAGGTAATGCTTTTATTAACGGAGCCTTGTTTTGCAGCGCTCTCTGTAAGGCTGAACCCACGGTGGCTGCCTAAGGACATTTGATGCGCTGAAGATCCGTCTGAGGTTGGTACGGCCAGGCAGTTCTAATAGACTCTGTAAAACTCCATCGGCATTCGGGAGACAGATTTTAGGCCTTTGCTAGGGCCGCCGTTCATGCTTCCTCTATGATATTGCTGCGACTTATAAGGATGGGTAATATCATCCGGACAGCAACCCTATTAAAGATTAGACTTACTTGCGTTTGTACGATTTTACGGAGCTCCCATGCCTATAAAATTCGCGGTTGATGCCTTTGTTGGAAAAGTAACCAGATAGAAGTTCTCTCCGCAGAAGCTTGGTCCCACAAATGCTTCGTAAAGTTAAGTACTGTATAACTCATGTGTGTGGCTTTAGGGACCAATGCACTAACGTCACGGTCACGGTTTATTCGCTTTCCTTTGGATTTAGCACTTCAGTCTAATTCCCAAATTGGCTTACACATTGCTGCAGGGTTAGAGCATTTTTTTTATCACAGCTGAGTCAACAGCAGTCTGTTGCAGCAGTCTGTTGCAGCAGTCTGTTGAAGCAGTCTGTTGCAGCAGTCTGTTGCAGCGACAAAATCTGAACCGTGAGAGCGACGCAGCCTCGCGGAACAACCGTGCAGCCTCCCACCACTTAACTTGTCGACGTGCTTGACAACCCAAACTCTCTTTCTCCTCCCCAATTAATAGTCTCTCAAGAGTTTTATAACAGAGAATATTGTAAGCGAGGCTCTTGATTACATAGAAGAATGAAGTTAGTTACAGAAATACTGTATATTCTCCCAGAATTGTCGCGTATCTTGATGAGCGACGCTTTTGCATGGGTTGAAGAAATATACCCCACATGAATAGCCTCCTCCACTGAAATAAAAACAGCCCAGGCAGGTAATCAGTAAAGCAAAAGAGTGTAGGTTGACAGCGCGTACTGTAACGAGACAGAAGTCAAACAGTGGGCATCAATGCAGTCCGGTCTGTTCGAATAACGCAATGTTTTTTCCTTAGATTATCTGCAACTTAATTTGTAAACTATTCAACTCCTCAAGGTCATGTTATGTTATCCACCAGGACCTAATAAAGCTTATTATCATAAATCACTGTAGATATGAAAACGAGACAAAAACGTTCGAAATAATGAAAAATCCCCCAGCACATGCAGTTAAAGATTCAACTGCAGAAAATCTATAGCTTATTCACGCAGAAAAGTTTGCTAACAATAATTCTTTGAGGCAGTACTATTTACGTAAAATCAATTTGAACATTAAGTGATATTTTTTTCGTTCCCGCAGGAACACTGCAAGACTACAATATTTGAACATCCAAGAATCAGCAAAGCCACTTCTGCAGCTATGGACTCTTCCTCCTTCTAAGAACACAGTCCTCTTCGGAGTTTCATTGCCATCGTCTTCTAAATTTTCAAAGAAAATTTTGCGTGTAGCCATTCTCCTAATATAATATCTAAATCAGCTGAAGCTTTTTGTCATTGCTCCTTCCACACAGCAAGCAACTAATTTGTCAAGAAGGAATATGATGTTACTAATGTTATTCAGAACTCAGTACCTTCACTCAATTCAGTACGACATTTCTCTAATCTAATCCATCTGCATAGCGTGATGATAAGGATTAGTTAACAAACAAAAAAGAAAAATTAACTTATATGAATAAGTCATCCTCGTGTTCATATATATCATGTTTGTCTTTTCAACGCGTTCACTCATCCACTCGTCCGAATGTTTTGTAGCGTCATATTCAACACAACTTTATGAACGCCACAAGAGGGTATTAAAATGTTAGCCCTCAACTAGTTAGAACCCCACAAGTGTCTCTTGGCTAGTTACAGATTTCTCTTCAAATTCGGAGTGATATAAAACTCAGTGCATATTTCTGCTGTTGCTGCGGCACAGTAAAGTAATAAATTCGGACTAATGGATGAGTGAATACATTGAAATGGCTAACTTGTAGATCAGCCTCTAGATATTGGAAATTTTTTTATTAGCAGACGGTAGACCCGTTCTCAAAGAAAAGAACAAGTTTAGATTTCGACACCCACGAGCCATTCGGCACTATATGGCTTACCTCAAAGTGTTTGCTTAGTTTCGGATAGGTTATCTAAGTTAAGAATAGGGAAGGATAGCTTCGGTGCAGCTAGAAGAAGTGCATACCTTACCCAAATCACAACTTTAATCTCAGATAGACCACGAACGCTCTGTTTAGCAGCACCAGTGGTGCAGTGTAACCCACTGCACTCCACTCAAACCCTCCCTTATTTGGTTCGTTCAGGACTTTGGTCTCACTGAGGCTCGGCCCCACTTAGGTGCGACGTGGACCGGAACCTGCAGCACTTGCCTGCAAGATCGAAACGTTTCAACGTATTTCCTCCAAGAGGGCAAAGAGGGTTTGACCTTCTTGGAGGCAAGCCAACAACAACAACAACGAGCACCCCTCCCTGGCGCTGTACGCCAAGACCGAATACTGTATTCGAAACGATTTGCAGTGAAATACAGCGTGATGCATCAGAAGCTGATCGAAGATAATGGCCTATTACCCAACATATTAATAACAAAGAGGTTAAGCATAAATCCGCATGAAAGGGTATAAGCTCCTGATCAAGACGACTTGAAAATATAGAAAAATAGCAACGTTTTAGTGATAAATGAACTCCCTCTACTAGCAATCAGTAATTCGCAAAGTTAGAAGGTGAGAAAGATGAAAAATACCTGCTGTAACAATTTATTAAGGAATGTACATTTTTGCCATATAATGATTTGTTCAACTGATCAAAGTTATAACAAAAAAAAATCGTAGGAAACTAGCCGTAAAGTTTTAACTTAATAATAAGTACTGCCTCCATTCTTGTTGATATAATCTCAAAAATTCTTTGCGTTGTAATAGAAATGAGGGTTTCCGTGAAGTTTGGAGGAATGCTGTGACAGTTCCTAAAGATGGCATAACGAAGTTCGTTGACTGTCGCAAATTGTTTACCATTTCCGTTAACATCGCTAGCCATCCCCAAAGAATTTCTATTGGGCATAAGTCTGGCGAATATGCTGGAGGACATAAAACAGAGGTCCCACCTTCTTGAAACAAGGTCATAGTCTGGCGGGCAGTATGAACTGCTGCTTTATTCTGGTGGAAAAACTATTCATCACCACACAGACGAGGGCCCTTCGTCGACAAAGATGGTCTTTGTTACATGCCTACATTACCCGCAGCTGTTTGACGAACCTGTACCACTTGAAGCTTCATTAGTCCCTTATAGGAAAGCACCCATCACTATGGCGGAGCCTTCACCGCTGTGACGCATGTAAAACATTTCAAGAGGCATCTCGTTGTCATGCCAGTATCGTTGGAGGCCATCAGGGGCACCCAGATTTTTTTGAACTTCTTTCGTCAGTAAACTTAACTTAAACCACTTTTCAATGTCCTATCGAGCAAACTGTAAACGGGCCACTTTATTATTATTATCATTACCGTATTATTATTAAGATTCACCAGACTTGCGACGTGAGAACGGAAGAAATTCCATAAGGTTATCAACTTCTACGCAGTCAGCCTAGCAAGAGAAAAAAAAGAAAGAGAAAAATTAGAGATCACAGAATCACTGTGTTCACAAGTTGCACAAGTTGCTTAAAGCTGCCTATACCTTCACCAACAAAAGCAGAACTATCAAGACTATTCCAAACATCCACATGTGATGGAAAAATGAACAAAAATACTGACTTGAACGACAAAGTACTGGTTCCAGGATAAACTCATGCAGAGCACCGCTATGCCGAGTATACCTCGTCCGAGCAAATGGTTCTGGAAGAAAAACCACCAGTGGATTACTAGGGCAATTATAAACCATATTGGAAGAATATATAGAGAAAGCAGACTCCTCAAACTCTTACGACGATGCGCCAGATCACAAGGCACAACTCCATCTACCAAAAACGCACATCGACGAACCACTTTGTCGAGCAAACTCAGATGACACTCGGAGCAGCATTCCGAAACGGGAAGGACATAGCAACTAAAGCAGCGTCATATTAACTCTACCGAACCAAACACCTTCCAAGCACGTCGCATAAGACCAATTTTCTGCGATGCTCGTTAGGCAACTGAATGGATGTGGGCCTCAAACGTCAAAGTTGGGTCAAAATAGACACCCAAGATTACCAGGTCATTTACCACAGGAGGTGACGTACCATCCAGTATGAGTGCGGGTAAAGCAGGTCTCACTGTACGTGACCTAGATACGAACATAGTTTTAGTCTTACCTACATTTAACTTCATCCTTCATCTAGAACACCAAGAATAAATCACCTCCAAATCACGCTAAATGAGTTCTGAAACTTTCACCTATTATTAGGATTCTCGTGAACATCCAGCATACTAAAATCATCGGCGTAACCAACAGGTAAATTATGAACTAGATCAAACGAGTGCGCTGCATAAATAATGAACAATAAAGGGCCCAGAGCACTACCCTGTGGGACCAACCTACCCTCATGACCCCTATCAAGCACCTAGTGCAACTCATGAAAAATGTGAAGACGAGCATCACAAGTTCCCAAGCCCTTACAAAGACCATACTGTGTCGGACGAAGAACACCCTGCTTCTCAAGAAAGCGACCCAACCTCGAAGCAACCAACCATTCGTAAACTTTAAACAAAACAGGTGTGATTGAAATGGAGCTATATGCGGAGGTCCCAGATGAGATACAGCCCTTCGGAACAGGCGTCACATGAGCAATACGCTAGCATTCCGGGAAGGAGCCTAGCCGTAATATTCGACGGAACACAGAAGCTAGCGGAGCTGCAAGCACAACAGCCATCCTTGCTAGAAAGAGAGGAAACATACCCGATGGATCAGTGGCACCGTAGGGGTCCAGATCAAGTAGAAGGGGATACACTTCAGAAGATCTGAAAGCAAAAGCGGATAACCTCAGCTCAGTGTCACACGCCAAAAGAATGCGAGCCTGGTCCTGACTCTGATTCCCATAGAAGTAGCGTAAGAAAAGGTCCGCCTTGGCAGTAGGGTCCACAACAAGGTCACCACCAGCACTAATCAAAAGGGCGGACAGAAGAACTCTCACCAAGCACAACGCTCTTCAAGGTTGACCACCACTCATGTGCGCGCTAACATACGAAGCTAATAACTCCTTGGACCTCAGATTAAGCTCCGTCTCAGCTTCCTGATAAGTAGCCCCAGCACGACGCTGCAGTTCTCTGAAACGCTGAAAGTCAACATCAGATCGGCTAGCGCCTCAACGGGCATATGCCTCCCGCTTCAAATGGTGCGCCCTTCTACAGGCATCATCAAACCAGGGTTCATCGCCTGTCCTGACCGTAATTAAGCGGGAAGGGAGATAAATACGTACCATGTCAGAGAAAAGCCGATCCAAAGTAGACCCAGGATCAAGAGACGCTCTCACAACACCCCAAGGTAGCGCAAGGATAGAGCCTGAAACTGAGTTCCAATTCCCTCTGGAATTTAAATCAAGGACCTTTCTGACGCTGTTTTACATGCCTTTTTCTCGTAAGTGTCGCCTGATGGTTATTGAACTACAATCAGTATCTGTGACTGCCTTAATTTTCTTGGAAAAGTGTCCTTTGTCTTGAGAAACAACCCGTTTAATTCTCCTACTCAATGCAGGGAAAATTTGTTATCGGTCTACCACAAAATTTTGCTGTTCCATGACTCTCGTGGTCCTTTAGGAAGTTGTAAATCACAGTCTTACTGCGGTGAATCTCTGCTGCGATTGCACGCTGCGACAAATCTTGCATAAGCAGTTCAACAATTCGACCACGAATTTGCTTGCCTTAGGCATAGTGACACCTTCACATTATCTGTGCAAGCCTGTAACTGATCCGAAAAGCCGGAAATTACTCTAGAATTAAACATTCATTACTCTGGTCTTATCATTTTGATAAACTGAAAAACTTATTATTTGACATAAATGTACACTTCTTAATAAATTGTTACAGCAGGTATTTTTCATCATTCTCACATTTTACCTTGAGGAATTATTGATCCCTAGTCGAATGAGTTTATTTATCGCTAAAACGGTATTATTTTTTTTACATTTTCAAAGGGTCTTAGACTTTTGACCAGGTATTTATCAGTGTTTCGCACATAAATTTATAACATTCCAATGTGTTAGCCTTAACATTCAAATGTATAGACGCATTCTTTGTATCATGCGAGTTCATGTTTGGGCGGAGCTAGCCACCGTCTTTCAGGTCAGAAGCTCTCTGACAAACAACATTAATGGTATTTAATGACACCATACAAAATATGCTTGTTCACCAGCATCGCTATATGTGAGCGACATGCGTAATTCTCAATGACCTTCCGGCCGGAACCTATATCAATACAAGCTCTCTGTTAAAACAGGTAGCAGAGTTTCAGTTATATTTGTGATTCTCATAAACTAAACCAATTTACCGGCGGACTTCCGACCCAATTTAGGCGGAAGTTGCCGGCCTTCCAAATGACTGAATATTTAAGGCGCTTGTGCTATCAAGTGTCAGCTTATTCGGTACTTAGCTTTACTGTACCTACCAACTTTGTCTACTGCAGTCTGCTTTTAGCACTTATTCAGATGTAGACCTTGTACTTTGTTGTCTGCATCTATCAAGTACCATGTTGCTACTTATTATTGGATGATATCTTCTACGTCTAGTATAATAAAATTTAAATAAACATCTTAACGACATTCCTTCACCAACCAGCACTGTAACCTGTGTGCATTACTCTGCATTGAAGTTCACTCTCACAACCAAGAACGGTGACGAACTCAATCAACACTCTCGCACGCACACCAGAAATTGAATATATTACAAAATGCCATTAACTTTGTTTTTCCAGCACTTAGAATTAAACGATTCTTATTAAGCCAATCTAAACGAAGATCAATAAATTACACAGTTTTGTCTATTGCACATGTGAAACGATAAATCATTTATATAAAATATAGCATCATCTGTAAACGGTATTTTTTCACATCATTAGAACATGCAATATCATTAACAACGTTAAACAGTGAATGTCCTAAAGCCGATCCCGGGGGTACACCTAGTTTCACTTTTTCTACATTAGATTGAGCATCTTTAATATCAACATATTGCAGGCGATCTGACAAATAACTAGTTATGAGGCTCAGCATATTTCCCCTCATATACCATAATGTTCCAACATCATCACCTATATCTTCTTGTTAACCGTTTCGAAGGCCTTCTGTAAGTCAAGAAACAGACAAATTATGAATATTTTAGATCTAAGGGCCTCCAATAAATCCCAACAAGCTTAAATATTGCTAGAGTGGTATTTCTGCCCCTTCTAAACTCGCACTGCGCATCCGGTAAAATACTATTTTTATTAAGAAATGACGATAGACGGGGATGAATTAATTTCTCAAATATTTTATTAAAGAGGGGCAGAGTAAAGATTGCCCTGAAGTTAGAAGTGTCATTGCGGCTCCAAGACTTGAAAATCGGGATTACTCTAGCAGTTTTCAAGACGCTAGGGTAAATAACTTCCAGCATACATTTATTAAAAATCGAACACATGTATGTTTTAATGTAAGGTTATATAGGTAGCTAATTTATTGATGAGAATTGATCACTGTATTATCGCTTGCTAAGTGCATTTTAGTAAAAAAAAAAAGACAAGGAGAGGAAGAACGAAGTGAAGAAAAATTCGCTCTTGATTTCCTTGTCATTCCACCTGTGATGTATCGCTTATCGTAGCAACCTTAGATAGTAATATCATAATGAAGTTTAATGTTGATACTTGTACGGTATAAATTTTTTCCTTCATATTTCAGACGTATTCATTTATTATGACATTTTTAGTCGAAACTAGCTAGTCTGAGTGCCAGCAATAGATCACTTTTTTCGCTGCCCCAGTGTTTCTTTTTATACGTTATACGATACCACTTACATTGAGAATAATTTGAATAAAATAATCATCGAATTTTCAGAGAAATTATTTTCTTAAGGCCAGGTACTTTAACTGAATTCCATTGAACCTCCATGGTTTACTATTTACGTGTGTCTTGCGGCTTTCGATGCATCGTAGCTAATCAAACCATACAAAAAATAACTGTAGAATTTCCTTACTATTAACCTATATTGGGGAACGATATCTTTGACAATCACGAGCCATAAATCAATATATTTCTATACAGTGATGCATTATTCCATATAGATATTAATGCTGATACGTGTGATTGCCATCTCTTTTAGAATTTCTACTACCTCCAACTTGTAGTTTACTTGCACGATTCTGAGCGATTCTGAGAAATTTCACTAAAAGCAGGTTGCTGAAAATAGAAGAATTTTTTCATCAACTTATGTGTTCTGGCAATTACTGTGGGCGATGCAAGTAACTCTGCACGGCTTATATGAATTGCTTTGCTGGAAATAGTGTTAGCATTAAAATATGGAACAACAAGATGCAAGGTAACTGCAGCAGAAACCACTTTGACATATTCATGAGCTAACCCATTTCCAACAAGACAGGCTAGCTTGATAACTCCGTCAAGGAGGTTATGTTTCCGTCGTGTTTGTCTGGTTGTTTGTATGTCTGTCTATCTGTCTGTCACCGAGATAACTCAAATAGTTATGAACCGATTTGTACGAAATTTACAGGGATCGTTGGGTATGTTAGGAGGAACAGATGATTAACTTTTGGTGAAGATATGTCTATCCGTTTGTTTGTTTGTTTGTTTGTTTGTTTCCTTGTTTGTCTGGCTCATTTTTCTCAATACCATAACCCAAAAAGTTATGGACGGATTTTTTTGAAATTAACATGAGCTGTTTGATATATAACAGAGAGTAAATGACCAAAATTTAGTAATGTTCCGTTTTTTCGTTCGTCCGCTTGTCACTGTTTTTATTTTATGCTTGTTAGCACAATAACTCAAAAAATATTGAATGGATCTTTATAAAATTTATAATGGTTGTTAGTAATGTTAAAAGACATAAATGTTTGAATTTTGGTGCAGATCGGTTTGTTCGTTTGTATGTTTAACTCATGTTTGTCATAACGTTTGTTAGCAGTACAACTCAAAAAGTTATGGACGGATCTTCAAGAAAATTGCACAAGCTGTTATTACTATCAAAAGATACAAATGATTAGACTTTGGAGTTTGTACAAAGAAAATTATAGTTTCAGAGCCAATTTGAATTTTTTGTTACCGTTGCTCCGCATGGCGGAGGTATGCGCTCTCATAGTGGTTTAGATGGTAATGTATTTATGGCTACTCAGGAAGCTTCTGAAATCGTCTCAGTTATGGCCCATGATTTTCAAAAGGCACCAAAACGGACATCCTTCAGTAGAAATAGATGACTTGACTTAGCTTTATGTTGAATGAAGGCTGTGAAATCCTTGTAGTTTCATAGCTTTTGAATGTTGTCTGGTCCAAAGAAACAGTGCCCAGGAGACAGTTGTGGTGAATGTCACTATCAATATGCTGCAAAGCTAATGTGATGTTCATTGTGTAAATAGCCAGTAGACGTAAAATATGGTGGTAATTATAAAATGTTGAAAAAAATGAAGTTACACACAGTCACGTGTGACTTACATCAATGAACACATTATAGCCTACTTGGAGAATTATAGTATTGGGAGAAGTCAAACTGTAACCTGGTGTTGTTAATGGTCAATCAAGTGCCAAGTTTTCCTTTGAATGAGTACTTTCACCAGTTAAATGAGTATTAGCATGGAAGTAAATATTAAACCTAGGCAAATTGCAAATAATAGAATGTGTCGACTATCATCAAAAGTAAGATCTAACATTTCAGGAATACGGTACATCCCATCATCAGAGTGTGAAATTTAAACCTATCAACTATGAATTGAAGAGTATATATTTTATCCTTTATTACAATAATGGAGGGGGAGGAATGAGAGTGTAGGTCCTATCGGAGGGGAGTCTAAGACGTGAATGAACAAAGCTATCTGAAGGGGCCGGACGACGATGCCTGTACAGTCAGCGCGTGTGGGGCTATGTGTGGGCTATGTGAAGCGGTACAGCTGAGGCCATAATGTTGAGGCTGGGCTTTATTCTATGGATGTGGAGTGACTCTAATGTTGTGAGCTCGAATGGGTTTGAAAACTCTATGATGGAGAAATCTTTTTTACCGATAGGATAGTTGTTTTGCTCAGCATGTAAGCAGGGAGCTAAATGTGAGGGTTTCCCAAGTGGTAAACCGGTACGATTGGATACACCTAAATGTTGGTCAATACGGGCTTTGAAGTGTTGCCCAGTGCTACCGATGTATGAGGCACTGCACGCCTGGCACTGGTAAATAACACTGGACAAAAGTGGTGTCGGGGGGTTTGTCTTTAAATGTCGAGTAGGACCCTATGATAAATGCATATAAAACACCATCCTACCCTATTGCAAAATTTTCGTTCCATAACTTGAACCTCTAACAACCAATCAGTGTACTTTGTGCAATTCATATGACTTTCGCGACCGTATCAAAAACCTCCAATTGAATCCCAATGCCTACTTAGCCAGCTTCGGCATTACATCTCTTATCACAAACATCCCCGTAGGTGAAACCATAGATATTATCGTTAGCAAAATCTTTGATGACACGGACCTATTCCACAACAAGGATAAACCTACTTTCAGAGCTCTCCTTAGTTTTTCCATTGAAGATTCCTTCTTCATGTTTAACAATAGACTGTACAAGCAAATAGAAGGGGTTTCCATGGGCGCCCCACTTAGTACTTTGTCAGAAAATATCCTTCCCTGCCATCATGAAGCTCTTTGCTCAACGACTGCCCAAATGTTTTCAAACCGATCTACTACATTCGCTACGTAGATGACACCTTGCTCATATTCAACAATCAAACGCATCCTGATTTATTTCCGCAATATTTGAATAGCAAACATCTGAGCATCAAATTCACCCCCGATAATGAATCAAATAATTCGTTAGCTTTTCTAGATGTTCTAATAACTAACTAAGACTTCACAACAACCACTGGGGGTTACAGAAAATCAACATTCTCAGGCTTCGGGTCAAGTTTCTTCAGTCACTGCTTCGATCAATTTAAAATCAATGCAATAATAACATTACTAGTTCTATTAAATCATCCGTCTTCCTCCTACCTTGCATTTTTAAATGAAGTTGACTTTCTCCGAACTTTCTTCAAAAATAACGGATACCGCACCACCTCCTGGAACACTACTGTAAATTGTTCCTAGACAAACTATTCGATCCCGGCATTAGTAAACCCTCGGTCCGTAAACTGGACTTCTTTCACTCGCTTCTGTACTACAACCAAGCCAAAGAAAGACAATTCTAACTACAATATCACGTTGAAAAATATAGTTTCTATGGATGTGTGGTTTATTTAAATTCATTCTTGCCAGTTACTGGAATTATAACTCCCCCTTCAATAGGAGCTTAGTACTGGTTCTGCGAACGAAACCACAGTTTAGGGCGATAGTTTACTCCCACAACAGAGGCATGCAGTAGTGAACACCAATGCTGTTCAATGTTAAAATAAACCCAACACTATTTTTTAATACTAAGCATTTCTCGCGTCTTTGACTTATAAATTGATTGACTCATAATTTTTTTTGAGTAATGAAACTATGTTATGTTCTGTTATTTTTTGACGCTCATGTTTACGTCATGCACCGCCACATCGAACAGTTTCTTTATATACATGTGTGTCTATACACCCACGCCACCAAAGAGCGACGGAAATCGGGACAAAAAAATTGCACGTGTTTTCCGCTTTCATTGTATTCCAACCTTTTTGGACCGAGCAATGGACATAGTCCTATAAAACGCCGATATAAAAGTGGAACATATTCGCAATGGTGTTTACAACACAGGATCAACGCCCAGAAGAACAGCTAGTTGGGAAAGAAGAGGAAGAACAGAACAAAGAATCATTAGAGAGAGCATGAAAAGTTTGTTTCTACAAACATATGCCATCCATTTGTTGGTGAGATGAATCACATATGAGGTACTCCGCGTATCAAAATAAGTAAAATGATGAAATGTATTTAGCTACGAGCATTTGAATACAGACTACATTATTTAATTACTCGTTTTCAAATGTATTTGCAACCCTAGTTTTCAAATAACCAATACAACTTGTATACAATTGTATTAAAATACTATCCATCGCTGGTTCCACAGCATGTGCTAAAATTGCGAGTAAAACCAGTCTATGCGTCGCGTGACTTTAGCAGATAAGCGTGTGACGTTGCAGATGGTCACAGCCACTCAGCGGAGTCAGCTTTCAGAGGGAGGGCAAAAGTAAATGCTTGATTGGCTGTAACGAGCTGTGACGTCACCCGCGCGTCTGCTATTGTCACGTGATCAGTAAGCTGGTCTCCCTTCTACCCACTGTAGTGAGATCCACGCATTCTAAACAAACTACTGAAAGTTATTAGTTTGAGTAATATACATTAGTTTCACGTTTTGCGCAGGTGTTGGTTCCCATAAGCCTCTTTTTCATTCATTAAAAACAAGAGAGATAGAAGCAATTGTCATATTTACTTAGAATTTAGCGTTATTCGAAAATGGTAAAGAAATAACTGAAAACAACGTGGATAGAAACTGAGCATATACTAAATGATTACAGCAGTATGAAAACGATTCACTACCTAGCGTGAAGGTAAATCTACGGAAATCCATCCCAATATTTAACTTACTTTTTTCTCCTAGCAGTTTATTTTCTAACATTCAATTTGAATATTTTCAGAATCAGAATTTTTGTACTGCTGAATTAAGCGGCAGGTTGAATTTTGTTGTATTAGTTTTTAAATAGAGCCTGGTGAAAGGAATTCTTCTATATTTTCATCTTGCAGTTTAGGATTCAGCTTGCTGCTTAGGTTGTTACTGAATCCTAGGCTTTACCTCGGAGCTTACGCTGAGAAAAATTTCGGTGCACGTAGGTGTTCCACAGAAAAGAATCAGGACGCACGTAGGTGTTCCACAGAAAAGTATCAGGATGCACGTAGGTGTTCCACAGAGAAGCATCAGGATACACGTAGGTGTTTCATGGCGCAGTTTGGTGTGTCATCGCAGCAGACATAAAAACATATTTCAGCCAGAAAAACATATTTCCGCAAAAACAAAGTGAACAGAAGCTTTGTAGTTTTGCTACAAATGCGAAGCGAGACGCGGTTACATATTAACACTCAGATCGCTATTGTTTTTCAAAGCTTCGTCTTTTCAGGTCCATCAATTTTAGTTGTTTCTGATGCATCTTGGTGCATCATCGGCTATATCACAGAACCGAAACACATAAGTACATCAATTCGTGCCAAGTGCATCATCATGATGCACTTTATCTTTATGATGCGCTTGGGTGTTTCGGTTTTGGGACAAAATGCATGTAATTTTGATGCATCTGAGTGCATCAAAATTTCTCTCAGTGTCAGTGTAGCTTTGTCCCAAAATTTAGGCTGTGTGACTAAGCTCAGGCTTTGTACTAAAGCTTTTGCTTCGTACTGAAGCTTTGGCTTTGTCTTGAAGTTAAGTCTTTGTGACGGAGCTTAGGCTTCGGCTTGAAATTTAGCCTTTGACCCGCAACATACGTTTTAATCGAAGTTTTGGGTTATACTGAAACTTAGGCATTCACTGAAGCTTTCCATTGAACTCCTGTATGACATTGAGTCCCTTGTTGTTGTTTCTTCAGCGGTTTTTCTTCTGTATATTTATTTTTCATTTTCAGTTACATTTAAAGGATTTCCAAAGTCCCTAAACACAACCAAATGTTTTTTAACTATCGATCGACGTGACATTCATATTATTCACAAAAGTTTTTACCGGCTGCTAAAGCTTCTGCTCACCTCTTTTCTTAGACTATCCAACAGGTAGTTTTAATGCATCGCCGTAGTAGAATTACTACGACTAGCAGAACATTGAAGTGAAGCAAAATCATTGCCGTCATTTTCCACAGCCTAATGCACTAAGCTGCATATGCATTGTGTATAGATTCAAGGTAAAAAAAACTTAAATTGTGGATAAAATCAATTTACTTCACAATTCATCGGGATTATAGTTTCATGTTTTGCATTTGATACTATTGCGTCAGAAAAAAGGCATTGATATTAAAGGTAAAGAAACCCATATTGTAGTTGCAATTTTTTAAGATTTATTTCATAGCTTCTCATGAATAAATTTCAACAGCGTTTTAATATGAAATGCGTAAGGCAAACGGGCGAGATACAGGCGAGACTCTGCTCAGTTGGGCCTCCTGCGCTCGAGTCGTTGCTTGCAGAACTAGCGCGAAGGGATGGTGGCGGTCTCGCAGATGTACCTGGAGAGAAGTTTCAGTTCTTAAAATTTACTTTAATATTGTTGTCATTTTACATATACATGGTAGACCAGGGGATATGTCAAAGAGTGGCTTAGCTCCTGCCTGGTATGGCACAAATCAAGTCATGACATATAAAAGCATCATATAATAATACTGCTTGTTCCTTCCGATGTTCCTTCCTTCCTTAGTTTGTTAGTACGACGATTACGCTTTCACTATTAAATGGGGTAAAATTACGGTATGAATAATTGCTTGATACCTGAACAATTGCTTGATATCTAAACAATTGCTTAGATATCTGAACAATTGCTTGATGATATCTGAACATTGCTTTATATCTGAAAAACTACTTCATGATATCTGAATAATTGCTTTATATCTGAACAATTGCTTCATATCTGAACAATTGCTTCATATCTGAACAATTGCTTGATGATATCTGAACAATTGCTTGATATCTCAACAATTGCTTGATATTTGAAGAAGCTATTGTATACCATCTCGGGAGAGAAGAGCACAAAGTTAGACTCTTTTAAGCTGGAACTGCTCTCAGGCATAGGCAGAACATTGGCGGTTTGGCGTGGAACATATTTTCGCGCTGTGTAATTTTTTATTTGGATGACGGGGGACTGGGGCATAATAAGTGAGTAGCAATGTTTTCATTCTGCTGAATTTACATAGGTTCTTTCAGTACTAGATAGGGTAAAATTAAGATGATAAGGGTCCGAGATATCACTGAAGCATAGTGCTGTTCATGTAGATTTTTCAAACGTTCCAGCCAGTAGTTTCACTTACTGCAAGCTATGGCTTTTTACCCAAATAATGGTAACGCCGTACAATACAAGGCGGTACGTCATAGACACCAATCTGACATTCCGGCACTCCCTTTACTGGTATAGCTACGACTTGGAGTTGCTTCGCTACTTAGTCTTTCGTCTTTCGACACCAAAGATAGAACAATCTGTAGTCGACTGCAGCTGCGTACCTCTTTAAGAATTACCTGGAATTTCCCTGCAGCGCGTTCAAATGTCTGGGGGTTTCTTAAGCTGGATGTGCTGTCCAGGAGATGAATTTTTTCTCTTCTCGGTATCAACATTCTCAATGACTCGCTGCATCAAATATTGGCTGCTCTGGCGAGAGCACGCATCAATCACACAATGCAGCACAAATCACTCACTGCACATCACAATAAACAACGATAAGCGCGTGGTTACTTCACACAACTTACTGCCGCTTGTCTTCACAGTAGTTGTCGTACATGCCGGAGGAGTTCAGCGACACGCAGTCGTCGTTCCTGTAGAGCCAACCGTACCAGGAGGATCCTGTCGGCTCGCCGCTGGCCCACCTGTTGCAAGAGTTGTTAGTTAGATTCTTCACAAAAGGCTCAGGTAGTTAAAGTAACTTTGTAAAACACTGCTCGTATACAGTTTAGATGAGGAACTAACCATTCTAGGCTAAAGTCATTACAGTTGATCTAGTTTTAAACTGTCATATGTTCTAAGCAATTGATTAGCCTAAATCAATTTGACAATGCACTGAATCAACTACGCCTCACTAAAAGCGGGTCCCTAGGCTAAGCTAAGCAATGTTAAGATAAAATTCAAATTGGTCATGATATTAGGATTTTTTTTTATCATCCCAATATTTTTTTGTGTGTATTTCACAATGATAATAACAGTTTCTGTAATTTTCTTGATGATACGTCAGTAACTTTTTGAGTTATGTTCTAAAAAAACATTAGTCAAACCCACAAACGGACGAACCAATCATCACCAAAATTTTGTCATTTGTGTCTTTTAAGAAGTTCATCGAATTCCGCAAATTTTGTGAAGATCTGCTTGTAACTTTTAAAGTAATGTTACTGACAAACCTAATAATAAACATAGAGACAAATAAAAGGACGAACAAATCAACACGAAAATTTGATCATTTGCTCCTAGTAATAAAACAAAGAACTCCTGCAAATTTTATGAATATCATTTCTTAACTTTTTGAGTTTTGCTACCGAATAAACGGGCAGCGAACTGTTGAGCGGATTTGGTTATAGAAGTTAATCATTTGTTTCTCTTAACGTGACTAACGATCCCTGTAAGTTTCATACAAATCCGTGCATAACTTTTCGAATTATTTTGGTGACAGACAGACAGACAAATAGACAGACAAAGAGGCAACCTAGACAGAAGCATAACCTCCTTGGCGGAGTTAATTAAAGGCATTGAATCTATCCCAGCATAAACGTAGTTTTTTAGGAGGTTGAATAACTGAAAGCAACTAGCAAGACCAGTGATAACAATAATTCATTTTTCCTCCAGTTGTGGAAGTTTTCATAGCTTAACAATGCTACATCTGATATAAAACAAGTACGATAATTACCAACGAAGTTTGCAGATCCCTAGTGTTAACATGCTAATAGCTTCGCTGTACGAGGAGTAAGATTGTTTAACAAAATGCCTCGGCATATTCGAAACGCCACTGATATCAAAACTGTAGAGTTCAAAAATTTGCTGGATTCACGATTAAGAAGAATATCAGATAGACCAGCGGTCAGCGGTTACGTGCACTGTGGAGATAATTCGCTGCTGGCTCTCTCTTTGGTTGCAAACTGCGGCACCACAGAAGACACACAGCAGAGTGACTCCACACACGTGGGGTGACGTGAGCAACGTCACCTGGACTTCTTCCGAAGACTCTCAAGGTAACTCAAGGTATATACTGTATATNGACCAGCGGTCAGCGGTTACGTGCACTGTGGAGATAATTCGCTGCTGGCTCTCTCTTTGGTTGCAAACTGCGGCACCACAGAAGACACACAGCAGAGTGACTCCACACACGTGAGGTGATGTGAGCAACGTCGCCTGGACTTCTTCCGAAGACTCTCAAGGTAACTCAAGGTATGCAACACAACCAACTATGTCAACGCAATCGTACAAAAAAAAAACTTGCCTATTTTACGAAAATAAGAACTTATCAAGCTGCAAGTGTTGTCACCCTGTTGGATGTACGAATAATGCAATCGCAATGTAAATTCTTCCAGCGTCAATGCTGCTAATCAAAACCAAACAGAAAGTGCAGTTTGTATAAACGTTTTGCTTGGCGTTAGGGAGTCATCAAATTAAGAGCAAAAATTTTTATTGCCAACTGATTGTATTTCCTGGCTTTTTATTTAAATATTTACACCAACAACTATTTATGTAAATGCATTTTTTTCGACTCTCCCTAGAAGCAAAACAATTGTATAATGTAATTACCCCCGTGGGAGCGAGCTCAAGATTTACAAAAAGTTCCCTTAATTGATTCAATGATTTCTGTTTATTTTTTTTCTTTTTTTCAATAAAAACTTCTTATACTGACCAGCATAAGTCAATATTTACACAAATTTCTGAACAATTTCTAAGACTAATGGACTGGTTACAGGAGATGGCATGAGAATCTCTAACCAGAAAGAAGCAAAGAAGATATCTCTATCTGAAGTTCTACTCTCAGTGATGCAAGAGACAAGCCATATTAAAAACTTCGGAATAATTCAGGATCTCTTTGCCATCAATACCGTCTACTGATCAAAACTAAAAGAAAGAGCTTTCAAGCAAGGAGGAGTATTTACTTGAGGTAGGAAGAAGACTTGTTGTCCGAGAAGTAGTATTTGCCTTCGTTGGACTTGTCATTGGTCTCAATCCAAACTCGGTAGTTCGCGGCAACGCCTGCACAAAGATTCCGCATCATTGAGAATAATATTAAAAGTGGCATCATGAGAAAGACACATGCAGCATTACAGCGACATCTGCAGCATCATAGTGACATCTGCAAAAAAATTTGCTGGAACGCATTACAAGCCCTGGTGGTACATACTGTAGTATTATAAATTTTTAACAGATGCAACTACTAACTAACTCTGTGACTTACTTGCGAGTATCTCACAACGCTGTTATTACGTTGAGTTTTATCAAACGAAACAAGAAAAAACAAAAATTTATCTACTGCTACTGTCTTCATCTCATACGTATATGTACTTAAAGAAACAAGCCAGTGTAACAAATAATTATTCGTAGGCCGAAACATACACTCAACAGACATCTTCACACAACATCCTTTCTTTTCCGGTACACAAGACTCACAATTCTGTCGTTTTGCTGCTTCTCTCTAAACATTAGACTAGGCATACGTTTCTAAGTTCTACAAATATCCTGTGAATTTGAAGTGATATCCGAAACAGCTCTAACGACCTTTGTTGAGCAAACTGACTTGGCTAGCATTTCAGTAACGTATTTGGTCGACACGAGGTTGTGGTTGTGAGGACGTAACAGAACGCTCAGAGACTTTGTTCTACGTACAGGGAACACCACCATCGTGTGAACCTGGCCTCGAAGAGAAGAGGTCTAGCATGTCTCAGTGGGAAGTCATACATGTTCTTTATAGAAACTGAGCTCTACTTTTGTCAATGAGTGACTGATAGTTAATGTATCACTTGTCCATTATTCATATGCAGCTAAGTGTTACCACGATCGCTTGTTGCTCATGATTACCCCGATTGCTTTTTTTTCTCATTCATGTTTAATATACTTTGTTAGATGTTACGAATTGGTTACTTTTGTTCTCGTAGTATGGTATGCTATACACCCTCATCAATACAACTATTCTATAAAAATCTTCGTCGTTTAAAAAAGTAATAGTATTAGCCAGTTTATTAGTACTCGGAAATTAATTGGCACTTACCTTAGTACACTTAAAAGTCAGCCCATATTTTCAGCTGCAAGTCTAAAGTGAAATAGACTATATATGGCTACCTCATCACGTAATTTCTTACTTGTAGACCAGCTTTGAGTCCTCCTCTACTAACTTACTCTTGACAAAGCTGTACTCAGAGGAAGAAGTGATCCTGGCCAGCGTTGCACCTTCGTTTCTGCAGGCACTCAGAGCATCGGACCATTTCTTGGTGGAGGTGTAGAGCCGGTAGCACTTGGACTCCTGGTACTTCGTGTAGCCAGAGGGGCACGAGTAGGTGATAGGAGGAAGTGTTGTTGTGGTGGTAGTTGTAGTTGTAGTCGTGGTAGTGGTTGGTTCTGGTGTGGTTGTAGTCGTGGTAGTGGTTGGCTCTGTTGTGGTTGTAGTAGTGGTAGGTTCTGTTGTAGTAGAAGTAGTGGTGGTGGTGGGCTCTTCTGTGGTAGTGGTAGGAGGAGGAATGGTTGGCTCAACAGGCAAGGGTTCATCAGGCAGCAGGCTCTCCTCACAGGCGTCCCTGACTGCCTGTTCTTCAGAAGCTCGGGCCTGCAGGTCTTCAGCTGCGAAATTCATGACAATTAAGTCATTATTAATACACAGAAAACAAAGACGGTGCAACAAAAATATTATTTTTAAATCACTGAAGAGAAACAACTGGTTGTGCTTTAGGCCAGTAGATTTTCCTTCGCAGTTAAACTGTGCCAGAATCAACCAGAATGTTCCCAGATTATATTTACACAATGAGATATAATTATTTGGCTGTTAGGACAAAGAAGATTGACCTTCGTGCTCAATAGAAAACACATGACTAGATTTCCTAGTCCTGAAGATCTCTTCATTTCTTCTTAATGAATTTGGAAGAAAAACTGGAGAACTCTTTGGGTACACGGTATTTAAGACAAAGAAGCTTTTTAGGTTTCTCATAAGAAAGTGTGTTTTGTGACGTATTTGGTTACATTCACTGAAAATTTCTCTGTGAGTCAGCTCTGCTTTAAATAATTATGATAACAATGTATGCTCAACTCTGAAAGCGCAAACGCATCGAAAAAGTTCGTGTTTTCTGGCGACAAAAGTTGCATTCATATATTGAGGAGTATACACACCTGAATAGCTTTATGATCCACAAAAAAAAAACAAAGTTAGTAATACAGATCATGGGAGAGCCAAAAACTTTGGTAGGGTAGCTCCATGCTGGAGATTTCCTTTTTTTTTTTTTAGATCGGAATTTTGGAGAATCACAAGGCATCTTTTTTTAACAATTTAGCAAAGCATTATCAATATATCATTGATGTAATATCATTAAAATCTTATCTTTACTGAATAGGAACAAAATATTTTATTGGGACTTACAGGACGCATATGGGACGGCGGTGCAGCTGGAAACCTGTCCGTTGGCAACCTTGACCTGCACCATCTGGTCGTAGTTCTGCTGCAGGTCGGAGAACGTCTTGTAGACGGTGCCGCTCAGGTACAGCTGCGCACCACAGACAGTCATGTATGACACTTCCAGTTATTGGTTGCAGAGAGTAATGCCGCGGCCTCACTAAACATTCGCAAGCGTAACTTGATTAGCGAATAAGCAGGTGACGTGTCGTCATGATAGGTAGCAGAAGTCGGCTGCATAGATGCGGTACCCTGAACGAGGTACCAGGTACATGTGTTAATCAAGTTGCGCGTACGATCATACAGTGTAACCGCGGCAGGCACAGCGCGAATGGGACGTAGCCTCGCGACAGCCCATAAGGCATTTTCGATTCTCCCCTCAGATCGGAGTGATCTAACCTGGGGAGCTTCAACTTGACCGTAACTTTCAGCCAGAGCGTTGGCTTCGTTAGGCTGGATCGAGTTTGAGGCGTCAGTCGCAGGCCGACTACGCATGAGACGCATGACTCATTTTTTTAACCTGGATCAGAGTTCGCGAACCGAACTTGCTGACACTGTACTAGCTCACTGGTATAATTAATAACATACTTACGCATCACATAATGGATGCATGGAAATGAGAAACAGGAGCCATTCCCATTTGGGAGATGTGGTAAGTTCGCAGAATTGAGTGGGAACCGATAACTGCTTCACTTCGTTAGAGGCATGTTGGAATACAGTCTCAATATAACAGCAACTACTCATTGATTCTAATCAGGGAAAAGAATTTAACTAAAGTGTCATTTCTCTAGTAATGGTCGAAATTTTGCACGGAAATTAAGATTTCGAATCTACAGTATATAACAGCAGCGGTTCGAGCCTGTGGCCAAAAACATGCATTTATTATTTGTTTATATGATTTATTTGTTTTTTTTTTACTCGTGTAGCTGGCTCTCAAAAGCATACCTGTAACGCGCAGATTATATGTATATATATAGAATATAAAATATTTAGGAACAGTATTAAAGTTCAAACAGAACATGTCAGCTCTTTAAAAAGCGATCCAGTCTAACTGTCCGGTTATAGTTTACGTGCTGCTAAGCTTCAGTAACTCTGCGGATGTGAACGACAGGAACCACACGCAGAAGGGCACCCACCCCGCCGGAGCTGTCGTCACAGGTGAGGGAGCAGGTGGGCTCAGGTGTACCGCTGGCGTAGTCCACCTCCACCGCCACGTCGCACCGGGCCGTCTGCTGGCCGTAGCACGCACCGCACAGCTGCAGTAAGAAAATAAACATCAATTTTACCCTTGGTGAAGGGACATCCTATAGTGTATTGCTAACTTTGTAGTGTAGTAAAGTAGTAACTTGTTTTAAGCCTATTTCAGAATTATCAAAGTTATTATTATTATTTTCACCTCAGCTTCTGTATATAGCTGGCAAGAGTTCTGCTAACAAGATAAATATTTAATAGTGCAAGGAAAAATTGAAGAAGCGTGCAGGGGCGAGTTCCCACTTCATTCATCCCAACGCTTTCGCTCATCCACTCGTCCGACTGTGTTACTGTACCCTAGAAATAGCGGAAATGTGCTCTGTTGTCCGAGTTTTTCTTCACTCCAAATTTGAGGAGATATTCGTAACTTGCCTAGTAACACTTGCGGAGGAACCTACGTCGACGGTTAGCATTTTAATAACTTTTTGTGGCGTACACAAAGTTGTGTTGGCAACGACGCTACAAAAGTTTCGGACGAGTAAATGAGTGAACGCGCTGATGTGGCCTCAAGTTACAGCAACGTGCAAAACGCTAAATGGAACAAAAAAAAAAAAAAAAGCGGTCACTCCTAGTGGTTCCTTCCGGCATCGGTGTAGGCGATTCCGGCTCAAGTTTTAGAGCAGCTTTTTCGGGATACTTCGTGAATGGCGGGTTATCTTGGCGCAACACACGTTACCCCAGAGGTGTGATTACAACACACCTGTGATAGCTGTAGCCAAAAATGAGTTACTCGGCCCTGTTGAAATTGGGGGCCTTGTTCATTGTTACCATATGAGGACTCTGTTAAAGTGATAAGATAGAGCAGCAGAGAGTGTAGATTTCGGTACAGACCGCAAGTACAACGTAACTACTCTTCAGTTCCGCTAGTGCGCTGACAAGAAATTCTGGTGCAATGCCTGGATAATTCTAGAGTTGCGCAACACGAGATACCCGGAACCACCATCTAATGTAACTTGTGCCGATCTACAAGTGCTGATTTTGTGTAACTGGGCAGTCCAATGGCCGCGGTCTTTCAGTAACTCACGACCTGCAGTAAAGTGAGGGTGATGCTCCCAGCTCGCGCTTGAATCCGAGATGTAGTATTCTGACTTAACCACCGCTGTCAATTAGGATCAGAGAGTTGACGATCTTCTTGAAATGCTCAGTAAATAGCACACTATTGGTTGTAAAGGTAAAATCAACTTGACCGCATGCCCCAACTGGGAATCCACATAAGCACCGGTTCGTGCTGCATATATGTGCCCGTTGGCCCCAGAGGAGTGCGCGGCCACAGTCGACCACAAATTGCCTGAGCTATGGCGTCAGATACAGAGGACTCATGTGACAACTACGATCCCCCAACCATTCTCATTTCTGGTTAGGGTCAGTACCCTCGCAATAGCGTTGAATAACGGAAAGTCGGCTAAGCAAGTCAAGTACTGCAAGAATCCACCTGTTAGGTGAAGAGGCTCGATCCTAACCACTAGCGTGCATGACACTGACATTCTAACATTCTTTTACTGCAGTATAACAGGGATCTGTTATATAATTCTTGTTGCCAAATTAGAAAGAAACAAGTCTCTTGTAAGAATTTACTGAAGCCATGGATTACGGGCGCCCTTGTAACCTCCATGAGACGGAAACATCATTTCTTTCGACAGTACAAGCGTGGTCTAG